>JANFAE010000053.1:0-382274 GCA_024613145.1 Pisolithus marmoratus
AGCTTTGTGCCCTATTCTGGTGGATATTGCAAAGGATAATCAAATGTGTAAGGCTTGGTTCTTTGGTGCACATGGAATGCTCAATGTAGCTTTCACTCAGCAAAGAACTTGCTGAAATAAGAACAGATTGTGTTATGTACATAAGACTTTCTTGTCTCTTTCAAACTTGGCCTTGTTATGGTTTATATGTATAACATCCCCTGTACCTGGATCCTACATACTCTTACACCTGAATGACTACAAGTTACTGCACACATTTCTCTTTATTTTGCTGAGACTATTGAACAAAGAGCAAACTGATAGTGTTTTCCTCCAGTAGTAAAAAATATTTACAATAGTTTATGAAACTATTCTTGATATATTTTATTTCATCCATTTGTGCTCAAGCCAGGCCAAATCCTTTGAGCTGTCATATCTTGAGAGTGGCCAGATCAATTCACATAGGAGTCTAAGGAGTGGATGGAGGACACTTTGGGTTACATGTCACTCACTCAGTGTAATCCTTACAGTTAGTGTTGTCACAGCCTGGCCTCAAGCCCTGGGCAAAGCCAAGCCAAGCCCTCCTGGGTTGAGCCAAGCTGAGCTGTCATGATAGCCTGTAGGGGCTCATGGCTCAGCCTGAATTTTTTTTTGAGCCCTGGACTGTGGTTTGGGTGGCTGTGAGTACCTGGCAATCACCAGTCCATTATACAGTACTCTAAGCTCCCATATGTATGTAACCTCTAGGTGGCCTATTATAGTCATCCATTGTGAAATGTCTGACATTATTAAAGGTGCCAACACTGAATATGTTATACACAGGAATATCTCACTTGCCTGTGAGGGCAAGTGTCTTGTTAAGGCAAAGAGAAAGTGTTAGTGATGAAGGATATTGCCTGGGTTGACCTTAGCTGCTTGATAGTTTTACCAGCTCTATGGCCAGGATAGTTCAGCAATATGAGAAGAAGCTAGCCTGGTTGCAAGGTAGCAAAAAGCTAAAGTGTTGGAGTTTGAATCACCCCTGTGTGATACCTTAATTTGGTGCGAGTTTCATGTGATTACATAAGTGCTTAGAGCGCACATAGTACTACACTTTTGGTACTATTCCCTCAGTAGTTGAGTCACTACTGAGGGTAAGTCCCTACATATACTTCACATTAGACTACTTACTGATACCTTGGAGCTGCCTACAGGTACATCAATATATATAGTAGTTGAGTGACTACTGAGGCTGCCTACAGCCCTTTTCTACATAAAGAATACAGGCAGAGTCCCTATGTGTATGTATACTCTGAGAGACTGTTTGGTGATGTGGTGGTATCAACCAACCAGCATCCCCAAACTAAGTCAAGTCAAGTCAGAGATAAGGGAAGGCATAGGGCACACCAAGTCAGAATGACTGGGAGCACTGCCCAAGTCCATGTATAGTAAGGATAAAGAATATATGATCATAGCATCAGGAAGGGGGATGCATAGGTGATCAGATATCCTAATCTGGAAAGTGAGTTGATGTGCCATGAATATGAAATGATTGATGTGTTGATCAAGGGAAGGGAAAGCCATATAAGGAGACAGCATAGGAAATCAAGAGTCTGTCCAGAAAAGGTAACATAATTGAGTAAGCATTGTGAAATGCATCTCAAGTACAAGGAAAAGGAAAAAGAAAAGAAACAGAAAGTCCAGAAAGGGATGGTATGAAGGAAGTTTCATATCATTACCTCCCCCTCAAAGTTGAAACACTGGAGAGACAGGGGAGAAAGGGCTGGGGTTCTGCCAGATTTAATGTCAGTGGCATCTTGACAGCATTGCTTGTGGGTTTAAATGGGTTGCCAGCACAAAGTTCCAGGATGATGAGGTGTGTTGGGGTAAAGGTGGGGAAGGACAGTCCTGGGGATGGTCCACTTTGACCCTTTACCATGATGACAATTGAGGTGTCTGATGCAAATGCAATCATAACACCTGAATTCCCAGAAGGGGTGGCTCCAGTCAATTTGATGATGGCCACTCAAGACATACTTGAGGTCCTCATCATACTTGACATTGAGGAAAGTTGAGTTCTGTCCTGGGAACAGGTTGCATGTGTTGATTGTGAAAGGGAGGTTGTTGTTGTGTTGGACTGGATTAAAGTAGGTGGTGTGAAGGAAATTCCACCAGTCATCATAGTTGACCTGACACCCAATGGATCATTCAGTAAGAAGGGAGCTTGAGCAGAGTAGGGGCAAAAGTCTTGAAGGGAAGTCCAAAGTTCCTCATTGAACATGGTGAAGGTGAGGTTGATGATGGAGTGCTGAGTGTCAGCAACATTGTCAATATGATTACCAGAATATAGCTCTATGTCAGCTTTCTTGGCATTGTTCCCAGAGATTGTCCGAGACATATCAAGAATTTGCAGGACATGGCAAGCTATGAATTCTGAACCTCAGTAGATTTGAGACAGCATCCAAAGGTGGTGTAGGGAGAGGGAACTCCCTAGTAGGATATTGGGTGGTAAAGAGTGGTTGAGGATTTTTCTTTTATTTTTCTAGGGGGCATGATCCCCATTTTGTACTTGGAGCTGGGACTTAGGGCAAGGTGAGTGGCTGATTAGTAAGTATTGTTGGACTTGGACTTGAGTTTGTAGTAGCTACAACAACAATCATCACTATAGAGGCTGGAGAGCACAGGCTGGTGTAACCAGTCTGTGGCAGTCTCTTCTGTTTTCTGCCCTTGAGAGTGAGGTCAGGTGTCACAATCATGCAACTCCTGGTTACCACATGTTACTAATTGACTTTACTTCCAGTAGATAACCTTCTCCTGGTATGTATTTTGCTGTTCTCTGGACCCTGGAGCCCAGACCCCAGCACACTGCCCTTCCTTTGTTCAGTATATAGTTTTGTAGGTTTCACTTAGCATAGCTTCCCCATTCCATAGTACCTGTTTCAGCCACTGGTGGTCTGGCCTTTGACCACCTGGTCAGTAGATTGTTCACTCCATACATAGCTTTAGTACCACAGATTACCAATACTGCCAGTACTCCAGCATTGGTACTTCTGGCACTTAGGTATATAACCCATGTACTTACTTCCATAGATACTAAGTGATAATATTGACTTGAACTTCTGAGTTGAACCCCGAGCTCCCATTACCCCTCTGCTCTGTTCCTTGCTTAGTCACTCAGCATACCCAGAACCTGTCCAAGGGCCCAGTTCATGAGCTGAGGCCAGTACAGGTGCTGTGCCAACTCTGTAGGTCCCAGAACTCACAATTCCCTAGCCAGAACTATTCTGGCACTTATTTTTCCAGTCTGGACCTAACCTTGGAACCCAGTTCTAACATCAGGACAGCTCTAGGGAAGTCCTAGAGTGGTGGGATTGAGCAGTTTGTGTTAGGTTTTCAGCTGAGTGTTTCCAGTTCTTTGATTTTATTTTCTCTACTAGTTCCTCTCTTCAGCAGGGTCCCTATTGGTCTAACTAGCCTTTAGATCTGATTTCCCCATCCATTTCTATAAGATCTCTACAGTGGTCATGATATTCACCTGCTTGCCAGCCAAGTGAGTCCCAGTGCTTGAAGTTTTTGAGCACCTGCAGAACATGGAGGAGCTGTTCCCCATGGGTACCAAGCTTGTCTTGGCCTCACTGGGGGGGTTGATTTCATTGCAGTGTCTCTGGTCATGAGTTTAGGTTGGACTGAGCCAGAGGATGTGTCATTTGATGAGTTGGGAGAGGTTGTCAGAGAATTAGGGGTTTAGGAGACTGGGGATGGAGGCCTGGAGAGGGAGAGTGGTGTATTGCAGGAGTGATAGGCATGGTTGGGGAGTAGGTAGGGCATGGGGTGGCAAGAGATTCTGGCCTTTTGTTTAGCTGCCCTTGTCTCTGGTGACTGAGCACACTGTGAAAGTGGAGTGGGGGTTCTGAAGGGGTCCTGGTGAACTGGAGGTGACCTGGTCAAAGTATGCCTGTAAGGCTGTGGTGTATTGATCCTGGGGTGCCTTGGGTAGGCTGGACAGGGCATAGGAAAGTGGTCATGAGGAAAAATTGTAGTCATCAGAGAAGGTGATGTGTTCATTCTTGGATGAGAATATGGTGTAGTCATCAAGGGAGAGGTGTTCAGAGTTGTGTTCATGAGACATTTATGAGCAGGAGGTGATGTCACTTCTGGTAGGAATGGAGGATATCAAGGGTGTTATATAGGTTTTCTTCAGGTTCCCAGGTGTTGGAGGAATGCCCATATCCAGTCCATTTGACCAGGTATTGAGTTTTGGTTTGTTTGGGAGTGACTTGCATCTTGTGCCCTTTCTTGTCTCATTGTTGTCAAGTCCCAGTGATTCAATGCTTGAGCATAGATTCCACTTCCATTCAGGAAGGTCATTGATCAGATCAGGTAGTGGTGGCAGTGGGGCCCTTCCATATTCATCATTTTCTTCAAAAGGGTAGATCTGTGATGTGTGAAATACTGGGTGTATTCTCCATGTTTTGGGAATTTCCAATTGCACAGCTACTGGGCTGATGACTTTGGTAATCTGAAAGGGGCCAACACATTGGGGTGTGAGCTTCATGCTCAGGATGTCCCTTTTTAAAGTGGTGGCATCCAGCCAAACTAGGTTGCCTTCTTTCAGGGCAGTGTAAGCACTGCATTGTTGCCTGCACATGACTTCTTGAGCAGCCTTGTGAGCAAGTATTACTGAATCTCAATTGGCAGCCAAAAGTTCAAGGCAGTCTTTGACTGCAGGCACATTTGATGGAGAAGTCAAGGGATAGGGGGAAGGGTCATATCCATAGAGGAGTTGAAATGGGGTTTGCCCATGTATGGAATGAACCTGGAATTGTGTGTGAATTCAGCTTGAGGGAGAAAGCATGCCCACTTGTTGGGTCTTGTGTTGCAGTACATCTGCAGATAGATCTCCACTTCCTGATTGACACATTTGGACTTGCTATTGGTTTGAGGATGGCAAGCCATGGAAAGTTTTTGCTCAATTCTGAAGGCCTGATAGAGTTTGGTGGTGAAGGCTGATGCAAATTGAGGTCCATGGTCCAAGATGACCAAGTCAGGTATCCCATAGCAGGGATATATGTGCACTGCCAGACACATGGAGAATCACACTAAGCTTTGGTGGAGTCATAAATAGTACATAGTCTTGGCTGCAATTTGGCTCCTAGGTCATGTGATTTCATTCACACAGTCCAGAGATATGGCCATTTTAAAAGAGCATGTCCATGGAAAGGGTTTTTTCACTTTTGAATCAGTAACTAAGATCCTATTCAAAACATTCAATAATTGCTATTGTTTGGTGATACAAACAAAGATACATGTGTAAACAATATGTCTGAGTTTAAAAAAATTCAAATACCTCTTTGTTCCCAACCACCATTATGGTCAGACCCCTCTCTCTTACTCAACAAAGCACCATTCTCTCTTTGCTTGACTCTGGCAATTCTGGTGAAGCTATTGCCAAGCAAATTGGTGTCAGTCCCCTCTACTGTATCCAAACTTTGTTCTAAGAGGTGTTCTAGACTTCCTAAGACACTTGAAGGCTGTCCTGCTAAGCTTTCCCCTGCCAATATTTGCCATGCTCAACATCTTATTACCTCTGGCAAGGCTGAAAATGCAGTTCAAGTCACCAAAGCCCTTGGAAATATCATCAACTGGCCTCTCTCTGCTAATACTGTTCATCATCACTTGAAAAAATCTGGTATGAAGTCTGTAGTCAAGACCAAATGTCCTATTCTCTCAGCCAGACATCACAAGGCTTGCTTGGATTTTGCTTATACCCACAAGGACTGGACTATAAAGGACTGGAAGAGGGTTGTATGGTCTGATGAGACCAAAATTAATTGCCTAGGGTCAGATGGATGCAAGTGGGCTTGGAAAAAGGCTGGAGAGGCACTTAATGATAGGCTGGTACAAGGAACTCTCAAGTTTGGAGGGGGTTTCTTGATGATGTAGGCATGTATGACTTGGGATGGTGTTGGCTATGCTACAGAAATTGATGGTAGGATGGATGGGGACCTTTACCTTCAGATCTTGAAGGATGAGCTTCAACAAACATTGGAGCATTATGGTCTCAATCCATCTGATACAATCTTTCAGCAAGACAATGATCCCAAGCATACTTGCAAAAAGGTTAAAGATTGGCTAGAAGAGCAGGAGTTTGGGACCATGGTATGGCCTGCAGTCTCCTGACCTCAATCCCATTGAACATCTCTGGGGTTTTCTGAAAAGAAGGCTTGCAAGGTATGAAACCCCCCCTAATGGGATTCATGAGCTATGGGAGAGAGTTCAGGTGGAGTGGAAGGGGATTTCAGTGGAGGAGTGTCAGAAACTAATTGAAAGCATGTCTAGAAGGGTTGAGGCAGTGCTTAGAACAAAAGGTGGATATACCAAGTACTGATAATATCCAAATACCCTTGTAAATTCAAAAGTGAAAAAACCCTTTCTATGGACATGCTGTTTTAAAATGGCCATATCTCTGGACTGTGTGAATGAAATCACATGACCTAGGAGCCAAATTGCAGCCAAGACTATGTACTATTTATGACTCCACCAAAGCTTAGTGTGATTCTCCATGTGTCTGGCAGTGCACTGCATGCACTGAAAATAGGGCTAACATGGAAAGGGTTTTTGGAGTCACTGTATGAACCAATCAACATCTTGCACAATTGGCTGCCACCCACAGTGATTTTGAGGCCCATGGGATGCTACCACTATCATGGCCAAGATGGACCATGTTGCAAGGTATACTCTGTTTCCTGCTGATTAACTAATGACTCATATCAAGCCTCTTAGGTCCTTGAAGCAGCAGCATGTCACACCACTTGGATGACATGGAGGATGAGGATTTCACTCAGGATCAAGATGGGCATGCGGGTGTTGTGGATGAGAGACCTGTAATTGCAAGTGATGTCTCCCTGACATCTCACTGCTTCTGATTTTCTGTAAAGCTTGTGGTCATGCCAGGAGTGTTCCTGCACTTGCCATCAAGCTCAGTATCCCCACACTTTCAACATTAATTGGGCAGTTTTTATATAACCAGTTCCACTGCAGTTCAACTCCCTCCCCCCCAATGCCTCTTGACCCTCTACCACCACCATCCCCCCGTGGGAAAGTTCTGAGTCCTAAGCACTGTTGCTCGTCGACAGAGCCTTGCCCCATCCGCCTGTCAGATGTTGGCAAGAGGTATCATTCCTTTCCCAAGGGCACTTTCAGAGCTTGTTTTGTCCCCCTGATCTTCCCCAAGTTCATCCTGTGACACTTTGCATCCCACCCCCCAGTCTGGACATGGATGACTAAGGACAGCCCTAACAAGGGCAAGTCATTCCAAGTCCCCACCATCCCCATCGTCTGTGAGAAAACTGCTCCCCACGCTGTCCATTGGGTGGTCACAGTGTTCCACTTGTTCAAGACTCACCTCCACCCCATCACCATCGACACTGACACTGGTAAGGTGCACCAGGGATGGCTTCACCTGTATCAAAACAACCTCTATGTCCACCTTCACACTCAGCTAAAGGTGCCTCCCCCTCCACTCCCCCCCAAGCCCTCCCCCCAACCCACCCACGTGTCCAAGGCCATGCCCCTCGTGGCCCCCTCTACCACTGCTACTGACCCTGTTGCTGAACTGCAGGCTGAGATCTCTTCCCTGTGGGACAAGTTCTATAAATACATTGCCACTCATGAGGCATGCTGCCACCACAGTAACCCCTCACCCACAGCCTCCTTGGAGGATGGCTCCAACGAGGAGTCCACTCACAGCCCCCCACCTCCCCCCTGCTATACACTCAGAAAGATTGAGGACAATGCCATCGAGGCATTCATCAACCCACCCACCTGGCTGGCCACTGTTCTCAGGGCCCCAGACCTCCCCACTCACTTCACAGGTAACCTCATTATCTGCTGCCCAGTTTCACTTGGCTCCCCTCCTAGGGATGCCCTAGAGGCCATCAAACTCAAATTTGGTGGTTCCTCTCCATTCTACCTTGGAGTTGGCCAGAATGGGCATCTGACCGTCTCTGCCATGGCTGAATGAAGCCTGGTCGCCAACTCATTTACATTCCCAGCTGATCCCTCTGTACCCACAGCCCGCCCCTAGAGGCGGTCCTTACTAAACCACCCAAACCCCTTCCTCCCCCACTTCTTCCTTACTCCCTTTCCTCTCATTCTTACATAGTTTACACTAACCCTGTTCACTCTAGATGTCTGAATGCAGCTCCAGAAGGGAGCCATGTTAGCTTAGTGAACCCACATCCCACTCCTTGCCTTCTCACCATAGTCTGTAGTCCTACATAGGGTAGATACACCCCAATAAAGGACTTTAAAAGGAAAAAAAAAACTCCCCCCCCCTGGCTGGCACCTCCCATTTTCCTGTGTTCACTGGTCCACTCAAGGTTTTTCACTCAGCCACTGCAACTTTTGTCTCACCAAGTGACCCAAGTGGAATTTGTAGAAAAGGGCTGTAGGCAGCCTCAGTAGTGACTCAACTACTATATATATTGAAGTACCTGTAGGCAGCTACAGGTTATCAGAAGGAGTATACTATAAGGAATATGTACATAGACTTACCCTCAGTAGTGACTCAACTACTGAGGGAATAGTACCAAAACTGTAGTACTAAGTGTGCTCTAAGCACTTATGTAAGCAAGTAAAACTCACACCAACATATACATCACACTGGGGTGATTCTATCTCCAACAGAATTGGTGGCATGCAACATGAAACAATCCATGCAATCCAAATGTGGCATTGTGGGCCAGCATGGTATGACACTATATTCATCAGTACAGATGATACATCCATTGGAATGTTGAGCATGGAAGTCACTCAGGTGCTCTGTTTTTTCTCATTTGTCTACACAAATGGCCACAGTTACTCATGTGCACTCATTCACTGGTTTGATCACATAGCAAATGGACCCAACAAGCTAACAGGCATGTGGATGGTCAGGCCATCACTAATGGAGGACAGTTCCAAAAATATTTCTGTCATTCATGTTGATAGTATTGTCCACAGCACACACCTACTCCCAATCTTTGGGCATGAGCAAGTACCACAATCTGTCAATTACAATAACTCTTTAGATCTTTACCACAGGTTCTATGTCAACCATTTTGCAGGCCATCATGCATTCGGATTAGCCTTGTAATTGGTCTACCATAATATACACACTCTTTGGACTATTCATACTTTTGCTATCTTAAGAGCTTTCCTTCTGAAGTGACTTAGCATCACAGGATCCAAATTTTAGACTTGTAAGTTTGCTATGTTGACATGAACTCAAGTAGTAGCTGTCTTTTCAGCTTAGCAATCTGAACCAGACTGATGGATCTTACAAGGCACCATAAGTTTGGTAAGCAAGTTTAAGCTCTGATTAAGCTAAATTAAGATGCATGTCACTGGGGACAAAAACCAATGTTTATTAAATAAAACATTGCAAAAGCAGATACTATGTTTCAAAATACAAAGAGAACATGGCAAAATCATTCAATCTTCTTAAACATAGTATCTGTTTCTTTCATGTTCTTTCAATGATTGTGGCTCAAACATTAGATAATGCCTCCAGTGTGCATGTAAAATTACTGATTAGTAAAGTAATAGTGTTACTTTTAAAAGCTGGTGCTTTTTCAGGCTCCTACCCACCCTTCACTGTTCATGTGAGGGGCGAATGCTAATGTGGCATGTAGTGGAAACATCCAACAGAATTATCTGGCGTTTCAAACCCAGGACAACTTTAATCCCCTCACACTCACAGAGAAGGCTGGTGTAAAACACTTGTAAACAATGGTCAGCCACAGCATAATCCACAGCAGACAGTCAATTAAATGTGTAAACAGAATGTAGGGTTAGGAAAAAAAAATATATATGTAGTTACAAATCAAGTAATCAAGTGACCAGAAACATATGCTACCACAGACTCCTAATCCAGCCACCGGTGATCGCATTCCCACTTTGTCTGAGATCCAACAGTGTGCACAAGAGCAATTTGGAGTATGCCCATGTCTCTGGCAGCTCAAAGTCACAGAGGCACTGCTTGCATGCAAAAAGGATGTCATCTGTGTAGTGGGTACTGGGATGGGGAAGACCCTCGGATTCTGGTTACCACTGTTATTTCGTCCAGAGGGGATACAAATCGTTGTCACTCCACTGAACTTGCTTGGGAAGCAGACCATTGCTTCACTTGCAAAGGCAGGTGTCCGAGGATTGGCTATCAACTCGGAAACTGCAATGGCAGCCAACTTTTCAGTAAGTGGACCATGCCACTAATGTTAAATGACAACTCACCTAGATTGCTTTCCTGAAGGCAATCGGAACATTCCGGTACAATGCAATTGTGATCAGTCCCGAGCAAATGATGAAGCCAAACGGAGACTTCGAAAGGCTTCTGAAAAACTCTCTGTTTGCATCCTGAATCATTAGCATAGTGGTGGACGAAGCACATTGCCTTACCCAGTGGGGAGATTTCTGGCCAGAGTATCAAGAACTTGGATGCCTTTGGTATATCCTTCCAATAAGTATCACTGCAAGCATTTCACAATTTTTCATGCCAAAATATGCTGAACAAATTGAAAAAAGAGATACTCTTTTATTTCAGCTGTTTTCAAAGAAAAAAGGTGAATATAATGTAATGTTTGCTTTGTCTTTTCTGCCAAAAAACATGAATTAATGGTAATGCCCATTAGGTTCTTCACTAATGGGTATTAGCATCAATCAATGTTTTTTAGTAAATCATGCAAAGAAAACAAAGTGTTATTATTGCCTTTTCTCTTTGAAAACATGTGTCAAAAAAGAGTATCTCTTTCTTCAATTTTTTCAGCATGTTTTCTCAAGAAAAGTTGTGAAATGCTTGCAGTGTATACCCTTCATGCTTGCATCAGCAATGCTCACTAAGGATATCCCTAATGATACACTCTGGCTTCTGCATATGCATAGCGACAACCTTGTAACAATCCATCAATCAAGTGATCAGCCAAATATCAAGATTGGGGTATGAAAGATGCAGTACTCACTTGGCAGTTATGCAGATCTTGCGTTCCTGATTCCTCCTGGGCAAAAAATTGGAGACTTGTCTCCTCCAAAATTTCTTATTTTCTTTGATGATATTCAAGATGCAATTGGCACAGCAAGTTATTTACAAAGTCACTTACCTCTGGGGTTACAGAACAAGATCAAGTGGCTAAATTCTGATATGACAAGTACCTTCAAAGAGGACGAGCTTGCATGAATAATTTCAGGTGAGACTTGGGGTCTGCGTACAACAGATTCATTTGGGATGGTATGTATTTAGCATTAGAAAGTATGCACCTTGTTTACTTGATAAATTCAGGGAATGGACATTGTGGATATCCAGCTTATAATTCAATGGCATGCAACCTGCCATCTGGAGACTCTGTGGCAGTGCTTTGGATGTGCAGTGCATAACAGGGAACTGACTGGGATGGCAGTCCTATTTGCTGAGAAGGACTACTTTGATGAAAATCGGGCACTGAAGGCAGCATGGAAAGAAAAACGAGATTCAGCATGCAAATGGAAAGAAGAACAGACCCTGTTAAGTGGTCAGCCATGCAAACGTGCTGCCATACTTGCTGCAGATGGGTCACAAATGGCTGTGAACTTGATGTCTGGGAGTGGTGATGGTGAGAATGAAGATGCCAGTGAAAGCAGTGCTGAGGGGGAGGCCAATGACAAAGATCAAGAATTTTCAGGTATGAACATGGGGGACAGTGCCCACCACACAGCTGTGGGATCTGTGAAGCAAGGTGTTTCAATGTCGGTGTAACAGGGAAGCGTGGGGCAGGAGGCCAGAGGTGGAGGCGGCAGTGCCAGGGGGTGTCGGGGGTCCAGGTGCCAGGGGTGTAGGCAGTGTTGATAGCAGAGCATGAGTAGGATTAGTCATCACCATTGTACAAGACTTCTCATTCGGCATCAGGCATAGGCCACGTTAGCAGGTCTGGCAAGTCCATCTGGTCCGAAAGGGCATGGGTTCGAATCCCACTCTCATCACCAGATGGACTCACCAGACCTGCTAATGTGGCCTATGCCCAATGCCAAATGAGAAGTCTTGTACAATGGTGATGACTAATCCTACTCACGCTCTGCTATCAACACTGCCTACACCCCTGGCACCTGGACCCCTGACACCCCCTGGCACTGGCACCTCCACCTCTGGCCTCCTGCCCCATGCTTCCCCGTTACATCGGTCATACCTGGGTCAGCTAAAGTCCCAACAAATGGGAGGCAGCAACGAGGACTAGAAAGGCATTTGAGGAAGGTCTTGGATCCTGGAGTGGATTGCTTGATCAACACAGAGAATCATGCCGACTTCTGGTGCAGATGGAAGGTGTTTAATATGTATTTCAACAACACTTTAGCAGGTGGGAACTCCATTCTTCCATCACATGCTTGATGCTTCTTGACATACACAATGCTCACACCTCCTTAGATGCCGACCATCTTAGCTGCCAGAGTGGTGGATGTGCTCGCTGCTACATCAGTGAACCAACCATTTGCTGTGATATTCACAACCTGGAGGAATTTGTCAAACTCACTACTCATATGTCTAAACTTCCTCCCACACCTCAACATTCATGCATTCCTAAGTATACTTGGGTGCCAAGCAATTTCTCCCTTCATGATGCACTTGATGATTGGCATGAAGAGAAGACAGCACTGGTGTATGGCTGGCAGCATTTGAAAGACATCAGGCCATGCATCCTCATGACAGATGAAATTGTTGACCAGATTGTTGATTGTGCTCACTACCACAAGATTCAATCTCTTGCAGATTTGAAAAAGGAGACTGGATGGGTTGATGGGGAACAGTATGGGAGTGAGATCATTGCAGTCATCCACAGGCATGTGCCTCCTCCCACCATGCTGTTTGCATCGATGCCTCTTGGCTCAGCCACTACATCTACTGTCCTAAATACTGACCACTCCATCTCTACACTTCCACCTGCAAAGCGTGCAAATAGATGCAGTGCATGTGGTCAAGAGGGTCACAATGGTATGTGTTCCTTTCACCTGCAGTCACCATCTTGTTGTCACTGAAACATTAAACCTTAGCACGTAACTGGAGGTGCTTGAATCATCCATTGCAGTCTACAGCTGACAAGGAAAATGTATGAGTATCTGTCATTACTTTCCAAGGTGCTAACGAGTCCCCTGAACAGGTGATGGATCAACTGAGGAATGACATCTAGAGTAGCTCTACAAGTACATCTTCCATTGCTATTCCCAAATCCTGGTCTGTATCTGTTGCATCTGTGGCTGCAGTCTCTATGTCCCCCTGCACTACCTTTTCCATTGCTTGCCCCTTGTTTGTGAGATTCAGCACTTCATAGTGAGATGATCTACCAGGAACAAAAATGTGAGGTGAATGGTTAATTAGCTGTGTAATCAACACATCAAATGTTTTGGCCATGTTGGGATCTGCATGCTTGGCCAAGAGATGGGTATGTAAGAAACTCTTCTGAACTACAGACTGTGCCATCTGACACGTCTGAATGAGTGGCAACTCCAGTAGGATCTGTTCCACAGTGCAATTAACACCCTTTCCACCATATTTGACCTGTGATATTTAGTTAAATGCTGTGCATGAATGTCAAGCATGCCATCATACCTTTGTAAATAGATTATTTAGCTTGACACACCAGTCAACAGTGCCCCATTTCATGGCCTTACCTGTTGGGTTGATGAGCATATGATAGCGGATGGCCCTCCTATATAAATGTGGATCAACAGAACCAGAAATATACAAATGACCAAGACTGTTACCTTAGACCCTCAGGATAGATGAAGTGAACATTCAAGAGAAAAGTTGTCATGTGTGTGGCATATTTATGCTTTCCTAGTGCTTTGAGAATGGGGATCCAGAGGATTATGCATGTCTCAACTCGCCCAATATCACTGCAATTCATAGCATATGATAACTCTTCATATAGGAAGAAGTACTTGTTCAGTAAGAGAGAATTCTCATACTGGACATCCCGCTCTTTGTGAGGCCTCCACTGCATGCATACCATGGTCTGATTTGCAACATATGTCAAGGAGAGTTCATCTGCCATTTTTTGTAGTGCATCAAATGTCGGCTGTGAGGCTGCGAATGCATCAAGAGTCATGATGCTGGGATATGTCTTCTTGACTTGCACCCACCAGCAGTCGAGCCATCAGCATACCCCTGCATGTCCAATTGCTTGGTGCATGTGACAAAAGCCTGGCTTTGAACAGTAGATTCCTGTCTCTTTTGGCCACAAAACTGCTATGTCCTGCATTAAGCATGTCTCATCTTCTCTAGCAGATAGGGGCTGAATAAAACATCTCCATATGGCATCAGCACATGCCATCTTCAGGTGAAACAGGCCTGGGATGAATATAATATGCTGGAAGTGGTCCCATGGTGTTGCTTCAATTGATCACTGCAGCTGGGCAGCCTGAAGGCATTCATCAGTGCCAAGGTCACCATGCACAAGGATGACATGCTCAGATATGTTGGGTGTATCATATTTCCCAGCAGAGGCTTCGATGGGATTGTAAATCCCACCTTGGGCAAGTAGATCTATGACAGCATGTATATTCCTGCTGACTGTTGAATTATTTACATCCATTGCCCAAGCAGGAACAACTTGGGTTTTGATTAAGGGAATCTCTTTATCGCTTCTGGACCACTGATCTGTGCCCGAAACTGGTGGAAATATTGAGGCCCATGGGTGCATAAATCCATCAGGAACAACCATGAATTAAAGTGTTCATGGCAGGTGAGATCATGCTGAGAGGACACCCCATGTTCAGGATGTAAGGAGAGAAGATCACGCCATGACAGTTTAGTGATGGGTGCTGTGGCAGTGCATGGATTAAGTGGCAACTTCTTCCATAGCTCTTCTGAGCACTTCAGGTCATCTGTAGTGATGCCATGTTCGAGACAGAACAACAGACCAGAAGTTAGATGTTTTAGACTGTCCGTGGATTTCTCAGCAATTGGGACATGAGATTTCAGATCAACATTGAAGTTGTCATAGGCATAACATGTGAGAAGTGACCACCCAAGCTCTTGAATCTGATTTTGGGACTCTGCAGATAGGGACTGTACTGCTGCAGCAATTGTCTCAATGGATACTGATATTCCAATGTGAGACAGTGTCTTGATCACGTTTTGAGGTGTGTGCGATGACTGGAGAAAAAACCCAATCACACTCTGCAGCGCATTGGCCTTCTGGTTTATCCCCTGCATCAGAATACCCAGTATGATAGCCTTTTTCTATGCAGCATGAGGGCATATCTCAATGGTAATAAGAATATCTATACAGTTGCAGACATGCAAACTCGTCCAACATTATAACAAATGATTGAGTGTTTTTTACACCAAATTGGTAGTGGTTTTGGGTTCAGACAAGTGAAAGGAGGCCAAAAATGGTGGTCCGATGTTTTTCCCATGATATTTTTGGTGTGCCAAAATTTCTGCCAGTTTGAAAAATATTGTGTACCCCTTTTGGGAAACCATTGTGTTACATGATCATACCAGTACTGCCTCAATCGCCATCATTGCTCGCTGTGAAACAGCTCGGTGTTGTTTCTGCTTCTGTACTGCCCAGTCAGCTGCTTTTCCACTCAACCCTAGACAGTAAGCACTCATAAATTGAAATGATCTGTTAATGAAGTGATGAAGAACTTCAACTGGGCAGGCATCCAATATTGTGACTGCCACTTTCTTAGCTGCTGCAAAATTTGGCTTTGACATTTCACAGTATCGATACTTGCACCACCCCCAGTACTAATAATCAAGTATTATTAACTTTGACTTGATTACAATTAAATAAAAGTTACATACCATTTCGATTGGATTGAGTTCACAATGAAACTTTGGCAGAAAAATACATAGATGCCTGGCATCATTGATAAACTTCTCCAACATTGAAACTTGATTAATAAAATCATCCTGTTGGCTCAGCAACCATGCCATGCAACAGCCTTTGCTCTCAAAAGGACAAACAGGAGAGCATTTTGTCTTCAATCCAGTGACATCAAAACCTTGCTCCTCGAGAACAGATTTCAGCCCCTTCGGCTTGCCCAAAGTAGTGGTCATCTTTTGTACATTTCCACATTTGGTTTTGTCCAGATTTGATTCAGGAATTATGGTGTCACATTGTTTCTGTTGCTTTCCACCATCTGATTTGTTCATCTTGAAGGCTTTTAATGCATCAGGTGGAAGTGATGCATGGGCAGATGAATTGTCAAAAATAAAAGGTGCTTTATATTCAGGACTTGTCTCATTGTGAATATCAATGGCTTCTTTCATCTGATCAAGAAGATTGTCATGTGTCCACCAAGGGTCTCTGTTGGCACCTGGGTAAATAATCCATCTTGCATCTTGTGTGATTTTTCCATCATCACCATGTGCAACAAGTCAGCTACTTTGGCTACTGATGAAATCCGAGACATGAATTAATCACCCATGACCTTTCTTCCTCAGTGGTTGCTTGCCAGCTTGTAACCTGTCAATCCATAGTAAAATCACAGAAAACAACTAAATTAGCCTGAAATAACTCACCATGCATGGCTTGTGTTGTCATTTGCATGAAAAGAGCATTCATCATGAAAATATTCCTTGATCAGCCATTCACCTGCCTGCAGTTCAGGCTCAATTCGTATAGGATCAGGTCCATCAAAGTAGACCATCTGTTGTTCATATGCTTTCATAGCTGGCAAAAAAACATCCTGACGATACTTGACAACATCAGGATGTTCATGTCCATCCATATAAACCCCTTTTCGTATCACTGACATTCTCCATCCGAGCTTGATTAGCCATCATCGTGCAGTGCACTCACAAATCAGCTGTTTCAGATTGATTCCCAGGTCTGGGAAGATTGTTGAGTTCAGTGCATCTTGTAATGCATGTGGTGTCACCTTGCCCATCTTAAGACTGGACAACCACTTGCATGCATGACTCTGGACAGATTCATTCTGTAAAAGAGACTGGCCATTTCATGGCCCACCCTGCTTCTCCACTGGCAGCTGCTCAAAAACTTGATAGTGACGAGCAAGTGTCTGAACACGACGTGCAAAGTATGCTCCACTTCCTGTCCCACAATCCCACTGGTGTGCAATCTCTAAGCTTGCAGTAATTTGGGTGACCCCCTTGATGCGAAGTGTAGCAAAGTTCGAGAGGATCATGAGCTGATTGATTTGGGAGAGTGGTAAGTTTTTGTGTTTCTCTTTCAGATCATGTTGTATCTGTGCATGAAGTGTCTTCCAATCATGGATGTCAGTTCCAGGAGCAATTGAATCATGAAGTTTGTCTTCCCAGTCTTCTGCTTCTTCTGACTTGGACACTGAGTTCTCCAAATCTTTCTGACCACTAGCCTCGTCCTCATCCTCAATTGACTTGGGTTCATCATCATTCTTCGAAGCTGCCTCAAGTCCCTCAACATCTGACTCTGTCACAGTTATGATAGTATCCACTTCATCTGTGCTTGGATCCGAGAGAACGGATGCAGTTTGAGGTCTCCCACTCAATACAGGCTGCATGGGGCCACTCATATTCAACTTGGGTCTGGACTGTCCAGTGGGTTCCGAAGGTTCACATTGCTGTGATGATTGAGCATCTGATTGGGTCAAGTGATCATGGGAAATGGACAGTGAGTGCTGAAAACTGAATGCATCAAGTGATGATTGATTTTTCCAGGTGTGGCGATATCTCTGTTGTGTGCGCTTGGACTTGCTCATTACATCCAGGCCCTTAACATATGATGCTGGTCTTGCTGGAGAGAAGGATTGGTTACTCCATAGAGTAAGTGTCATTTATTCTGCAACTCACACTTATGCGTTTGCTGCAGAACTCTGGGGACCCAATCAGCATCCTTCTTGCCTTCCTTTTCAGCCATCTCTACAAGCTTCCAGCAGAAATCAATGTCTTCCAACATCTCCAATGGTGCAATTTCATCATCTGATAGTATCGCAAGGTCACTGCCATTTTCTCCTCCAGTCTCTTCTTCATACTCTCATTCATAAGAGATTTTTAGTCCATCAAACTTGATAGCAAGATCCTCGACATCTGAATCCTGTTTCTCTGAGTTCAGATCATCCATATTAGTCACGGGCGACTCAGCGATCAATGGCAACAACTGCAGTGATTGGTTTCATAGCCCAGTTGTGACCTTGTTCCTCAGCTTTTTCTTCAGTCAGCCACTAGGCATTGGATGATTGGTGAGTTACTAGCAGAGTTTTCCTCCCTTTCTGACAGCTCCGACTCGCATTCCTTTCACGGAATCATCCATGACTCAGCAAACAGAGTCGTTTGCGCATTTTTTGGGGTTTTTTGGGGTTTTTTTCATGTTGCACCAATTTTCGGCAGGTAAAAATCTTTATATTTGAGAATTTCGAAATTCTGCTCGTGCAATTAGTTTACTGTGACTCTTAATAGCATGTATATATGGTTCACAAGGGCTATTATTGTGTTGTTGCATTGTAAAAACTCACCGACCAAACTGGTCGAGTTTGCATGTCCGTGACTGTACATACAATCAGGATAGCTGCTGCATGGTGTAAAGATGGATGATAAAGGAGTGTGGGAGAAGGCTATAGAAGTCTCCTGTTGGAAGGGGTCTCAGTTCGACCCAGGAGGCTAGAGTTGCCTGGTGGGGAGTCAAAGAGTATGCTGAAAAGACCAAAAACACACCCAAAAATCCAGAAGAGACTCAAGAAAACATTTATAGCACATCAGGGACAGAGAAACAAGAGTCCCAGTCTCTGCATCTATAATTCTGGCTTTTTTGTCTATGGAGGTTTGTCTATTATTTTTCTAAGTATGTACAGTGGCTCAAAGTACTCACACAGGCTTATGTAAGCCACAATGCATCCAAACACAAAGTAAAAGACAGGAAAAAAAAAGAAAAGAAAAGAAATCAGTAAGTAAAAACAGTGAAATAATTGAAATATCCTAGTAGGGGGGATATTCTCCCTACAACGGCACCTCCAATGGCTGTTACAATGTGATGTCTCAGAGGTGAGACCATTGATAAACCCTTCCAGATCTATTTCATCTATCTCATCCCAATATTCTCTGTCATCCCCTTTACCAGTTGCCATGTCCTCACTTTGAACTGATTCATGCATCGATGGCAAGTCCAGTCCCCCATTTCCTCCAAGGAGCCAGTCAAGTAGCTCCCATAACATGGGTGCATGCATTGCAAGGTCTTGTGCCATGTCCTCAAGACAGAACTCTTCCAACTGTCTTGTAGATGCATGAGATGCCCCAAAATGTAAGCCATGGTCCTTTGATGTTATTTCTTGCAGTTCTCGGAGGTATAGATCACAGGAAATACTATGGACATGCTTTGCTAATATATTGGATCCACTTACTTGATGTCTGGTGACTGCAAGGAAGATCTCCACTAAGTGGGAGAGAAGGTCCTTCATTATTGGATGACTATTGTAGTGCTGAGAAGTGAGGGTCGACAAGAGTAGCTGTGACATGGTCATGCCATAGGAATCGAGTGTTTTGTTGATCGCCTGTAGCACTTTATCTAGCATAATGGATGTTATTCTCCAGTGCAGCAAGTGTGAGGTGACATACCACCTTGATTACTTGATTTGTAACTATGTATATATATTTTTTTCCTAACCCTACATTTGGTTTATGCATTTAATTGACTGTCTGCTGTGGATTATGCTGTGGCTGACTGTTATTTACAAATGTTTTACACCAGCCTTCTCTGTGAGTGTGAGGGGATTAAAGTTGTCCTGGGTTTGAAATGCTGGATAATTCCATCAGATGTTTCCACTACGTGCCACATTAGCATCCCCTCACACGAACAGTGAAGGGTGGGGAGGAGTGTGGTGCTTTTTTTTACTTTTGAGCTCAGAAAAGTTCCAAAAGTTGAAAAAAGTAATGTGCAAATTTACTGATGCCCCATGCCACTGGCAGTATGTGCAGAACATATGTAGATTTCTGCATGGTTCCATTGCCCACCCTAACTTAGAACCTGGCAGGGAGTCTTTCGGGTTGACAGCTCAGATGCTCAAACCTGAAGTCTTGGAGTGGCATGCTAAATTTATGGCCAGTGCAACGTATCCATCCACAGTACCCTCGGTTCCCCAAGGCTGATTTGCAAGCATCGACTACCATCGACATAGAGGAAAAATTCGTCCTTGAAAGCAGTGATCTGCCAAGATGTGGACCTTCAAGGGCAATATTACTATTGGCTCAATGATCATCGTTGGTACTGGCTGCATCATTGAAGAGCTAGTCATTAGTGTCAACTGCCACAAGGATATTGTGCGCATTGGTGACAATACCCCCTTTGAGATATGCTTGTCATATGTGCTACCTCTGTCCCTGTTGCCGAGTCTGTAAAGTTCCATGCTTTGTTTGCTATACTAGTACATGGGTGTGGAGTGTCCATTTATTAGTGACTTCAACACAATTTCGACCCAAGCATGGGTGTGTGACACAGTTCAGATGATCAATCACTGTGTTGGTGTCACTGGTGTTGCATCGGTATGTGGTGGATTGTATCAGTATGCTTCATATTATAGATTTTAGGTGTTGCAGCATCAACCCAACACCCATTGCCATCACATGACACTTAAATGCATAGACAGACTTTCTTCTTTCTTCCCCCAAGCACATTATCAAAACAACTGAGGTATATTTAATGTACAATATATGATACATCGTGGAACTGACACTTTACAATAGCATTCTCTGTTGCTAGGTTCACATGGTTATGAGTACACTAGCACATTATCAAACAGCTGAGCTTTCTCTGTTTCAAGTCATTGCGATATCTACTTGAAAGATAAAGAACAAGGCAGGAGAGAAAAGAGCAATGAGAATGTCAAGTGGGACAAATTTCCAATGCTGTCCAGTGCAGCTCAGTTGCATCAATCAGGTCCCCATGGCAGCTTGCTTCTGGAACCTGGTAGTGAGGCACCATAAACAAGATTGCAGAGAGATTTAACACAATCGGCAGGGCCCAGTGGATGGAGTGCTAGTGCCTCACACACAAATGCGATGGCCTCTTCCAAGTCAGCAACTATGCCCTGAGAGTCATGTCTCTTCGACAGACATAGAGCAAGGCTATGGAGTGCTGAAAAACATTTGGGATGTCCAAGGGGATGCAGTGCCAATGCAAACCAATACAGCTCAATGGCCTCCTCTAAATCTTTCATCTCAGCTTTTTTCTGGAACCTCGCCCAGAGGTAGTCAGTGAGATCATGGAGAATTTCCCCATGGTGGATATGGCCCATAAAGGAGGTTGTTGCTTAGCAGAGGGAACCTGTAGGAGAGCTGTAGGGTAACCTCAGTAGTCTGGCAAGCTACTATATTAGTAGTATGTACCTGTAGGTAACTACAAGGTACCAATGAGATAGGAATAGACCTAAGAAATGAATGTACTCACCCTCAGTAGTCTGGCAAGCTACTGAGGGACTAGGAAAATTGTCTAGTGGTATGTGCGATGCAAAATGATTATGTAAGCTAGCAAACACACACCAACAATGGCCAGTTGCATAGTATTCCAACAGCCCGGTGGGCAGAGTTTGAGTGCTGCACGCCCAAGTTTAATGGCTTTCTCCAAGTCAGTGACTTCCCTGCAAGCATCATATTTATTCATATGAAGGAAAGCAAGCTTGCCCAGTGATGAAGACCACTCGGAATGTCCTGGTGGACAGAGCTCCAAAGACTTATTAAGTAAGGTAATTGCATCATTCAAGTAGTGGATTTTCCCAGTTTCCAGGAACACCTTGTGGATGGTGCCTGCCATGCTGATGTAGACAATGTCGAGGCCACTCATTGAAAGCCATTCAGTTGGTGTAATACACAATGTGGAAATGGTTATGCCCTGGGCACAGATTCAGTAATCAACTCAGTATGGCAGTGACAGTAGAACCATACGTTATGCTCGTCCTTACAAGTGAGGGAAAGCAATCTTGAATGCCAGAAAGTTACACACTCGAATAGCGAGGCTTGTTAAACAGTGAAAACCCACAGTAAAGGCATGAGTATAGAGCAGGTAATCTTGGTTACTGGTGAGAATAAGGCATGGATAATACTGCACAGCCATCAATGCATATAACACAATGGTGGGTCTGGACTGTACCAACGAATGAGAAAAGTGCTGAAGTTGGCTGAAGAGGCGAGAGAAACTCTGGCTGTATGCCACTTCAGCGAGTGAAGATAACAGCCTGTGGATGGTCTGTGTGAGAGATGATGGGAAGATAACGCCTCCTATGAGCGCAGGAACCCTGTACCCTGGTATATATCAGGGTTCCGCACAGGCCACAGTCTGCTAGCATATCTGGATTGCCCATAAGCAGCATGTTGGAATAATGGGAAATTTATTACCATCCATTTGGTTCCACCACACTTTTCCTACACATGTACATATCATAAAAGTCACTGCTGAAAGTAAGGTAAATGAGAAAAATATGTGAGGGATGTCTGGTGTCCTCCCAGTGGGAGGAAAGAACACACTTGAAGCTGAGGTCCATGCCTGCATTGCTTTCACAGGAATGCGAAATCTTCAAGATAGCATTTTGGGGCAGGTTCCTACACAGCCCCTTCCATTTGGGTGTTATGCTGACCATTGGTGTGGTTCAGATGCAGAAAATGGAATTCAGAAAGACAATTCCTTTTTTTCCATCTTCACCATGTGTTTCGCCAAGACAGGCTTGGGTAAGATGGTTGTCTTTTCAATCAAGGCTGTGGTGGTGTAAACAAAGCTGCGAGATGTGTTGCAGGTGTTGCAGTAGATTACATAATAATCTGGCTTGATGTCGTCGTTTTTCAATCATAGCTACATAAGGCCCCAGCACATGTGGAACTTCGAGAACACATTACATAAATTTACACCCAATGCAATGTGTCTGTCCACAGTCCCCTCAGATCCCTGAGGCCAATTGTATCAACTGCCATCTGCATAGACAGGATAAATTTGCTGCTCACCCCAAGGCAGTGGTCTGCCAGGATATAGACCTCAAGGGCAATATTAGTATTAATTGGCTCTGGGGCCATTGTTCACCCAAAAGCAAGTTGGGCCGGATGATTGTCATACATCTTCATTGATGAGGCACTCATTATTACCAATGGTTGCAAGGATATCATGCACAAGGCAATAATAATGTCTCTGAGTTGTCATATGTTCTATTCCACCCCATTGCTGAGTCTGCCAAACTTCATCCTTTGTTTGCTATACTACACAGGTGTAGAGTTCCCAGGAGTCTATCAGCAACTGCAGCACAATTTTGACCTGAGTACAGTGTATAACACAGTTTGGATGAGTGATCACTGTGGAGTTGGATTACAATGTTTGCCAAAGTCATGCTTGAGCGATGTACCTGCATATATGATCCAGCTGCCTCCCACAGGACGTGGAGTGGAAGAGAGTAAATCCAAGAGGCAGACCTATGCATGAAACATGCAGAGTACCTTGGTGAGATGCTGCCCAAGTTTAACTGATTGTGTGGAGGTGAACGAATAAAGGGCACCATGCAGGGAGCTGAGGAACATGACAATCGAGTCAGCTTTTTTCTTGCTGATAGCACGTGTTTTGGTCCTTTGTTCGTAATTCCTTGCACTATTGGTGTGCGAGAGCCTTGTTTCCATTGACAAATCATGGGAACACGTGAAGTTGTTGTCAGACGACCCACCACAACTTGTTATACTAGGCAATATGCAAAGGGAAGCATCCACAGTGGCATCTCAGTACTTCAGTTTCCTGTGCCTCACCACTCATCTCTAGAGTAATCCCCCACATGACACATCTAGGGACCTCCCAAGACTACTACTACCCATCACCAATGTCACCTTCAACAACAAAAAACTCACCTCTCATGGTACATATTTTCTCTGCCATTGGGGCTATGTTGCCATCCCACGTAAAATCATCAATTTAGTCTTGAGAGTCTCTGGTCTGAAGTCATAAGTACCAGCATGGATGACCAAAACTTCCCTCAATGTGCTTTTTCAATGCAATCATATTCATTCAGCACCTCCATACAGGAACCAATGCAATACGATGAACCCACAATCTAGCACAACACGATATGAATTCAGGTGCATCCACAGGGTAAACACGACACTAATGGCAGGGCTTCGCACAATCCTAATGGCATGGTTGCATATTCAAATGCCAATGATGAAGGCATTAAGTAAAGGTGACACTTTGCGAAGTAATGAGATTGGAATGTAGTGTGCAGTTGATGCCTGGCGGTGCCTGGAAATAACTACAACCTCAATCGTCAGTATGTGGACTGAAAGAACGGGGGCTAGTCTATGCCAGTTTCCGAGTGTAAGGTTTGTGATATTGCTATGCATTGTAGCATGCCCCACCCCAGAAGAGTGGCTCAGCACCCTTTCTCCTGCAACTACATTTCCGGTCATTCTATGGAACCTCAAAATGTGTACCCCACAACAGTCAAAGAACCATTCAACAGTGTCGATGCTGATGTGACTTTCCGAACATCTGATAATTTCAGCTTCCCCATCTACACTCACTTCACAGATTTGCCTGCTCCTGGAGGCCTTGTGGAGCGATTGCATGGATTCCAAAGTGACTTCATCGGAATCTATGCAAACCCTCTATCTGTTCCTACCATTTCTGGGTCGGAAAATTGGCTGTCCAGGCACAATGTGTCTAAACACACCCTTTTCCTCGTCCAACAACACCAATTTGTTCCTCACTGTGGTTTCTGCATATGGCATAATCCTAGTGATCACTGACCAGTCCTGTGCTAGGTTAGGCACCACGATCTGATGAGAAAAAATGTCAAAGATCAAGGATTTAGGGCCCCACATAGGGGAGGATACCTTAAGGAGTTGGAAACTTAATGGCAGCTGTGTATTACAGATTGCTGGAGTTATCATCATGTGTGTGGTGTCACAACAAGTGAGTTGAAGCTCCTGTTGGAGAATATGCAACCAGCCATTGTTGGCACATGTTTGCTTGCTTACATAATTACCTTGCATCGGACATAGCACTAGATAATTTTCCTAGTCCCTCAGTAGCTTGCCAGACTACTGAGGGTGAGTACCATTTACTTAGGTTCATTCCTAATTATTGACACCCTGTAGATACCTACAGGTACATACTAATAATATAGTAGCTTGCCAGACTACTGAGGATACCTACAGGTTCCCTTCCTAGTCCTCTGCCTGAAGTCCCAACCTTCTTTAGCTCCATTCCTGCTCCCACTGGCAGAGTGCTTGGAGACATGGATACATTTGCATGGGATGAGCATCACCAATGGCCCAGGAGGAATGTATGTGAAAGCCCATGCAGCAGGCTGTTGACTCGACTACAACCCTCTACATTTTGGGGGAACATCTATCAAAGAATGGCTTCAGAGCAGAAGAATGTATTGTCAACCTCTAGTTGTGCCTTAACATGCCCCTGCACAGTTGTCATTCCACAGAGCTTGTGCCACAGAGGTCAGAGAAGCAATCTCCCTGATCAGTCCAGTCTGGCCAATGATGTTTGTTACTGAGTCTTGGGATTTTGGTTTTACATAATGCCATGATATTGTGCTTACTGAACTGTCTGGATCCATACACAGGTAGACATGATACTAGTCCATGACTGTAGGGTTTTGGCCTGACAGTGCAGCACAGATGGTTAGATGCACAGAAGTGCTTGATGTTTCTTTTCTCATCTCAATGTGTTTCTCATTTGTTTGATTGATCCTATGATACCTGTACTGGTACTCTGACAGTTATGTGCCTATTCTCTACCATATAAAAGGGCCACTAGGATGTACCATTACAGGGACACTTTTGCTCTCTACCTCGAAATACAGACCTGTTTGTCTGGAAAATGAGTAGCCTTGTGAAAGCTCCTTATCAATACCACTGTGATGACTTTGCAAGTTATGCACTTCACATAGGTGTTACACATTTTTTTCCACTAAAGAAAAAGGTCAACCTTTGAGCTTAACACAACAAAAAATCCCTTGATACCTTCCCAGATACTTGTGGACTGATCACCTGCTTGAACTACAAGAAGTATCCCATAACAAACCATTAAAAATGACTAACAATAAATATAACCTGTGCTGAGTGGTCCATGCTCCAGTGTCTTCATTACCACAGAGTCTGTTGGTCCAGCCTGGCGTTGAAGCCACTGTGACAACCCTGATACCAGAGTTGACTCCATTGGGAAGTCAGAACTCCACACCAGTCAAAAAGGCCACCAACACCATACAAAAGTACAGTGACATTGTGAGAAACACTTCTAGAAGTCTGAGTCCAGCACATGGAAGAGTGACCATCAACTTACCCAGCTTGAGGAATGTCTCGCTGGAGTATCCCATTGGCAAGGAGACCATGGAGGCTATGGCAGCTAGCCCTGTTAGAGCGATGGTACCTGCTCACAGAGTACATGTAAACTTACCAGAAGATGTCCATAATGACATGATGTCTCCCTTGTCTGAGAGTGAGGTGGAAGATGAAAGTGATGACCCAAAGTTGTGGACTAAGGTAGTGCGAAAAAGATCACACAATAGGCACACCTATGGTAAGCTAAGGCCTGAGCAAGAGTTCATTATTTGGGAAGCTGAGAAATGCCTGACCCTTGATGAAAAGGAGAGAATCAGGCAGAGGTCCCTGACTAGGAATGACAATGCCAATAAGAATAAATCAGCAGAATTTAAGAATGTCTAACCCTCACAAGGGTAAAGGGACCAACCCCAAGAACTGGGGTATGTTAGACATCAGTGATGGTGATCTCAATGTAGATGCACAGTGCACAGCACTGGCTTCATGGAATGCCACTCATTGTTTGGCCAATGAGAGCAATGTGGGCAACTCTTCTTGTGAGAGCACAAGGGGAAAGTGGGGAAAGCTGTAGGTAGAACCTAGGCTTGTCCCAAGGGGTGCTGAGTTGGAAGGAGATAGAAGAGAGGGCTAGAAGGCGAGAGAGGATTTTTCTTGGCGAATGGGGAGTACTAGCAGTGAATAACTCAAAAGTCTGCCTTAGATGGGTGCAAGATAACTTCTGGGTACTGGGGGATGTTTCTTAGAGGTGAAAACTCGAAGGGCGGTGATTAAGGGCTCTTGAACTCATAGGTAGATGGTGTAGACACTGTAGCAGACTTGTAGTAGGCGAGGCAGCAATTCTGGGGGCTGTGGGACACAGGGAACTCGATAAGACCAAAGATGAGGCACTGGAAGATGCTGGAGACTCAAAAAACACAGAGGGACTCGACTCAAAACACTCAGAGACTCTTAGACATGCAGATAGTGACTCCAAAAGGTGGGTGGTTTATTTTTCTAAGTACATCAGACTTTTGTATCATAGGGACAGTGGTTTCTAAGGTAAAATCGGAATATTTTGGATCTGTCATATGTCAAAAGTAATAAAAGAGACATAAAGGCTGACATATTGACAATCACATGCACTGCAGTGACATAGATGGAAAGTAAAACAAACAGTGTCCAGAACACGAAGGTAAGTAAAGAAGAAAAGGTACAACTACATACTTGGGTTGGAAGGGAGTGCAGTGGGACTGGCAGCGATTTCGTCAACCAAGGGGGGATGTGGGAGGTGGCATTACTAAGAGGGTGACAGCTTTTGGTGCTTGTAGAGTGGATATAGCCGCCGAGGGGACATGTCAATTCATGACAGGTCAGTGGGGAATCGCTGATGGGCAGTGTTCAGAGGTTACGTGACAAGAGGGGAGTGCATATGATAGGGGACAGACCTATTGCAGTATCTGAAGGGTGGCAGCGATGTTGCTGGTGGAGACAGGAGCATGTGACAGACAAAGGACATGATGAGAGGTGTGATGTTAGGACATGTGGCAGTGTTTTTGCCAAGGTGATGCCGTGACTACGGAGAGAGACATGTGACGAGCGACTGATGAGACTGAGGAAGGCTACCTAGGATGTTCTGCAGCCTTAGGGAGTAGGGACTCCCTACAGCGACAGTGATCAACCTGGAACCTCCAACAAGAAAACTTGGAAAAGAACCACACCAGCTGAGGGGAATACTCACCAGTACCCAACTGAACCCAATCATACAAGAGAACTCCAGAAGAAGGATCGTAAGTCGAAAGACAACACAAAACCCTCTAAGAGAAAGTCCAAGCCCTCCAAGGGTAAACCAAATCCTATCAAGGAAATGGTTGATAGGCTTTCTTGTCAGGACCATAAATGCTGCGAAAGACAGAGAACTCCTAAAGAGATGGAGCTGGTCAAGCAAATAAATCTGAAAAGTTATATTGCACTAGCCCTCAAATGTCTTGAAAAGGACAAGAAGAGGAAGAAGGATGGGAAATCCAAGAAAAGAAAGACTCGACACCATTACCATTCATCAAGCAGCAAAGACTCTAGCTCGAGCAGCAGATCTTTGGTGACTGATAGCACTAGCAGCTCTGGGGATTCATCCTCAAGTGATGAGAGCAGCGACTCTTCCTCCACTGGAAGTGGTGATTTGTCCTCGAGTGATGACAACTATGCTTCAGATACTGAAGACCTGACCTTGGACTCCAGTAGTGATTCTTCATGAGGATGGGGATGGCACAGGTGTGGTAGACACTGACACCAAAGATCTCATAAGAAATGCCAAAAGTCCACTTTGAAGCCCATTCCCCCTACAAAATATGATGGCTCAGATGACATTCAAGCATTCCAACATTTCGTTACATAGGGAACTGCCTATGCTAAGGATGGCAGAGTTGCATCAAAGAAGTGTGCATTCATATTATCACATTATCTCACCAAGAAGGCACATGAATTCTACATGCATAAAGTGTCTGGAGACCTGTACAAGTGGTGGCTATCTGATTTCTTCACTGAACTATTCAATTATTGTTTCCCTATCAATTTCCACCTGTTGCAGTGAGAAAAACAGCAGTCATGCTATCAGAACTCGAAAACAGTAAAGGAGTATCTGCATGATCTTAGTGAGCTATGGACCATGATTGGTGAAATGAATGAATGCGCCAAAGTTCATAAGTTATGGTCTGGACTCTGGAAGGAACTGCAGTGCGACCTGTGGAAGGAAAAACTGAATCCAGAGGTATCCTCACTGAGGAAAGTTGCAGCCATGGCTGAGATACTTGAGATTGCTCATACTGTCACTGGTGACTATGTTAGAAAGTCCTGGAAGCACCAGAATAAAAAGTCTGCTGTTGAGAATGCTGCCACTTCCCCCAAGGAAGCTGGGCCTAGTAAGCATTGGCAAAAGTGCAACTGCCATCAAAAAGATAGACTCAAAGGGCACCAGAGAGAACAGAACCCATCTGACAACTGTCAGCAGATGAGGGACAGACAGGCCGATAAACCTAAATGAGATACCCTGAAATTAAGCAAGGAAGAGCAAGAATGGCATAAAGCCAAAGGCTTGTGTTACATATGCCACAAGTCCAGGCATTTCTATAGGAACTGTCCTGACTGCCATAAAGTCTCCTCCTCAAATAAACCACCAGGAGTTTTGAGTTTCAGCATTGATGTCAATTTTGGAGACATCGAGTCGCAATGACAATTAGTGATCTTGTCAGGAAGTGACCTAAACATAATGCTGAACTTCATTCACTTACAGGACCCCACTGTACAAGATGGAGACAATCTGGATGATGATATCCCTGACCTGGAAAGCATATGGAACAATGCCAATGATGAGTGGTCGGGAGACACCATTACAATGGATGATGATGACCCTACCAATGGGATGAGAATTCACATGTATAACTGCACTCAGTTCCATGGACACTGAGCTATGGGAACTGTGATTGGATCCCCACTTGAGGATAGAGCTGTTGAATGATTATCCAGTATTTGCTACCCTGGGGATGACCCAGATTCGCTGAGTACCTTCATGGATACCCGCTTCATTGTATTGGCAATGGCAAACACATTATAGTTGAGAGTGAGCAGGACATTCTCAGGCCTGATGACCAAATCACTATTGATACTGACCTACTGAGGCAACCTGCCTTCTGAATCAATAGTTGGTATTGGTTCAGAAAGGGAGAGCACACTGGCATACCAAAAGGTGAACTATGACAACAAGAATGAACCCGAGTATGGTGATCCTGACCTATGGGATGACCACTCGAAGAGGCAGTCATATCTAAACTGGAGAAGCACAGTACATATACCAATCCTGGAAGAGGGAAATGAGGACCATTTCGAGTGCACTGAAAGAGATGAAGATATGTACCTCATATATGACTATCACATGTCTTTCTGTTTCAAGCTCGCCTTGGACCAGCTTGAATAATGTGATTTCAATGTTGTATGGTGGCATGCTAAGAGATTGCACCATGCTTGCATGCACCTAACAGATGATGATCCTTTCAATCATGATGCCTTGGGGTTGGAAGATCTGTTTCGCCTCTCCAATGACTCTACATCAGATGTCCACCCTGAAAGCAATATATCATGCAATATGATTCAGTTAAACAGAAGTAATATCTGATCAGAGGATAAACTTACCCTGCAATGGAATGCTTTGATCACAAAGGACTTCACCTGAAAGGTTCCCAAACCATTGGTGGTCATCATCCACATTAATGGCCACCCTGCATGGGCTCTAATTGATACAGGCTCATTGGCTGACTTCATGTCAGTAACGCTTGCTGAGCAATTGAAAGTTAAATGCATACCTTTGGAGAAACCTCTAACCATCCAGCTAGCTGTACAAGGCTCATGGTCTAAGGTGAACTTTGGCACTAAAGTCCACCTACAGTATCAGGGAATCGACTATGAACAGTACTTTGATGTGATGAACCTACAGAATTATGTCTTAATTCTTGGAACCCCTTTCCTGTACCAACACAAGGCCATGGTTGGACTGAATTTGCTGCAAGTGGTCATTGGTAGTAATGCACCCACAGAAATGAAGGGACCCCAAGTATTGGTGCTGGAATCCTGTGCTGCAGAAGTTTATCACAAGAGTATAGATTGAGCATGGAAATACTTACAGGAACTTGTGAAGCCATTGAAGAGAATTAAAATGAAAGTGGGAGGAGACTAGGAGAGCCTCCTGTTGGTGATGGTGGGGTCAGTTTGACCCAAGAGGTTCTGGAGCTATGAAACATGCCCTGTGAGTGAGGAGATGGGGAGAAAACAAATGAAAACCACTTTTGAGACTGTAGAATTCAAGAGATAATGTCTAAAGAATGTTCAAGGCTGGATAAATATTCTGCTGGACTTCGTCTTTTGTCTTTCCACATCTCTGGTATTTCATCTCTTACTTCAATGATGTACTGTAGTGTAACTACAAAGACTTGACTCGCACGTGGCTTATATAAGCCACAATGCGGCCAAACACGAAGTCAAAAACACTAAATAAAAATATAGTAACAATAAAAATCAAAACTGCTAGTAAAAGAAAGAAAATATACTGAATCCTCCAGTAGGGAGATTATTTTCCCTACACCATTGTGCTCCCAAGCAGGCACCACCACCTTGCCACCATTCCGAGCAATTAACCATGAAATTCCCCTGATTGATGAAACAAAAATCTATCCATGGCAACTGTCCAAGTGTCCAGAAGCTTTGCAGCCCCTGTGGGCTGAGAAGAAGAATGCCTATCTGAAAACCGGGCGATGGGAACTTACCACCACACACAACATGTATCCCATGCTGTTGATACCAAAGGCTGGAACTCCCCTGCATCTGCGTGTCATTGTTGATTTACAGGAGCATAACAAAAATACTCATAAGCTCTCATCACCAATGCCTGACATGGATGGTATCCTATGACATGTCACCAAGAAACTGTATCAATCCATCATCAATGGTGCCAATGCCTACGAACAGATCTGTGTCATGCCAGAACATGTTGAATGGACAGCAGTAACAACGCCTGACAGAAACATGGTTAGTCATGTAGTGCAGCAGGGTGACTGCAATGTGCCAGTGATGTACCAAGCATTAATGAACCATATATTTGGAGAGCACATTGGTTCCTTTATGGACATCTACTTGGACAATATCATAATCTACTCCAACACATTGGAGGAACATATTTGGCATGTTAAGATAGTGCTCAAGATCCTTACCAAAGAAAAACTTTACCTTAGCAAAAAGAAACTGCAGTTTCTATGTGATGAGGTTAAAATTCTCAGGTGCATCGTTATGAACGATGGTATCAAAATGGATCAAGAGAAGGTAGACTGTATAATCAACTGGAAGGTTCCTACCAACCAAACCTTGTGCAAAGTTTTATCAGGTCAGTTGGTTATCTTGCAGATGACATATACAAAGTGTGCATACCTCTTGGAGTGCTCACCGAAGCAAGTGCTGAGTCATGACCCTTCCAATGGACATTCACTGAGCAATGAGCATTTGAGATGGTGAAACAATATGTTGCAGCATGTGCACCTCACTGTTGAGTACCTCTTGATTATGGCCCAAACCATGACCCGATCTGGGTCATGACGGATGTGTGTGGAAATGGTATTGGCAGCATCATTGTGCAGGGACCTGACTGGAGATCATCAAAGGTGATGGCATTTTACTCTGCAAAAATGACATCTGCACAGTGTACATAATTACCCAGTCCATGAGCAAGAATTACTTGCCAGAGTAGAAACTATGCTCAGGCACCATGATATCCTGCAGGGGGTTCACTTTACATGGGTCACTGATCACAAAAGTTTAACATACCTGCTGGACCAGAAGGACCTATCTGGTTGGCAGGCACAATGGCTTGAAAAACTGGCTGAATTTGACTTCAACATTCAGTACATCCAGGGGGTTGACAATGTCCTTCCCGATGCTCTGCCCTGCATGTATGAATTTGATGAGCAGGGGACAATCTGTGTGCCTAGTGAGTATCTCCACCACGATGTGGAGGTGGATGAGAATCAGGCCACACCTGACAATAATCAGATTATCAGTGCACCTTTGTACATGGGGCTAGAAGCCCTCGCCATCATGCTCTGCCATCACAATTGGACAATAGTCAGTACTGAAGGGGAGGGCAAGAAAATGCCACCCAAGGTTCGCCTTACCCTGCCATCACCAAAGGATCAGGAACCTGTTGTCCATCAGCAGACTTTGGATATGGATGGCCATGCACTAAGTGATCCTAATCCACCCATGATACCAAAACAAGCACCATGCCAGCACCAATCACCTCCACCTCCCACTGAGACAGGCCACCCAGAAACCAGTGCAGAATTTGCCAATCATGTAAGAAATCATTTCGTTCTTCTTGGACCAGGCAAACAAAAGAAGGGGAGACAGGATGGTGAAACCAACCCAAACGAGACCCCAAACAAGAATACACACATGAAAGACATGTTTCAGGACACAAATGACACAGGAGCTAAACACATGACTCACGTGAATGTAAGTGAATGCACTACAAGAATACTGCTGGTGGTATATCCCAATAATGAGGGGTTATTGAAGGCTGCACAGCATAAATACAACAAGGATCCATTCTTTAAGCAGATCCTGGATGAGCCAAGTGCTTTCAAAAACTTCAAAGTCACACCTGATGGGTATATCTGCATGAAAATGTCTGATAGAACAGTACTGTGTGTGCCAGATATTGAAGTACATGGTAAATGACTTCAGGAAATGGTAATCGACCAAGCACACTCCCTACTTGCTCACCTGGGAGCTAAGAAGACTAGCTTGTACATCTGCAAGTTCTTATGGTGGGATTCAATGATCAAAGACGTCACTCAATTCTGCACCTCATGCACTACTTGTCAACGAAGTAAGCCACCGATGCATAAGCTGTTTGGCCTACTCAATCCATTACCTGTTCCTTCTCGTCCTTGGGAAGCGATCAGTGTTGATTTCATAGGACTGCTACTGGAGTCTAAGGACCGTGATGGTGAATATGATTCAATAACTGTGATAATTGACTTACTGACATCCATGGTACATATTGTACCTAGCTGCACCACTTACACCACCTGAGAAATAGCAGAGTTAATGTTTGCAGAGGTGTATAAGCACCACAGGCTACCTCATGTGATAATCAGTGATTGTGATGTCTTATTCACAAGCTTGTTTTGGACTCACCTCAATAAATTAATCAGAATCAAACAGAAAATGTCAAGCGCATACCATCCTGAAACCAATGGGTCCACAGAATGTGCCAACTGCACAATCATGTAGATGTTATGATGCTGCATCAGTCCTAACCAAAAAGATTGGGTGTCACATCTACCTGCCATAGAGTTTGCTATCAACAGTGCCACATCTGAATCAACTGGCTATGCACCATTCTTCCTGAACACTGGAAGGACTCCTTGATGAATGATATGGGATGTGCCAACTAGGGACAAGTATCCGAGTGTCTGAGCATTTGCAAACAAAATGAAACTTACACTGATGGATGCACACAATGCAGTAATGAAGGCATGTGTCAAGCAGACAGTTGGTGCTAATAAAAAGTGCCAAGCATGTCTGTTTGTTGAAGGAGATCTGGTGTACATTTCAACAAAGAATATTAGCCTGCCAAAGGGAACGTCAAGGAAACTTGTACTGAAATTTATTGGTCCCTATCGAATATCAGATGACTTCGGTAATAACTCATTCCATGTGGAACTACCTGATAACTTGAAATGCAGAGGAGTACACAATGTGTTCCATTCGTCATTACTCCAAGTACACATACCAAACGATGACAGAAAGTTCCCTGGAAGAACAGATGATCAGATACCAGAGCTCAGAGGTGAAGCTCATGAATGGGCAGTGGACTGGATCACTGGCCATCATGGTAGCCACTCCAATGCCAAGTTTGAGGTACAGTGGACAGCTGGAGACTGAATGTGGTTACCATATGATGAGATCACACATCTGAAAGCACTAACTGACTATCTTGAGGCCACCAGCATTGATGGAATTAAAGATTTAAAGGATACAGGTGATGGGGGTATATCTGAGGATGATCCCCAGGTGTTCCTTGGACACTTGACACCGCACATTTGCAGAGGACATAAAAGCCGCCCATCTCCTCAACCAAGACGCCTGTCCAATCAACATAACCCTCAACTGACTGGACCCCCTCCTCAGAATCAGTACTGTTGCCACCACCATTATATCAACACCCATGTACCAATCACCACTCATCTCCCTGTAGACCACCTCCTCACCCCTCTCATCCACTGTGTCATATCCATCATCACCGTCATTGTACCCATCATTCACCTCCCACACCTAGGTATCAAGAACACTGCCCATATATGACACCACCTAGACAACGACCACCAGAGTCAGTAGATTTTGACAAAATGACATGGCAACTGCCATTAATGGAATTACATGAATCTTGGCAACTACCAGTCACTACCTTGGGCAAACACTGTGGCAACTACCATATCACACTTGAGGGTGCTTACCTAATGCTTTGTCAGAGCTGAGCTGGTGTTGGAGTTTGAATATTGGCAGGTGGCTGTGCAGCACAGCCACACTGGTAAAAAGTTTGGTCAGCAGGCTATGGGAAGTTTATTTTTGGGTTGGCAAATTAAACCTTAACTAGCACAGACACATAGGGGTGGGAATTGCACTGCCACAATGTTGTGGTAATTGCACTGCCACCTGGGGTGGGAAATTGCACTGCCACAGTCCGGCAGGTGCCAATGAAAATGTGACCAATACTGGGATTGAACCCAAGACCTCCTTGGTACTAATCACTACCATTGTAACCACTAGACTATTTGGCTTATTAGAATTATAGGCACTTAGTCCATTACCACAACCAATTGCTTATGTAATCCAAAAAGCGGACTACATACCCTGGTTTTCTGCTTCACCCCACTTGTTCCCTAGGTTGTATGATATTCTAATTTATTCCAATGTGATGTGGGCATGATATTTGTTACATCTGTACATAATTTTGACCCAATTCAGTGCCCAACATGGCTGTACATATAAATAGGGGTAAAAATGCGAATTATGTTCCCAATTGTGCACTTCTGGACATATCACAATGAAAATTTAACCCCAGCCTGCCCCAGTAAATATCTACAACATATATCAGTCACAGATTGTCAGGATCAGCCAATCCAGAGATATGATCAGATCTCCTCCTCCCCAATGTATGTGCTAGGGAATTAAATCATCCCTCCTGCTGGAATTTCTGGTGCATGGGGATGCTGAAGGGTACATAGTACAATGTCCCTGCAAAAGGATCTGGCAGGTTTACTAGCAGGATGTGGTCAGACACTGTATTTATGGAATTTTATTGATGTGGCCACCAGTGGCCTCCTTCCAAGATGATAATTAATTTAACACCTGGGGAAGGTGACTGGGCATATTATCTACCAATGTACCAAGTTTCAGCCAGATCCAATAAGTATTGAAGGAGCAGGAAGCAAGCCGAGGTTTTTGGAGCATGGGAAAGTGGGCAAAGATTTTAGGAGACTTGGAAAGCATGTCAAAAACTTGTAATAGCACACCACACAATGGAGTGATTGAAAAAATAAGTACATAGCTGGATTCCTACTTTGATTCTTCACTGCCCACAACCATTTTTGCATCACCAAACCAGTCCAGTGTGTTTGGGATTCTTCTCCTACAGATCTTATGCAGTCTTTGCAGTTTATTGCCATGCAATGCACATCAACTAGTTTGCACTTTTGTGTCAATATAGCTATCATATTATGGTAAAATTTTGTCCGGAGTTGATTCAGGAGTAGTCCTACATACATTCCATGAACTATCTTAGCTGCAGGGCCATTCTATGGTGTGTTATTACAATTCTCTTAAATCTTCGCCCACTTTCCCACACTCCAAAAACCTTGGCTTGCTTCCTGCTCCTTCAATACTTATTGGATCTGGCTGAAACTTGGTACATTGGTAGATAATATGCCCAGTCACCTTCCCCAGGTGTTAAATTAATTATCATCTTGGAAGGAGGCCACTGGTGGCCACATCAATAGAATTCCATAAATACAGTGTCTGACCACATCCTGCTAGTAAACACTGCCAGCATTTTACAATTTTTCTTGAGAAAACATGCTGAAAAAATTGAAGAAAGAGATACTCTTTTTTGACACATGTTTTCAAAGAGAAAAGGCAATAATAACATCAGGGGAATTTTAATGAAATGATTATGTTATATAAGACTTTTTCTACCCTTTAAAGCCCTATAAGGTATATCATAATGATACACACATTGATCATGCTATATAGTCTCTGGGAGCCTTAGCAGCATAGGTCAAAAGTTATCATTAAGGTTGAATAGATCATATGTTTCAGAATGTGAACAGTAGATCATATATGTCTTTCATTATCAGATATTACCAACAATTGTCATTGGCACTATCAACAGCTTAAAAAATAAAAATACAAATTGCTATAGTAACCTTCAATTGAGCTTATCAATCATGATATTAAAAGCAAGCAATTTTATTCAATATTATTTACATAATGAGTACCTGCTGAGGACACTACTAAACATGATGAACTACTTAAACCTCCAAAAAAAGCGAAAATAAAACACAGATGGACACTTACAGATGTCTTCACACAAGGTAAACTTACCTGGATATGAACTCTAAGACTTCAAGTCTTAGAGTGACTCTTGCCCTGAGGTAGAACTCAGAGACAAGAGTAAAGAAGAGAGAGAAGGGGAGAGAGGATGAGTTTATATAACATGTACTATACAGTTATTACAAAGACATTCCCACACTTGTGGGTAGTGAAGAGTTGTTCAAATGATCATGAATGACATAGATGACAAGACTAGATATTGATGATCAAAGTAAAACCAGAGTGAAAAGAATATTGTCATTAATATGATCATGATATTGTCTGCTGAGCAATTGTAGTGTGTTGTCAACTTCATAGCATTATTATATTTATCATATCCATCAGGAAATTCACAAATTACTATTTTCTACTATCTGTGACTTTTTTTACTCTTTGTACTTTTCCATACTTTTTTTCACTTAATCTAAGTCAAATTGGTTGGGAAATTTCAGAACAACATAGTAGTCAAAAAGGTCATAAAAAGTCACTAGCTGGTCATGCTCAATGAGAAGTGAAACAGTCAAGAAATGTCAAGAAATATTCAACAAATAGTACAGAAACAGTAGATAGGCCTACTATTTGTGACTATTTTGTACTTTTGACTAAGCAGTACAAAATAGTCTAGATAAGTCATCAATAGTACATAAAAAGGTACAAAATAGCAATGTGAGAATTTCCTGATGTCAGCTCTTGTCATCACTATATCATGATGACAAAAGTCTTGTAATTCTTATGTCAGGCCTATATGCAGTTGACCAAATATTAAAATGTCTGCCAGGTTATCTAATCCATTATTTGACTATTATCATTATGATTTATAGAAGATCATGCTCTATACACCATTATCCAGTTCATATCACACTGATAACTACTGGCCATAATTACCTAGGAATACAAGCACATAAAAGGTTTCCTGATGAACACTTTGTTTTCTTTGCATGATTTACTAAAAAACATTGATTGATGCTAATACCCATTAGTGAAGATCCTAATGGGCATTACCATTAATGCATGTTTTTTGGCAGAAAAGACAAAGAAAACATTACATTATATTCACTTTTTTTCTTTGAAAACAGCTGAAATAAAAGAGTATCTCTTTTTTCAATTTTTTCAGCATATTTTGGGATGAAAAATTGTGAAATGCTTGCAGTGAAACCTGCCAGATCCTTTTGCAGGGACATTGTACTATGTACCCTTCAGCATCCCCATGCACCAGAAATTCCAGCAGGAGGGATGATTTAATTCCCCAGCACATATATTGGGGAGGAGGAGATCTGATCATATCTCTGGATTGGCTGATCCTGACAATCTGTGACTGATATATGTTGTAGATATATACTAGGGCAGGCTGGGGTAAAATTTCCATTGTGATATGTCCAGAAGTGCACAATTGGGAACATAATTCGCATTTTTACCCTTATTTATATGTACAGCCATGTTGGGCACTGAATTGGGTCCAAATTATGTACAGATATAACAAATATCATGCCCACATTACATTGGAATGAAGTAGAATATCATACAACCCAACAAACAGGTGTGGTGAAGCAAAAACCCAGGGTATGTAGTCCGCTTTTTTGATTACATCAGCATACTGGCAGGTGGAGTGGCTGTGCAAAGAAAGCAAAGACTCTCGAAAATTTTAGTATTTCAGTAATATCTCAGTCAAAAATACAGATCTTGCTGATGTAAGCATAGTCCCATGATGCTCTCGACCTGGCCTACAACTTTGGTTTCAATATGGCTGTGCAAAAAAAAATACAAAGACTCATGAAAATTTTAGTATTTTGTTAATATCTCATTCAAAAATAAAGATCTCGCTTAAGTAAGCATATTCCCGTGATCCCCGCAATGCAGGCTACAATTTTGGTTTTTGGTGTGGCTGTGCTATATTACATAATACCTAAATTTTGAACTCCAACAGGGGCTGGCTGCGAGAATTTTGTTAGTGGCATTTGCCTAATTTGGACACTGGTAGTTGCTGAGATTCATGTAATTTCATCACTGGTAATTACAGGGCTCATTTTGCCAAAATCAACTGACATGGCTCCAATGATGGCCAATGTACAGATTGCAGTTGAGACCTCCTACCAGCTCCTCACATCACTGTGGTCAAGGCTATGCACACCAAACCTACACTTGTCCTAGAAGGAACTTGGTTCACTGCTTGTGCCAACTTCCACTTCAAGCCTGCCCTGTTCAACAGAAAGCTCTAAGTCTGTCAATGTCTGCTACACTCCAGCAGACTGTATCAGATATCATTAATGAGCTAACCATCCCAACTCATAATCACTCACCAAAATGGGTATGGTCATAAATGAATAACATGGGTCCAACTCCTAACCACCCTAACATCAAACATGTTGGTGCCAACTATTTCTGCATCTGGCTGGCACCTGGAGGGTTAAGCAATTATACTATGGTCCACCATGAGCAGCTCAGAACCTACTTTCAGTATGACAGAGCACTCCACTGAGGTGATGACAGTCTTCCTGGCATCCCTGCTGGGTATCATCAGTTCAGGGAAGCCTATAATGGTGAGGCTAGGATGAGAGCCAGGTTTGCATACGAGGAAACCGACAAGAATGGCAAAGTGCTGTAGGGAGAATATCCTCCCTACTAGGATATTTCTTTTATTTCACTGTTTTTACTTACTGATTTGTTTTGTTTTGTTTTCCTTGTGTTTTACTTCATGTTTGGACGCATTGTGGCTTATGTAAGCCCACGTGAGTACTTCGAGAGCAGTGTACATACTTAGAAAAAAATAGATGTACCACCACAGATGAGATAGATGGAATTCTGAGCCTGAGGGCTCAGAATATTATTTCTCCTCCCTCAATGTTCTATAAATGTTTTCTTGAGTCTCTCTTGGGCTTTAGGGTGCATTTTTCAGTCTTTCACCATACTCTTTGACTCCCTCTACCAGGCAACTCAAGCCTCCTGGGTTGAACTAGGACCCCCTTCCAACAGGAGACTCTCTAGTCTCCTCCCACACTCCTTTAACATCCATCTTTACAGTGCACATCATTATCCCCAGTCCCTCACCTACTAGAGAAGAGGTGTTGGGACTAGATGCTGACTTGCAGAGCAGGAATGAAATCAAGGGTGGACAGATGCTTAATGGAGTCAAAGCTAAAATGTTGAACAGCCTGCTCTGGGGTGCAGCTGAACGCATCAAATGCCAACAAGAGAACTCACAGAGGGGGTACTTGCATTGTCATGATCATCATGACAATGATCACAACCAGGGGGGACTGTTTGCTAGATGCCCCAATGACTCCCCCTTTGATTGTCAGTGCTCTTGCAAGAAGGCTCCATCCAGATGCAAAAAGCAATCTGAAAAGTTAAAATCCACTGAGACCCAACCCAAGTACTCAACTGATCTCATTGCTGATAACCTCAGCTCCTTCTTCAGTGATGTAAACCTGTTCCCTGACATCCTCCCAGACCAGCCCATTGCTGGGCCAAGCAGTGTCACCCTTGATCAGCTGGCAGCGATGTAGGGAGCCCATACTCCCTAGGGCTACAGAGCCCACTTAGTGGCCTTTCTCACCCTCTGTAGTTGCTCCCTCATGCATCATGACACTTCCTTGGTTAGTAACACTGCTGCATATGCTAATGTCACACTTCCATCACATCATGTGCTCGCACCAGCAACATCACCGCCACTCCCCAGTTACCATAATAGGCCCATCCCCTATCAACACAGGCCCTTCTTGACACATGACTCCTGATCACAGTCCATTGGCGATCCCCACTGACCTGTTGCATGTCACCCAACCTCCTTGGCACCAATATCCTCTCTAGTAGCACTGAAAACTGCTGCCCCCTTGGTAATGCTGCTGCCTGCATCCCAGTCTGGTTGAAGAAATTGCTGCCTCCTGCTACAATGTACCCTCTCTACCCAGGCATGCTGTCTATATGCTCTCCACTTTTACTAGCCTTTGATTTATGGCCTTTACTTGTCTTATCTTTGTCTGTGTCACTGCCATACATGTAGTTATCCATGTGTTGGCCTTCATGTTTTCTCTTATTACTTTTTGACATTTGACAGATCTGGTTTGTTCCAATTTTACTTTAGAAACCACTGTCCCTACCATACAAAAGTCTGCCGTACTTAGAAAAATAACCACTCACCTTTTGGCATCAATTTGTGTGTATCTGAGAGTCCCCAGAGTTGTTTTCTGAGTATCTTTGAGTCTTCAGAGTGTTCCCAGAGTCTCCCAGCTTCTGTCTTACTGTCTATTCACCATCCTCGAGCCTTTTCCTGCCAGTAAATCACTGCTGGTTCACAAATTCGGTCCCCCTGCATCTACAAGAGTCTATAATCGCTGCCCTTCAAGTCCTGAGTCTCTACACACATTCCCCCACCCAGAAAAATCCCTGCTGCCTATCAGGGGCAGAATTTCGAGTTCTTCATTGCTACACTCCTCTAATCACTAAGAAAAATTCCCCACTTCATCTCCTAGTCCCCCTTCTGTCTCCTTCCAACTCAGCACCCCTTGGGACGAGCCTAGGTCCATCCTACAGCTTTCCCCACTTTCCCCTTTGCACTCTCACAAGAAGAGTAGCCCACATCATTTTGGAGCCCACTGTGAGGGGTCTGTAGATCTGGAAAGGAGATCTTTATGACCTACCCATCACCAAACAGAACTTGAAGAGCTCTTAGAGCCCTTCCACCATCTTTCCATATCATCATCTGATCTTTTTGTTCCCACTGAACCCCTGAGATATCCCAGAACTTAGTTCCCCAGATTCAGGGTTTTTCACCACAGATTCTCCATGTCATCCAGAACCCACCTCTCCATCATCAATTGATATACCAGGTGCCTTCGAGCTTGATGAGTCATTTGCACCACTGCCAGATCATCAAGAGTTATCACCACTTACCAACTTATCACCTTCATCCTCCTCATCAGCCTCAATTTTCGCCACTGAACAGCTCCTCCTTCCTTTGTCATCCCTTAACCCCTCTCAGAGTCTTATTCAGCCACTAGTCCAACCTTCTCCATCAATACCATCCAGAAATCTGCCTGCACTTTGTAATCCCACCCCACCTTCATTGACAATACCAGCTCCCACTGCAAGCATTTCACAATTTTTCTTGAGAAAACATGCTGAAAAAATTGAAGAAAGAGATACTCTTTTTTGACAGATGTTTTCAAAGAGAAAAGGCAATAATAACACTTTGTTTTCTTTGCATGATTTACTAAAAAAACATTGATTGATGCTAATACCCATTAGTGAAGAACCTAATGGGCATTACCATTAATTCATGTTTTTTGGCAGAAAAGACAAAGAAAACATTACATTATATTCACCTTTTTTCTTTGAAAACAGCTGAAATAAAAGAGTATCTCTTTTTTCAATTTTTTCAGCATATTTTGGCATGAAAAATTGTGAAATGCTTGCAGTGTCCCATGTCTGCCACCACCAACCACCATGAAATGCCACTCTGGGGCTCTAACAAAGCCCCCAAGTTCTCAGGAAAAACCAAAGATATTTGCACCTATTTTGAAGATGTTGACCAGATCTGCACTGATGTGGGAATCACCATTGACAAGGTCAAAATCAAGTGGGCTATCCATTATGCCAACAGAAATGAGTCAGAGTTATGGTCATCCCTTGATGCTGCTGCAGGTAATGACTGGGAAGACTTTGTTAACAAGGTAACTAGCTTCTACCCCAGCACTGATGTCAAAGGCTGTCAATACACCAAAGTCGACCTCAAGACACTCCTTCACCACCAAGTACAGAAGCCCATGTCATCCCTCGATGACCTTGGAAAATATGTCCACAAATTTCGCCATATCATTGCCCTCATCAACAAAAAGAAGAAACTCACTGATGACTATGTCAATGAGAAGTTCCTTGAAGGTTTCCCCCCCAGATTCCATAACCACCTTGCCACTCGCCTGCAACTCAAAGACCTAGACCATGATGTTGACAATCCATGGCCATTTGATGATGTTTATAAGCATGTGACCTACCTCTTAAGTGGCACATGTTGAAACATTGCTCAGGTTGACAGGGAAGCTTTATTTCCAGAATCATACTCCCAACCAACAGCACTGCTGACCATCTTGAAGAGAGAGTATGTCCAAGCAATCAACTCTGCCCCAGCACCTCATCAGATGCAGCCCCAAGATCAACAATTCTGCTGCTCCTTCAATCCCCACTGCTTCTTCTGTGGCAGTACTGATGGCCATAGGACCCCTGAGTGCAAGCTGTGCCAGGAATATGTCTGCCAGGGGAAATGTGTGCTCATTGGTGGTAGGGTCTTCATGAAAGATGGTTCTGATATCCCCAGATCTGCTGCAGGGCAGAATTTCAAAGAAAAGATTGACAACTTCTTGGCTCTTTGAGAGTCTATTATGGCATCAGCTAACCTCATATCTATTCAGTCTCCAGGAACCACTTCTTTGTCTCGAGGGTGTGATACCCCTCCCCATCTCATTAATACCATGTTCTTTGGCTCTGAAGACACTGCTGAATTTCAGGTAGAAGTTCACCCCTCGTCCTACCTTGTCAACAAGGAGATTGAAGATAATGCTGATGAAGAAGACAAGCGTGCCCTAGCCAGAGCCTACACTCAGGTGGAGGAGCTTAAGAATGCCATCAAGAAGAAGAAACCCACTCGCTTTGATGGTGTAGAAATTCCCACTCATCATCCTCGAAATGCCACCCCTGCCAACCCTCCCCTAGCCAACAACCCTGCACCAACCACAGCCTCAAACACTCAGCCATCATCTAACATCCCTCAGACAAGACCTAATGTCACCGAAGCATCTAACTCGAAGACTCAATCTAACTCTACCCCTCAGTTTCATTACCAGAGCAGCTTTGACGAAGCTGCTGCTACTAAATGGCTCATATCCCAAGTCTTAGGTGCTAAGATCAAAATTTCAATGCAAGACCTTCTAGTGGTCAGTCCAGAAATATGCAAACAGATAAAAGAGATGGCCATGATGAAGAAGATAGCCATTGGTAGCCTCAAAACTGCAGTGGAGTTTTCATCATCCTCTGCATGGGCACATTACAAGCAATACCTTATGAAGGATACTGAGGGGAAGTGCATCGGCTTAGCTAAAGCTCCTCTCCATGCTGTAGATGGGATCTTGATGGATAAACTCCAAGTTGAGTGCATTCTCAACAGTGGATGCCAGGTGGTAGCCCTTAGACACAAGCTATGGGAAGCCTTAGGCGCTCCACTTCATTCAGACATGTGTATGACTCTCAAAGCCACTAACCAATCTAAAGAAAGCACTCTAGGGGTCATCGAGAATGCTACCTTATGTATTGGGCCAGTCGAGGCTCACTTACAGATTCAGGTCATTGACCAAGCACCCTTCAACCTCTTGCTAGGATGCCCCTTCTTCTGCCTACTCAGTAGTGTCCTGTGTGACTTTGCCAATGGGGAGCAGTCCTTGGAAATCTGCAACCCCAATTCCGGGCAGCAACTATTAGTCCCGACTCATCCTTGACATCATCTACACCCTTACCCTCGATTTGTCAATCCAGAAGATGAAGCAGAGTACTTTGCTCAACAGAGTTATCACCACCAATTACAAGAAGTTGGAGAACAGGGTTTTTAATGTCAGTTGAGGACTTGCCAGAGGTGCAAAGAGACCAGAAAGAAATAGTATCCATATGTTCTCTCTATGTTGCAGACTCCCCTTCTTCATCTTCAGATTGTATTTTACCTTCCCCCACAGACTTTAAAGAAAATGCTGCTGAGGCCTATTATACTACTATAACACTGAAAGTATGCCCATTCTTGATCCCTTTGATTTGAGTTTCATTTCTCCAAAAGATCCCTTTTTGTTTTCTATGAGTGCTACTATTTCTCCACTGACACTTTCAGTCCTATGATCCTCTCTTCATTTCAACCCAGTTTATCATGTTTTGAAGTACAAACCTGTAGTGAAGAAGGTGAAACCTATCCCAACTGCAATGCCTGTCAAGTTCAGAGTAGAGCATTGGGAGATTGGGGACCCTCTCGCAGATCTCACTGTATTACCATACCACCCCCCTCCTTTTGTTCCCAGCTCTAGATTTATGGTGCAATGGGCAGAAGAACTCGATCTCAACCCTGCCAAGTTTCTTTGGCCAGCAGAGTTAAACCTCATTCAATGGCTCATTCATACCCATGAGGTGGCATTTGCTTGGGAGACCTCTGAAAGAGGGACCTTTCATGAAGATATGTTTCCCTCTCTGAAAATTCTGATGCTGTCCCACAAGCCTCGGGTCAAACGAAATATCCCTATCCTGCCCACCATTTTTCAAGACATCATGAACATAATTAAAGAAAAGGTTACTGCTGGCATCTATGAACTGTCAACATCATCCTACAGATCTAAGTGGTTTTGCATCGTCAAGAAAGACAGAAAATCTCTTCATCTAGTCCATGATTTACAGCCACTAAATGCCATCTCTATCCAGGATTCAGCCATTCCCCCCTTCATTGATTCGATCACAGAGGCCTTCGCTTGCCACTCGGTTTATGGAATCCTAGATCTCATGGTAGGGTATGACCACAGGACTATCCATGACAACTACCATGACCTCACCACTTTCCAAACCCCTATCAGCACTCTTCAACTCATGAAACTTCCTGTGGGTTACACAAATGCTGTCCAGATCTTCCATGGGGACATATGCTGGATCTTGAAGGAAGAAATCCCTGAAGTCACCATCCCCTTCATTGATGACTGCCCCATTAAAGGGCCAAAATCATGCTACCAAAATGCCGACAGAACCTACAAGATGATACCTGAGAACCCTGGGATTCACTGCTTCATTTGGGAGCATCTCCAGAACACCAACCATGTCCTTCATTGTCTTCATCATGCTGGTGCTACTGTCTCTGCCAAGAAATGTGTTATCGCTGCTCTATCTATTGTGGTTGTTGGACATAAGGTATTGTATGAGGGGAGGATTCCAGACAAGGTGAAAGTCCCAAAGATCAAAGATTGGCCTTACTGTGCTAACATCACTGAAGTCAGGGGATTCCTAGGTCTCTGCTTGTACTGTCATATCTTCATCAAAGATTTCACCAGACATGCATGACCCCTTGTCGAACTAACTAAGAAGGATGTCCCTTTCAATTTCAGAGATGAACACTGCACAGCCATGGACTACCTTCGTTCCACCATCATTTCTTCCCCAGCCCTTCAAACTATTGACTATAATTCCACCTTACCCATCATCCTTGCTGTTGACACTTCTAACATCGCCATCAGGTATATCCTTATGCAGGAAAGTGAGGATGGAAAAATATATCCCACTTGTTTCAGTTCTATAACCCTCAATGATTGAGAGCAGCATTATAGTCAGGCAAAACTTGAACTCTTTGGACTTTTCCGAGCCCTGCACAACATGTGGCTTTATATCTTTGGTGCAAGGAACTTAGTTGTTGAAGTAGATGCATGGTATATCAAGGGTATGATAAATAATCCTGATTTACAGCCAAATGCCACCATCAACCATTGGATCGCTGGCATCCTTCTCTTCAACTTCAAACTTGTCCATGTACCTGCCACCAAGCATGCTGCACCTGATGGGCTGTCTAGGAGGCCCAAAGCTGATGAAGACCCCAAAGAAGATGAGGAAGAATATGAGGACTGGGTTGACGAATGTGGAGCTTTTGCCATGGAACTTGTGAATTGTCACAAGCCAGGGTCTCAAGGGCTATGTCCTCATCTGGAATCTCCACTGTCCATCTATCACTTATCCAGCCCCCTTCCCCAGGATATCAGCATTTTTACCATTGTCGAAATGCTGCCAGGTAATGCTGAAATAGAGATTCCACGATCAGAGAAAGCAAAGCAGAGAGATGAAAGGTTAGAAGTGGTGAAAGAGTTTTTGGAGATGAAGAAACTGCCAGATGGGATAGGAGAGAAGGAGCTGGAGAGCCTCGTACAACTGGCATTGAGATACTTCATCAAGGGTGGAGAATTATGGAGGAAAGAGCCACAAGGTTGACACCAACTTGTAGTTTGTCCTCACAAACATCTTGGTCTTATCTGCCAAGCCCATGATGAATTGGGCCATAAGGGTATTTTCTCCACCCACATCCAATTGCTGATATGTTTTTGGTGGCCCATGCTAGAACAGGACATTCATTGGTACATCAGAACGTGTCACGAATGCCAAATTCACCACCTCAACTGCATCCATATTCCTCCTGCCATTGCAGTCCCAGAAGCCCTGTTCTACAAAGCCTACATTGACACCTTCATAATGCTGAAGTTGAATGGTTATCAATATGTCACTCAGGCCCATTGTTCCCTCTCCAGCTACCCAGAGTGTGCTATGCTTCAATCAGAAACTGGCAAGTCAATAGGCAAGTTCCTCTTTGAGCAGGTTCTATGTCATTGGGGAGCTGTTGGGGAAATTGTCACTGACAATGGCAGACCTTATGTCTTAGCTCTTGACTGGCTATCCAAGACCTATGGTATTCAACATATCACTATATCACCTTATAATTCACAAGCAAATGGAGTGGTAGAGTGGCAGCATTTTGATGTTAGAGAGGCAATGGTGAAGAGTTGTGAGGGAGAAGCATCAAGGTGGTCAGAGGTCGCCCCATCAGTGTTTTGGGCAGAACGTGTTACCACCCACAAAGCTACAGGCTTCTCCCCCTATTACATGGCTCACAGTGTTCATCCCAGGCTTCCTTTTGACTTCACTGAGGTAACATTCCTCTCTCCTTTCGAAGTGGACTTTTATTTGACCACTGACCTCATCACCAATCAAGCTTGTCAGCTTCAGAAACAACCAGAGGACCTGGCACTGATTCATGACCAAGTCCTAAAAGCCTGTTTTGCCTCAGCCAAAGACTTCATCTCTTGTTTCGAGCACACCATCCATGACTTTGACTTCACTCCCAGTTCTCTCATCCTCATCAGAAACTCTCATATAGAGAAGGAGTTAGATCAGAAAACAAAACCCCACTACCTAGGTCCTATGGTAGTGGTGTATCATACTAAAGGTGGATCTTACCTTCTTGCAGAGCTTGATGGAGCTATCTCGAAATTCCACTATGCCACCTTCTGTCTGTTTCCTTATTATCCTTGTGACAAGTCTCACATAGAGGTCACCCACTTGGTTGGCCTTGAAAACTCCATCATCAATCAACTCAAAGATGACTCCCTTCCTGACCCAGAGCTTGCTGGTGTCCTTAGGGATGAGTCAGATGAGTAACTTATACCCTATCTACTGTGTTTCTTTTCTTCTTTTCTTTCTTTCATTTCTTTCATTAACTTAGGCCTTGTTTGGACACCAGATTATATCAATTTAAAATTCAAAATTCAGAACTTCGACTGTCATGTGACCGCACATGACCTACACACATGATTAGGTAGTCTTAGTAATTGGCTGTCCTCACATATTCGACTATATATGGACTTGGACATTGACTTGGATGATATCGATATTGATATTGACCTGGAAGTGCAGCTTGAGCCTGGTCAGGTCAATGCCATTATAAACTGGCATCTCCACCATTGCCGCTTATTTCTATTTCTTTTCATCATTATCACATGGCTTGTCCTGATCTCTGAGGAAATCTTCAGCTTCACACCTTCATGGGTTCCATATCACACCTCTATCCTTTCTGGTGAAGCGTGGGTCCTCGAACTCATGAATGGGCACCCAGATCACATCAAGACAAACTTTGGCATCTTGCTCGAGGCATTCTCAGCACTTGTAAATGTCCTCCATCAGAACAGTATCTCAGAATCATGGAATGGTGTGTCAGTAGAGGAGCAATTAGGTATCTTCCTCTATACATGCGTCACCGGATTATCTTCGCATCTGGTCAGTGAGCAGTTCCAGCGTTCAACAGATACCGTGACAAAGTAAGTGGTACTCTGTGCGAGTCTACTTTCTGACATTGCACATTGCTCTCTAGATACTTCAAGCACCTTGTACATTTTTTATCATCTCCCACATTTTATGACTCTCAAGTATGCTTCCCCACATCCCAAACTCCGATATCCCAAAAGATCATCAGAGATCCCTGTTTCAAATTTTTTGAGGGATGTATTGGCACTATCGACGGCTCTCATATCCACATCTTTGCAGCAACCGATGACCATGCTTTCATGCACAACCGGAAAGGCTACCTCTCTCAGAACTGTCTCTTCATATGTGACTTCGAGTTCAATTTCATCTACTCATTGTGTGGGTGGGATGGGTCTGTTGCTGATAGTGCACTGTGGAGGGATGCGGTAGCGAATGGCTTGCATGTGCCTGCTGATAGGTATCTCCTCAGCAATGCTGGATTTCCATCATGTGATGCCCTCCTCATTCCTTACCATGGAGTGCACTATCACTTAAGGGAATGGCGCCAGGGGAGAACTGGGTATGTGTTCAATGCCCTGCCTTCATGTCAACATGTCTAACTTCAGTAGGCCAGGAAATGCATGGGAACTCTTCAACCTTCGACACACTGTGCTCCGCAATATCATTGAATGTATCTTTGGTGTACTAAAGTGCCAATGGCGCATCCTCAATGGGCCCCTCAAGTATGCCATGAATATCCAGGCCCGGATCCCTGCTGCATTATGTGTGCTCCATAATTTCCTCAACAACTTCAATGCCGAGGCATTCAATGATCCCAATTTTGACTGGAGTTACATGCAGTTTGATGAACAAGATGACATCCCAGCTTCCAATAATGATCAGGATGAATTTGTGCAGGAGGGGAATGAGACGGAACGGGCAAATCATCAGCATGATGCGATTGCACAGGTAATGTGGGCAGACTATTTGACAGAGTGTGCTCGACGTGGGATCCCATTACCAGCATAGTAGAGTTTCTGTGGTTTGTACTATACAATACCACAGTTTATCTTAGCCTTGTCGAACACTTTGTGGGAGTGAGTGATACAAATCCCATTGCAGATGAAACAGCACTACAGAAACTGGTAGGTACAATATGAGGCAGATGTCAGATAAAGTCAAAATACAATCAAGCTCCCCTATTCTTCCTAATATCTTCAAGGGTTCTCTCCAACCAACGCTTCTGGTACAACGGTTCCTTCATTCCAGAGAAAAGAATGGCATGGTGTTTATTTTCAGGGGAAGTGAGAAACTGGCCAAGGTTGATGAAGTCGTCTATCGATACATTGGCTTTGTGCCTGTTGAGTACTGCCACAGCTTCTTTGTAGACATTGCTGGAGCTGGTGATCCCCAAACTTGCAAACACCTTGGACATATCGTCCAACTTGGACAAGATGTTGTTTAGTGCTCCTGTATGCTCCACCTGTGCAGCAACAACAGCTGAGGGACCACAAATATGCTTCTGGGATTCTTCCGAAACTACACTACTTCCAGCTGAAGTAGGACCAGACAATGCACTGGACTTGCGCTTCCTGCAACTGGTGCTTGTCAAAACTGATGAACCAGAGCCACAGTCTGAAGGTACAAGAAATGAAGATGGAGTGGATGGTGGAGCAGCCACATCTTGAACAGTTGGCGAGGCCTGAGAATGAGTAGACACAAGAGTGCTAGGCATGGAGGAGGGTGGCACTAAAGATGAAGAGGTTGCCCTGGCCAGAGACATAACACTTGGAGTATTGGTTGGGACACTGGATTTTGGCTTGGAATGTGTGCTGCCAGGATGAAAGATATGCATGCCTTTGGAGTGCAATGGCATCATTTCTGCCATGAGTGAAAAGAGATGAAACCCTTTGTTTCTGAACCGAGCAGCACATCTATGCGACTGCAGTGCGAATGAGAAATCATTTTACATGCATATCATAGTACCATTACCTTGAGATTTTCCAGACAGGATCACAGCTTGACATCCCAGCTCCATGTTCATTGCTCCACATAAATCCAGATGTGCTTTGAAGGTCTATGACTGCAAAGTACTCCTCCTTCAGCTGTAGTATTACATCAATACCTGGTGGCACATAGATAAGATATACATACAGTTGTCCACTTCGAAGAACAGGCAGTACTGGTCTTTTCGCCACCACACTGGCTCGGAAATTTTTCCTGCAAATGCTGGGCAGCATTATTGAAGTGCTTTTTAGAAAAGTTCACTCCATCGCCAGCTGTGGGCGCTTGTTCCTGCAAAAAAATTACCAGTGCTTGTTCTTCATCCTCCAACCACTTTGCTGGTGTTTTCCTTGGATTGGGCTTCTCCACATCAGGATCGACAGGCCCATGAGAGCACAACGAGCAATTAGACTGTACAGATGATGAACATTCAGACATGTTGGCAATAATGCTTGAGACGATGCCAGCAAGGTAGCCTCACATTTGTCATCACCCCATGTCACGTGCCTTGGTCACGTGAGGTCACGTGATGGTCGAAGTTCTGAATTTTGAATTTTAAATTGATATGATCCAGTGTCCAAACAGGGCCTTAACAGACAATCTTCTTATATGCAACACTGCAAGCATTTCACAATTTTTCTTGAGAAAACATGCTGAAAAAATTGAAGAAAGAGATACTCTTTTTTGACACATGTTTTCAAAAAGAAAAGGCAATAATAACACTTTGTTTTCTTTGCATGATTTACTAAAAAACATTGATTGATGCTAATACCCATTAGTGAAGAACCTAATGGGCATTACCATTAATTCATGTTTTTTGGCAGAAAAGACAAAGAAAACATTCCATTATATTCACCTTTTTTCTTTGAAAACAGCTGAAATAAAAGAGTATCTCTTTTTTCAATTTATTCAGCATATTTTGGAATCAAAAATTGTGAAATGCTTGCAGTGCAACCTTCAAAACAAAAAGTCCGCTGTCAAAAGCAGAAACAAATATGAGCCATGTTAGTTGATTTTGGCCAAATCCACCTGTCAATTGCCACTTAGAGCTAGTTCAGAAACCCAAAATTTCTTGAAAATCATGAATTTCATTGTTTGTTCATGTGGTTCCTATGACAGAGTTTCAATGATGTAAGTCTAGCTGAGAGATTGTCACTCTGTGGTGTGGTATCATGCTATGTCTGCCATGGATATCGACTATGATCCCAACCACAATCCTGAGGATCACACCTATGAAGAACAACAGTGCATTCTTTGGCATGTTTCCATTGTGCTCTGTGCTATCATCTGTGCTACTGCAGCTGTCATTGAATCTAACAATTCCAGGAGAGCTCAGCCTCGACCTTACCATACTTCAGCACTCTCAGGTGAAGCCTGGCTTGTTGAACTACTAGTTGGGCATCCAGAGCAGATTCATTGTGAACTTGGGATGCATGCAGATGCCTTTGTAGCCCTCATGGATGAGCTTCGAGAGCTTGGACATGTTGACTCAAGATTTGTATTGCTTGAAGAGCAACTGGCCATATGCTTGTACATGAGTGTCATGGGCCTTACCATTAGGCATGCTGGTGAGTGGTTTCAGCGATCCAATGAGACAATCTCACGGTATGTTTGTCAGACTCACTGATCTGAAGTTATCTGATTGTTTCTAGCTATTTTCACAAGATGGTCTTTATTTTTTCATCTGCACCATTCTACACCACACACATTTGAATGCCTGCCAATGATGAGGTACAAGAGGTGATCTGCAATAATCCAAGATTTTGGCCATACTTCAAGGATGCGGTTGGTGCTCTGGATGGTAGTCATATTCATGCTGCACCAGTATCAAGGGATCGAGCAGCCTTCAGAAACCACAAGGGATTTATATCACAAAACTGCCTTTTTGCATGCAACTTCAGCTTACTTTTTACCTATGCACTTACTGGGTGGGAGGGGTCAGTGACTGATGCATGCATATACCAGGATGCATGTTCAAAAGACCTCCACATTTCACAGGGCAAGTTCTTTCTTGCTGATTCTGGGTTCCCACATTGCCCCAAGCTTCTTGTCCCATACCACAACACTCATTACCATCTTGCAGAGTGGCGCCGTGCACAACTAAGGTGTGCAAACATAGAGACATTTTTGTTGTTCTGATTCTAGTAGGCCCAAAAACAGGGAAGAACTCTTTAACCTCTGGCATGCATCAGCACAGAATGTGATTGAGTGTATATTTGGTGTGCTCAAGCAGCGCTTTTGGATTCTCCTCCTATCACCAGAGTACAAGATTGATGTACAAGTGAGTGCCCTCCGTTATCTCCCCCATATCATGGTGTGATGCTTCAATACAGGCACGTATCCCTGTTGCACTGTGTGCAATCCACAATTTTGTATGGGTGCATGATGTTGATGAAGCTGCAGCAGCAGAGCAGGACCATGGTGGGGAGGAGTTTGATGAGGGTGGGTTCGGTGTTCCCAGTTTTGAGAGGGACGTTGGTGAGGATGCACCTGATGAGGCACTGCAAGCTGCACGCAGCTTTCATGATCGCCTTGCTCAAAATATGTGGAATGACTACCAGCAACTTCTTCAAGATTGGAGCCACTTAGATGATGACACCTCATCTGATCTCAGCATGGAGTAGGACAAGATTACTTGTGTAGACTGTTCTTGGTGTAAGTGTCATCAATAAATTTCTACCTTCCAGTTTGCAAGCACACATGACATCGGAGTCAAGCCAATACATTGTTATGGCAGGGATACAAGCACAAGAGTACAACAACATATTTCAAAAGACATGCAAACTACAATGGTGCAGACACATTCAACATGGTCATGTTTCCTGACTTCACCCGATATTCATGCATCACATAGTCCTCCCATGCCTCTTTGTCTGTGGTCAGTACATAGACTTCTGTGAAACCTGGGTCATGGGTGAATAGTGACCAGATGAATGCTTTGATTTCCCTAGGAAAATCATTGTCTTGCTCCAGTAAAATAAGGAGGGCAGCCTCTCTGAGTTTTGACAACTTCTCCTGAGGTCGGGCACCTGTTTCTGGTTGAAATGTGGCAACAGTTTTTGAAAGAAGATTAAGCGACCCCTGCATACCGAGCATGAGGGATTCTTGTGCAACTTGGGAGGGTTGCCTACGGGAACTGGAACCCTGGACATGGCCCATTGCTGAGTCCATGTTCATTTGCTTCACTGAGGCAACACCAGAGATGGTAGCATCATAGAAAGGAAGCGGATTCATGTCACCACCACCAGATGGTGAATCTGCCACATCACCAGTCATCTCTGCATACGAACACTTGTTGGTGGTCAAGGGAGGTTGAAGGAGGTCACAGGATTCTTGGGGACTTTCTACTAAGTGCTCTTTACCCTGGTTACTGGGAAGAACACCATGCACATCCTCATCAAGGGTAATACAGAATTCTGCAGCAGTACTAGAAACTGGGATACCAGCACTTGTGACAGTATTGGCAGATCCAGAGGTAGCAGCTGGGGTGAACGAATTCTTTCCATGAGCAGCACCATTTGGTATAATATCTTGCAAGAGCTCATGGAATTCCCAGCCAGATGATTTGAAGGGGTGGAGAAGTGGATGGTGCTAGAATAGTGGTTAGTAGTTGGTCATGTTGAGGGAGAGTTGATGACGACTGGTAGTACCTTCACATAATCATCAAAGACCTGTGCTGCATCTCTGCCTTCAATTCCAGCACCTTTCACACCATCCCAGTGAGCCCCTGTGCACCCTCGATAGCTTTCAATCTCAAAGTATGTTTTTCAAACCTAGGGTACACAAGATCTGGTCAGTAGGCAGCATGGACAGACCATCAATTAAATGCTCACATAGCTTGACCACTTGTTCTTCATGGCATCTTGTGTCTTTAACTGTCCAGCAGTTGGATGGGTCTTGTTGATATGTGCTGCTGCAGCCACATAAGTAGACTTTTTGAAGTTCCCCCCATCCCCCACTTCTGACCGGTGTTCATGCAAGAAGTGGATAAGAGTTGCAACCTCTTCTGGTCTCCAGGATGCCCTGGGCTGAGAGGATTTCATAGCCATAGAAGAAACAAATGAGTTGATCATGTAATGAGATAGTAAGCAAGCAAGCGAGAGGAGGGGTGCCCATGTGAGCCTCTGATGATCGATATCAATGTCAGTCTGATAATCCATTAGGTTCAAGGAAGATTCAAACACTGACTTCGGGATGTGAAAGCTGCCACAAAATAAAGCACAAACAAAACAATGAAATTTGTAATTTTCAAGAAATTTCGGGTTTCCGAACTAGCTCTTAGTGATTTACAGATTCACTGGCAACTACCACTGGCCCAATATGGCAATACCCCTAATACAACCTCTCGCAGCCAGCCTCTGTCAGAGTTCGAAAATTAAGGATTATGTAATCTAGCACAGCCACACCCAAAACCAAAAATTGTAGCCTGCATTGTGGGGATCATGGGAGTATGCTTACTTAAGTGAGATCTTTATTTATGAGTGAGATATTGCTAAAATACTAGATTTTTCACGAGTCTTTGTAATTTTTTGCACAGCCACAATCACACCAAAGTTGTAGCCCAGGTTGAGAGGATCACGGGACTATGCTTACATCAGCAAGATCTTTGTTTTTGAATGAGATATTAATAAAATACTAAAATATTCCTTTTTTGGACAGCCACTCCACCCTTCATATATGCTTAAGTAATCAAACAAGCGGACTACATACCCTGGGTTTTTTGCTTCACCACACCTGTCCCTTGGGCTGTAAGATATTCTACTTCATTCCAATGTAAAGTGGGAATGATATTTGTTGTGTCTGTCCATAATTCTGTTGCAATTCAGTGCCTAACATGGCTGTACATATAAATAGGGGTAAAAATGCGAATTATGTTCCCAATTGTGCAGTTCTGCACATATCAACTTGGAAATTTAGCCCCAGCATGCCCTAGTATATATCTACAACGTGTGTCAATCACAGATTGTCAGGATCAACCAATCCAGAGATATGATTAGATCTCCTCCTCCCCAATGTATGTGCTTGAAAATCAAATCCTCCCTCCTGCTGGGATTTCTGGTACATGGGGATGATGAAGGGTACATAGTAGAGTGTCCCTGAAAAAGGATTTGGCAGGTTTACTAGCAGGATATGGTCAGACACTGTATATATGGAATTTTATTGATGAGGCCACCAGTGGTCTCCTTGCAAGATGATATTTATTTTAACACCTGGGGAAGGTGACTAGGGATATCATCTACCAATGTACCAAGTTTCAGCCAGATCCAATAAGTATTGAAGGAACAGGAAGCAAGCCGAGGTTGTTGGAGCGTGGGAAAGTGGGCAAAGATTTAAGAGACTTGTAATAACACACCACAGAATGGCTCTGCAGCTAAGATAGTTTGTAGAATGTATGTAGGAGCACTCCTGAATGAACTCCAGACAAACTTTTACCATAATATGATAGCTATGTTTCCACAAAAGTGCAAACTAGTTGATGTGCATTGCATGTGCAATAAACTGCAAAGACTGCACAAGATCTGTAGGAGAATAATCACAAACACACTGGGCTGGTTTGGTGACACGGAAATGGTTGTGGACAGTGCAGAATCAAAGCAGGAATCCAGCTATGTACTTATTTTTTCAACCACTCCATTCTGTGGTGTGTTATTACAAGTCTCTTAAATCTTTGCCCACTTTCCCACGCTCCAACAACCTCGGCTTGCTTCCTGTTCCTTCAATACTTATTGGATCTGGCTGAAACTTGGTACATTGGTAGATGATATCCCTAGTCACCTTCCCCAGGTGTTAAAATAAATATCATCTTGCAAGGAGACCACTGGTGGCCTCATCAATAAAATTCCATATATACAGTGTCTGACCATATCCTGCTAGTAAACCTGCCAAATCCTTTTTCAGGGACACTCTACTATGTACCCTTCATCATCCCCATGTACCAGAAATCCCAGCAGGAGGGAGGATTTGATTTTCAAGCACATACATTGGGGAGGAGGAGATCTAATCATATCTCTGGATTGGTTGATCCTGACAATCTGTGATTGACACACGTTGTAGATATATACTAGGGCATGCTGGGGCTAAATTTCCAAGTTGATATGTGCAGAACTGCACAATTGGGAACATAATTCGCATTTTTACCCCTATTTATATGTACAGCCATGTTAGGCACTGAATTGCAACAGAATTATGGACAGACACAACAAATATCATTCCCACTTTACATTGGAATGAAGTAGAATATCTTACAGCCCAAGGGACAGGTGTGGTGAAGCAAAAAACCCAGGGTATGTAGTCCGCTTGTTTGATTACTTAAGCATATATGAAGGGTGGAGTGGCTGTCCAAAAAAGGAATATTTTAGTATTTTATTAATATCTCATTCAAAAACAAAGATCTTGCTGATGTAAGCATAGTCCTGTGATCCTCTCAACCTGGGCTACAACTTTGGAAGAATTGTCATAGCAAGGGGTATATGGGTCGACCTATCGACCAATCGACCAATTTTCGCACTCTGCCAAGCCAACTTCCGAACTCCACTTCCGAAGCGACCCAATGCGACCTTTTGTGGCACGTGATCATGGCAGTGTGGGTGTTTTTGTGCCACTGAAAGGGTGTGTCAGCATGTGTCAGCAACCCCTTTCGGTGGGAATTTCGGGCTCCGACAAGGCTACCCCTTGCCAGCTTCTCGGCTTGCCTCCAGCTTGTGGACCCCTTGCTATGACGAATCTGCCACAACTTTGGTGTGATTGTGGCTGTGCAAAAAATTACAAAGACTCGTGAAAAATTTAGTATTTTAGCAATATCTCACTCATAAATAAAGATCTCACTTAAGTAAGCATACTCCCGTGATCCCCACAATGCAGGCTACAATTTTTGGTTTTGGGTGTGGCTGTGCTAGATTACATAATCCTTAATTTTCGAACTCCGACAGAGGCTGGCTGCGAGAGGTTGTATTAGGGGTATTGCCATATTGGGCCAGTGGTAGTTGCTGGTGAATCTGTAAATCACTAAGTGGCAATTGACAGGTGGATTTGGCCAAAGTCTACAGACTCTGGTGGCAGTTACTCTACACAAAGGCACATCCAATACAGTCTAGCTAAGGACCCATTATGATGTACCTTTCCTGCTGAAGGGAATTAAAAAGAGAGAGGGAGGAGACTAGGGGAGTCTCCTGTTGGTGATGGTGGGGTCAGTTCAACCCAAGAGGTTCTAGTGCTATGAAACATGCCCTGTGAGTGAGGAGATGGGGAGGAAATAAATGAAAATCACTTTCGAGACTCTGTAGGGTTCGAGAGATAATGTCTAAAGAATGTCCAAGGCTGGGTAAATATTCCACCAGGCTTCATCTTTCATCTTTCTGCATCTCTGGTATTTCATCTATTACTTTGATGATGTACTGTAGTGTAACTACAAAGACTTGACTTGCATGTGGCTTACATAAGCCACAATGCGGCCAAACATGAAGTCAAAAACACTAAATAAAAATATAGTAACAATAAAAATCAAAACTGCTAGTAAAAGAAAGAAAATATACTGAATCCTCCAGTAGGGAGATTATTTTCCCTACACTGCCACTCCTTCAGAGACTGAAGCTGCTGCTTGTTACTGCAAATCGCCACAGCCATAGTCCCTGCCTCAGAAGTAACCTGCAATATCCATGAGTACAGGTAGCTCAGCAAGTCCTCACTGTGCTTGATCAATTCCTCAAAACCAGCAATCATGGTGTCCATCTCCTTGAGTGCTCTTTGGCCTCTTCTGTATGCCATCATGCACTCCTCAACAGTCATGGGGAGTCTTCTACTTCTTCCCCAGGTGGTGGTGATACATCTGGAGTCCTCTGAGGACTGGTTAAGTCGATGTCAACTTCCTGTGTCTTCACACCAACCAACTCTTTGATTGGGTTGCCCAAAAGGCTGCTGGGGTTAGCAATGAACATCGATGCATTGTTGGTAGGGTTTTCTATGACTCCAGGAGATGAGGGAGCGGGGACAGGTGTAGGTGGAGCACTAGAAGGGAGGAACAAGGGAGTGGGTGGTCCTGGGGGAGGTGGTCCTGGGACAGTGACTGGTGCAGAGGTCTCTTTGTCTGGATTAACAAGGAGTCAGACTCAGGGTAGAACCTTGCATGTTGATGATGGCACAGAGGAGGTAGTGGGAATCAGGGGGGAGCAGACATGGTCTTTGGTCTTTTGCTTGTTGACACAGCTGATGCTGGCAGGCCTTCCTGGTTTTTCTGCTGCATGTCCTCTTGAGCTTGTTATCACCATGCTGTGGACTTGTGACTCACCTTCCTACCAGTCTTATAGGCTTTGTCACACTTCTTCTTCCCCTGGTGACACCTCTCACAAGCTTGGCCTTCCTTGTGCATGCACATGATCCCTAGTCTCGTGCAAAGTCCACATGGCTCTTGGTCGCTGCCCATAACTTCGACAGCTGTTTCGACATTGCTGTGTGTCTCCTCAACAAGTGTTGGTTCACCCCCTGAAGAGGCAGATGGCTCCTTCCCAGCTGCAGCGTCAGTTGACACTGACTGAGAATGACGAAAGTGTTAGAAAAGTGGAAAAGGATTAGGATACATGCACACCCTTGCTCTGACTTTCTCCCTTCCAGTGGCCTTTTCAACTTGCCTCTGTGAATGCTGCATTGTAGGAAAAGAAAACTGAGACTGGGGGAGAGTGCTGATATCTGAAGGAGGAGAGAACTTCCAAAGGGGCTTCTATAGTCTGGTGAGAGACACAGTCTGAGAATGTCTGAGGCTGTCTAAACACTGAGAAAGGCCACTCTTGACCTTCTCGAACTCAAAACTCGAAACTTGAAACTTGCAACTCATAACTTGATTGTTATTGTTCTAGGTAGGTAAAATGTAATGTAGGTGCACATGCAGGCTTACATAAGCCACAACATGAGTATACTACTCAGAATACTAAGTATAACCAAAAGTAAATGAACAGAAATAAAAAGAGAAAGTAAAAACAATAAAATAAAAGAAATCTCCTACTAGGGAGTATCCTCTCCCTACAGCATGCCTTCCCCACCTACTTTGGTCATGCTTGAAGATGGCATGTCCTTGCCCTTCCCCTTTCCTTTGGCAGCCTGCTGTGGGAAGTGAGCTTGGATGGCCATTAGGCATTCGAAGGCTGCCCCAATGGTGTCCTGGGTGTCATCGTCATAGTCTGGGATGCTGGTGCTGATGTCTGTGGTGAACTTGCATAACTTCTCAATGTGCTCCTGTCGTCCCTTGTTACCTATGGGCCATTCTCAAGGGCACGATGCTAACTCACTGACATATCATAGAAGTGACCCAGCCACTCATGCTCTGCTTCCTCTCCACCCACCTTGTTGGGAATCTCTTTCATCATGGTCTCCAACTTTTTCATGTCAGCCACCCACAGTTTGGGTACAAGTTCCCATGCAGTATTTGGGGGAAGAAAATGAGGAGAAGCCATTGACATGTTCTGGGAGGTGGACATAGCATTAGCTAGAAGTGATCGAGTGGTGATGAAGACAGTGGTGGTGAATGGGACTTAGAGAAAGAGAGGAGCAGCATTGTGTTTGGTATGTTTTGGTGGCCTTTGTTGACACAGAAGCATTGTTGTCACAGCATGTGTGAACCCCATGCCCCTTCTGTTGATCCATGCACAGCCACACCATGTGTCTGATGTCATCCCATCCCTGTGCTGTCTTGCCATGTGTCTCTGACTGAGGACAGTCAGCATTTGATGACCCTGGGAGGTGTAAGGAGCCCATACTCCTTAGGGCTACAGAGCCCACTTAGTGGCCTTTCTCACCCTCTGTAGTTGCTCCCTCATGCATCATGACACTTCCTTGGTTAGTAACACCACCATGTATGCTAATGGCACACTTCCATCATGTCATGTGCTCATGCTAGCAACATCACTGCCACTCCCCAGTTACCATAATAGGCCCATCCCCTATCAACACAGGCCCTTCTCGACACATGACTCCTGATCACAGTCCATTGGCAATCCCCACCGACCTGTCACACATCACCCAACCTCCTCAGTGCCAATATCCTCTCTAGTAGTGCCAAAAACTGCCACCCTCTTGGTAATGCTGCTGCCTGCATCCCAGTCTGGTTGAAGAAATCACCACCTCCCACTACAATGTACCCTCTCTACCCAGGCATGCTGTCTATATGCTCTCCACTTTTACTAGCCTTTGTTTTATGGCCTTTACTTGTCTTACATATCTTTGTCTGTGTCACTGCCATACATGTGGTTATCCATGCATTGGCCTTCATGTTTTCTCTTATTACTTTTTGACATTTGACAGATCCGGTTTGTTCCAATTTTACTTTAGAAACCACTGTCCCTACCATACAAAAGTCTGCCATACTTCGAGAAATAACCACCCACCTTTTGGCATCAATTTGTGTGTATCTGAGAGTCCCCAGAGTCAATTTCTGAGTATCTTTGAGTCTTCAGAGTGTTCCCAGAGTCTCCCAGCTTCTGTCTTACTGTCTATTCACCATCCTCGAGCCTTTTCCTGCCAGTAAATTGCCACCGGTTCACAAATTCAGTCCCCCTGCATCTACAAGAGTTTTACTATCATCTACAAGAGTCTATAATTGCTGCCCTTCAAGTCCCAAGTCTCTACACATGTTCCCCCACCCAGAAAAATCCCTGCTGCCTATCAGGGGCAGAATTTCGAGTTCTTCATTGCTACACTCCTCTAATCACTAAGAAAAATTCCCCACTTCATCTCCTAGTCCCCCTTCTGTCTCCTTCCGACTCAGCACCCCTTGGGACAAGCCTAGGTCCATCCTACAGCTTTCCCCACTTTCCCCTTTGCACCCTCACAAGAAGAGTAGCCCACAGCAAGCAAACCTGTCATTGTTGCAGAAGAAGATGGTGCATATGAGGGAGTGGGATTGGAAGGCATTGATGACCAATTGATGGAACCTGACATGACTGTGGAAGATACCAAGTAGCTTGTTGTCTATGAAGTGTTTGAGGGTACTTTGTACCCTGAAGGGGAGACTGTAGGGTTTCAGCCCAACAGTGCAGTGCAGATGGTTAGATGCACAGAAGTGCTTGACATTTCTTTTCTCATCTCAATATGTTTCTCATTTGTTTGATTGATCCTATGATACCTGTACTGGTACTCTGACAGTTATGTGCCTATTCTCTACCATATAAAAAGGCCACTAGGATGTACTGTTACAGGGACGCTTTTACTCTCTACCTCGAAATAAAGACCCGTTTGTCTGGAAAACAAGTAGCCTTGCGAAAGCTCCTTATCAATACCGCTGTGACGACTTTGCAAGTTATGCACTTCGCATAGGCGTTACAATGACATACCCGGATGTCTCACCACAAAGGGCTTAGAAATTCTGAACTCCGCCAATACATACTCTGGACAAGAGCAGAAGACTTTCGGAAAGTCATCATCAACCCTGGATCTAGCGTCTGGAAATGCGGTCTCCAAAGGTGTTTTAAATGGGGGTCTCATGTGCAGTACTCGGTGGTAGTCGCCTGCTGCGACGTTTTCGAGTTCAGCTATAATAAGTGCCGGATCGGCCCAAATCTTTTGATCTTCAAGCCTTCAACATCTCCCATGACCTCAGCATGTTCTACAAGGTTTCTCTAGCCATGCTAACATGCGATGTCATACTGTCTACACAATATTGAATATCCTAACTTTATTTTGCGGAATCATAGCCAAGTCGACGGGATAGGCAGGAATGAGGGTAGAGGATGCGATCCTTTTATACTCGTGGTGAGGTAATCGGATCAACAAAAGAGCATTAAACGGCCTTCCTAGCGTAAACGAAGTTGCTCTTCAGTCGTGCTGTATAGCTCGGCAGATGGTCCAAGAAGCTGTGAGTGCCAGGGGCGAACAAGCTGCAGGGTATCTTCCGACCCTGGCGCATATGCTAGTTCACTTGGCAGTGTGATCACAAGCGGCCGCAGGCCGTATGCTTGGATTTCGTAGGTGTAACTCGGAGCACGCGGGTCTACGCTTTTCAACTGGACCGCAGTCACCTGATGGGCGACGCATGGCAATATAAGACGGCGATTGATAAATCGTGGTAGGGGTGCTTCAGTGAATGAGTGAAATTCGCTTGGTGCGAACAAAGCAGGCCGAACCGCCGGCGCGTGATAGGTAATGCTTGACCGTTTAAGGGGGCGACTGAAAAATTGGAGGGCCGCAGCGAAGGACTTGAGCAACTTCCGCTGTATTTTGAATGATATAGGCGAGCGAACGACCGTCGACAACTGTTCTTCTGGGCAAGGTCTGGCTGGAGGCGATGGTAGTGGGTGTTGATACGAGGTGATGTGCGCAGGGAAACAGCTATGAAATGGTGATGGCTCCCCGACCCAATCCAGAATAGAAATGTCTCCGGACTGCGATATAATTTCAGCTACCAGACGACCAAGGGCATTTTCAGCAGATTCGCCATATAAGACAGGCAGATGGAGATTGAAGATCCCGAAAAGAGAATAGGCGATATCCTCAGGCCGGGTGGTGCGACGCTCCGATGCCCACCGGAGTCTCGAACGTGCATCGTCCATGCCTGGACAGAAGTTGGTGAGGAATCGAGACTCTATTCCGGTCGCTTTTTTCCAGCTCTACCAGCACACGGGCATCCGCTTTGTGGTTTGAAGCTGCGAGGTCCCTGTAAAGTGACCAGCTTTGGTTGAAGAATAGTACACATTGAGGAGCCAGTAATTCTTGTAGGGTCCACCCACGTCTGAACCATTGGCTTGTGTCAAACGAACCACTATCAGGAACATCCGAAAGGTGCACGATGGTCAGGGCAGACCGTCGATACCACGTAAACATCGATCCTATCGCTTCTTGTAACTCGGCACTACTATCCTTGTCTATGCAGCACGTGTCGCTCCATGCCCATAAGTAATCGTGCTCGCAAGCACGAAGACAGAAGGTTTGGAGCTTTCCAAACCCAACCATTGTTGACATACCATAGATTGACCGGCCCTCGACGTCGCGCAACAATGGCTCGCCTTCACCGCAGCGGTGAGAAAGCATAACATACTGAAAGTATGCCGAGACGACCGCATGGATGCGTGAAATTCGCTCATTGGGGTCGCATGTAGCACAGGAAGATAGTAACTGGTTGTACTGTTGACTGCTCTTAAAATGCGATATCTGAGCATCGCGGTTGCACAGGATTCCCGTTTGTGTGTGCAGCAGCTTGGTTGGTGCATTTTTGAGAATTTCAAATGCGATACTACGGATGAGTTGCTTGACATCAACGTGGGCAGGGCCTGAAGTATCCGAGGCCATCAGGGGGACCGGTACGCTGATCTTCATTTGGAGGTAGGCCGTCAGACAATGCCGAGATACGTCGTAAGCCGGATCTCTGGGTATAAGTAGTTGCAGGGCTTCTTGTTCAAGCACAATAGCCTCGTCCAAATCAGCTTCTGTGGACTGCTGATGAAATTGATCTGCCAGACACTGGGCAAGGTCGTGGAGGGACGAAGGGCGACGGGGATGGCCAGCTGGACGAGCTTGCAGGACATATCGGGACAACGTGATGGCCGTATTTAGGTCGCAAATGGCGCGGTGGTGGCGAGACCTGGATCTATAGTAATTCGCTAGAGTATGTAAATTTTCTACTGCAGCATCAAGCATGACAAGTTCATCTGAGTTTGTCCCCTGCGCTAGCGTCTGAACCCACGCCCTAGTGAAATTGGCAAGCTGTTCGAGGGAAACAACGGAATAACAGGGTCCCGGTAAACGAAGCTCCAAAGCATATGTGGCGAGATGAATAGCCTCGTCGAGGTCAGTTGTCATGACTTGCTTCTGGAACCTCCGCCACAGGTTCAGAGATAGCTCGAAGAGCGAGGACGCAACATCAGAAGGGGTTGTTGGATGGAGCACTGACGCAGCGCGATGAAGGGAAATTGACTTGTCCGGGTCAAGCGTGTTGGGTGTTTTCTCAAACTTCGTCCAGAGGTCACAAGCGAGGTTGCAAAGAGATAGCACGTGCTCAGGATGCCCTGGTGGGCGGAGCTCTAGTGCTGCATGTCCAAGCAGGATTGCTTCTTCCAAGTCAGTACCTACCTGCTGGCTATTATACTTGTCTGAAAGACAGAGTGCAAGTAAGTGGAGCGATGAAGATTGATGAGGACTGCCAGAGGAGGTTAGTTCTATTGCTGCACGAAGCAGCTCTATCGCCTCCTCCAAATCGCCCGTCACACACTGTTCGTGGAACCTAGTCCTGAGGGCCCTAGCGAGACTGCTGAGGGCCACGCCCCGAATGGGATGCTCTGGCGGGAAGAGGGTCACTGCTTCACGTCCAAGTAAGACGGCTTCTTCCAAGTCTGCAACTACCTGCTGGTGGTCATAACCATCCGAAAGACAGACAGCAAGCGAGCACAGGGACAAAGAACGATCAGGATGTCCAGAAGAACGTAGTTCCAATGCCGCCCGGTGCAGCTTGATCGCCTCGTCTAAGTCATCCTTTGCAGCTTGTTTCTGAAACCGCTTTCTGAGGTCACTAGCAAGATTATGGAGGGATACCCCGTAATCAAGGTGTCCTGGCACACGGAGCTCTAGTGCTACACGTCTGAGGGTGACAGCTTCTTCCAAGTCAGTGACTGCCCCTTGAATGTCATATCTGTTCGAAAGACAGAGACCGAGGGAGTCAAGGGACAGAATCCGATCAGGATGTCCAGAGGGACGAAGTTCCAATGCTTCCGAGTGTAACTTAATCGCTTCATCCAAGTCCTGTATGGCAGCTTGTTTCTGGAACCTGGTACCAAGGTTACAAGCAAGGTTGAAGAGTGATGTGGCACGATCGGGATGGCCAAGTGGACAGAGCTCTAGAGCTGCACGGCTGAGTGTGACAGCTTCCTCCAAGTCGGCGACTACTCTCTGATCATCATATCTACTTGAAAGACAGAGAGAAAGCCAATGGAGCGATGAAGAGCGATAAAGATGTCCAACGGGACGGAGTTCCAATGCTGCCCTATGCAGCCCAATTGCCTCGCCCAAGTCATGCTTCGCGTCTTGTTTCCGGAACCTCTTCCAGCAGTCACAAGCAAGATTGAAAAGAGATATGTGACGATGGAGATGGCCAGGTGGGCAGAGCTCTAGTGCTGCACGTCCGACCGTGACAGCTTCCTCCAAGTCACTGACTGTCCCCTGACTGTCATATCTGTGTGAAAGACAGAGAGCAAGGCAACGGAGTGATGAAGAACAATCAGGATGGCTAGAGGGGCGCAATTGCAATGCCGCCTGGTGCAGCTCGACTGCCTTGTCCAGGTCTTGCACCACAGCCAGTTTCTGGAACCTGATCCGGAGGCACTCGGCGAGATTGTAGAGAGTTACCCCATGGTCAGGATGGCCTAATGGACAAAGCTCGAGCGCTGCATATCTGAGAATGACCACTTCCTCCAAGTCATCGACTACTCCGTAATTGGAATATCTGTTCAAAAGACAGGCAGCAAGTCAATCGAGAGATGAAAAGCGATCAGGGTGACCAAGGGAACGGAGTTCCAATGCTGTACGGTGTAGCTCAATTGCTGCATCTAAGTCGTGCTTCACAGCCTGTTTCTGGAACCTCCTCCAGAGGTCACAAGCAAGATTGAAAAGAGATACGGCATGGTTAGGATGGCCTGGTGGATGGTGTTCTATTGGTGCACATCTGAGCATGATGGCTTCCTGCAAGTCAGCGACTATCCCCTGACAGTCATATCTGTTCAAAAGACAGAGAGAAAGGCAATAGAGCGATGAAGAGCAATGAGGATGTCCATTAGGACGGAGTTCCAATGCCGCCCTGTGTAATTCAATAGCCTCATCCAAGTTGTGCATCACAGCCTGCTTCTGGAACTTCCGCTAAAGGTCGCAAGCAAGATTGTAGAGAGAAATGCCACGGCCAGGATGGCCTGGGGGATGAAGTTCTAGTGCTGCACGTCCAAGTGTGAGGGCTTCCTCCAAGTCGACGAGTACCCTCTGATGGTCATATCTGTTTGAAAGACAGAGAGCGAGGCAATGGAGGGATGAAGAATAGTGAGGATGTCCAAGGGGATGGAGTTCCAATGCTTCCCGGTGAAGCTTAATCGCCTCGTCCAGGTCGTGCTTCACAGTATTTTTCTGGAATCTCCTCCAGAGGTCACAAGCAAGATTGTAGAGAGATGCGCCACGCCCAGGATGGCCTGGAGGACAGAGCTCTAGTGCTGCACGTCTGAGCATGATGGCTTCTTCTAAGTCAGTGAATACCCTCTGACGGTCATATCTTTCTGAAAGACAGAGAGCAAGGCTATGGAGCGATGAAGAGTGATGAGTGTGTCCATGGGGACGGAGTTTCAATGCTTCACGGTGTAGCTTAATCGCCTCCTCCAGGTCCTGCTTCTCAGTGCCTTTGTGGAATCTCCTCCAGAGGTCACAAGCAAGATTGTATAGAGAAGCGTCACGACCAGGATGGTCCCGGGGACGGAGCTCTAATGCTGCACGCCCGAGCACGATGGCTTCCTCCAAGTCGGCGACTACCCTCTGATGATCATATCTGTTCAAAAGGCAGAGAGAAAGGCAATGGAGAGATAAAGAACGACGAGGATGTCTGGAGGGATGGAGTTCCAATGCTTCCCGGTGTAGCTCAATCGCCTCGTCCAAGTCTTGCACTATAACCAGTTTCTGGAACCTCATCCGGAGGTACTCCGCAAGATTGTGGAGAGTTTCCCCGCGGTCAGGGTGGCCTGGTGGACGAAGCTGAAGTGCTGCACGTCCGAGCATGACAGCTTCCTCCAAGTCAGCAGCTACCGCCTGACTTGCATACCTGTTCGAAAGACAGAGAGCAAGTACGTCAAGTGATGAAGACCGCTCAGGATGTCCTGGAGGACGGAACCTCAGAGTAGCACGAAATAAAGTGATTGCATTGTCCACGTCGTTTACTTTCCCTTGTTGCTGGTATATGGCATGAAGGGTCTTTGCCAAGTTGGTGAGGGCAATATCCCTGTTAATATGGCCCGAATGAAAGCGTTCCGACTCTGCTCGTTTGCGGGAAACATCGATGTGACGGGCAATGTTCTCTGGATAAACGCATTCCGATTCTGCCCGCTTGTGGGGAATGTAATTTCTTGAAGTCATTGGATGCTGTTCAGTTGGCAGAATATACAAAGTAGAAATGGTTATGCCTTCGGGACGGATTCAGTAGTCTGCTACAATATGACAAGAACAATCTATTAGGACCATACGTTATCCTTACAAGTGAGCAAGAAACAAGGTAAGCGACCTTGAGTGGTGGAACGCTACATATTTACATCAGCGCAGCAAATAGACAATACGAAAGAACCCTGTACAGTGACGCCAGCAAATAGATTTGGTAATCTTGGGTGTCGGTGAGAACAAGGCGTCGATAGAACTACATGACAGTCAATGCATATGACGAAACGATGGTTCGGACTCTACCAATGGATGGGAAAAGTGCAAGTTAGCTGGATCTGGTTGAAGATGCAAGAGATAATCAGGCTGCAAGCTGCTTGAGCAAGTCGTACTGATTGAAGAACTGTGGTCTGGGGGAGAACAGGCCGATAAGCTGATAGTGCCTTCTTTATGTAACTTTCCTAAATTGTTACATGCCATCACACCTACTAGGTACGGACCGGGTATAGATAGGACTCTTGTTTCCTTCTTTCTCCTCAGCATGTTATCAGACGGCTGAGGTATATTTACTATACGGCGTACGATATGCGAGACTGACACTCTACGGTAGTGTTATCTGTTTTCAGGTTCGCAGCACTGTGTCATGGACATCCGCTTTGTGGTTCGAAGCTGCGAGGTCCCTGTAAAGCGACCAGCTTTGGTTGAAGAATAGTACATATTGAGGAGCCAGTAGTTCTTGCAGGGTCCACCCCCGTTCGAACCATTGGCTTGTGTCAAATGAACTAGTATCGGGAACGTCGGAAAGGTGCACGATGGTCAGGGCAGATACCCGATACCAGAGAAACATTGACCCTATGGCTTCTTGTAACTCGGCACTACTATCTTTGTCTATACAACACGTGTCGCTCCATGCCCATAAGTAATCCTGCTCACAAGCACAAAGGCAGAAGAATTGAAGCTTTCGAAACCCAGGCATTGTTGACATATGATATATTGACCTGCCTTCGACGTCGCGCAACAATGGCTCGCTCTCACCCCAGCGGTGAGAAAGTGTGACATACTGGTAGTATGCCGACATTGCAGTACGGATACGTTGCATTCTCTGGCGCAGGTCACATGTAGCCCAGGAAGACAGTAGGTTGGTATACTGTTGACTGTCCATGAAATGCGGTATCTGGGCATCGCGGTTGCAGAGAGTACTGAGTTGCGTGTGCAGCAGCCAGGGCGGTGTATTTTTGAGAATTTCGAACGCGACACTATGGATGACTTGCTTAGTAATGGCAACATGAGCAAGACATGAAGTATCTGAGGTCAAGGAAACAGGTGGGGATCTTCACTTGAAGATAGTCCGTCAGAGCGCACCGAGACGCGTGGTAACCTCGACTTCCAGGTACGTCAGCGGCAGGGCTTCTCGCTCAAGTGCAATAGCCTCGTCCAAATCAGCTTCTGTGGATTGTTGATGAAATCGATCTGCGAGACACAGCGCCAGGTCATGGAGAAACGATGCGCGGCTCGGGTACCCAGTTGGGCAGGATTCCCGAACATATCGGTGCAATATGATGGCATCGTTCAGGTCAACAACGGCGTCCAGGTTCCTGGACCTGGCCTTGAAGTAATTCGCAAGAGTACGTAGATTTTCTACTGCAGCATTCAGCATGTGAAGTTCATCTGGATTTGATCCCTTCGCCAGCATCTCAATCTGTGCTCCAACAGAAAACGCAAGCTGTTCAACGTGAACATAAGGATAGGGACTCAGTAAGCGCAGCTCCAAAGCATATGTGGCAAGACGAATAGCCTCCTCGGGGTCAGTCGCCGTAGCCTGCTTCTGGAATCTGTCCCAGAGGTGTAGGGAGAGTTCGAAGAGCGAGGACGCAACGTCAAAATGGCTTGTTGGACAAAGCGCCGACGAAACGCGACGAAGAGAACTTGTCCTGCACTGTCCAGGCATGTTAGACGCTCTCTGAAACTTCGTCCAGAGGTCACAAGCAAGGTTGCACAGAGATAGAGTGCGCTCAGGATGCCCTGATGGACGAAGCTCCAGCGCTTCACGTCCGAGTGAAATGGCTTCTTCCAAGTCAACAACGACCTGCTGGTTGTCATACCTGTCCGAAAGACAGAGAGCAAGACAATGGAGTGATGAGGAACGATCAGGATGCTCACATGAGCGAAGTTCTAATGCCTCCCGATGCAGCTCGATAGCCTTATCCAAGTCCTGCATCGTAGCTTGTTTGAGGAACTTCATCCGATGGTAGTCGGCGAGATTGTAGAGAGCTACCCCGCGGTCGGGATGACCCGGTGGACGACACTCGAGTGCTGCACATCCGAGCATAATAACTTCTTCCAAATCAGTGACTGCTCCCAGCTTGTCATATCTATTTGACAGACAAAGAGTAAGGGAGATGAGCGACGACAAATGATCAGGATGTCCAGTGGGACGAAGTTCCAATGCCGCACGGTGTAGCTCGATTGCCTCGTCCAAGTCCTCCATCGAAGCTCCTTGCTGGAATCTAGTACTAAGGCAATAAGCGAGAATGGACAAAGATGAGGCACGATCTGGATGACCAGGTGGACGAAGGTCTAGTGCCGCGCGTCCGAGCTCAACAGCTTCTCCCAGGTCGGTGACTTCCCCCAGATTGTCATATCTGTTCAAAAGACAGATAACAAGGCAGTGGAACGATGAAGGACGATCGGAGTGTCCAGTGGGACGGAGTTCCAATGCTGCCCGATGTAACTCAATTGCGTCGTTCAAGTCGCACAGACGAGATTCGGATGTGGCCAAATACAACTCATTAGCCTCTTCCAAGGCCTGCATTGTAGTCTGGGACCTGATACGGAGGTACTCTGCAAGACTGTGTAGAGATACTCCACGGTCAGGATGGCCCACTGGACGAAGCTCGAGTGCTGCGCGTCCGCACATAACAGCTTGATCCAAGTCAGCGATGTCCCCCTGATGATCATATTTCTTTGAAAGACAGAGTGCAAGGGAGGAGAGTAACGAAGACCGATCAAGATGTGAGGTGAGTGGGAATTCCAATGCTGCCTGGAGTAACTCAACCGCCTCGTCCAAGTCGTGCCTCGCAGCCTGTTTGTGGAACCGCTTGTGGAGGTAATTAGCAAGACTAAAGAGAGCTGCGCCACGGCCAGGGTCCCATAGTTGCCAAAGCTCTAGTGCCGAACGTCCGAGGTGGATAGCTTCTTCCAGGTCAGCGACTTTCCCGTGACTGTCGTATCTATTTGAAAGACGCAGAGCAAGCGAGTCCAGCGACAAAAGGCGATCGGGATGTCCAAAGCCACGGAGTTCCAGTGCTGCCCGGTGCAGCTCAATCACCTCATCCAAGTCTTGCATCGCAACCTGTGTCTGGAATCTCATCCAGAGGTGGGTCGTCATTGCGGGTCGAAGCGACTGGAGAATGCGTGTCAGCACTCGGCAAGATTGTAGAGATTTTCCCCACGACAGGGATGGCCTGGTGGGCAAAGCTCGAGTGCTGCACGTCTGATTATCACAGCTTCCTCCAAGTCAGTAACTTGCCCCTGACCGCCATATCCGCTCAAAAGGCAGAGATCAAGGCTTTGGAGCGATGAAGAGCGATCAGGATGTCCAGTGGGGCAAAGCTTAAACGCTTCCCGTTGTAACTCAATCGCCTCATCGAAGTCGTGCTTCATATCCTGTTTCTGGAACTTTCGCCAGAGGTCACAAGCAAGACTGGAGAGGAATGCGTGACGACGGGGATGATCTGGTGGACAGAGCTCTAGCACAGCACCTCCAAGTGCGACAGCTTCTTCCAAGTGAGCATCCATCCCCAGAGTGTCACATCTGGTCGAAAGACAGAGGGCAAGACTATGGAGTGATGAAGAGCGATCGGGATGTTCAATAGCACGGAGTTCCAACGCTTGCCGATGCAGCTCAATCGCTGCGTCCAAGTCATGAACTTCAGCCTGTATTTGGAACCTCCTCTGGAAGTCGCAAGCGAGATCATAGAGAGACATGTCACGACCAGGATGGCCTGGGACCTCGAGTGCTCTACGTCCAAGCACAATAGCTTCCTCCAAGTCAGCAACCATTCCCTGTTTGACATATCCGTTCGAAAGACAGACAGTAAGGCTATGAAGCGATGAAGGGTGATTAGGATGTCCATGCGGATGGAGTTCTAACGCTGCCCGATGCAGCTCAATCGCCTCATCCAGGTCATGAATCACATCCTGTTTCTGGAACCTCCTCCAAAGGTCACAAGCAAGATTGTAGAGAGATGTGGCACGATCAGGATGGCCTAGTGGACAGAGCTCTAGCACTTCACGGTCGAGTGTGACAGCTTCTTCCAAGTCGGCGACTACTCCCCAATTATCGTATCTATTCGAAAGACAAGGAGCAAGGGAAGAGAGCGGTAACGAGCGATGATGATGTCCAGTGGGGCAGCTTTCCAATGCTGCTCGGTGTAGCTCAATCGCCTCGTTCAAGTCTTCTATCGCGGCCCGTTCTTGGAACCTAGTAACGAGGTAATAAGCAAGGTTGAAGAGAGATGTTGCATGATCGGGATGGCCCTGTGGACAAAGCGCTAGTGCCGCACGTCCGAGCGTGACGGCCTCTTCCAAGTCAGCGACCACACCCTGAGAGTCATATTTGTTCGACAGGCAGAGAGAAAGGCTATGGAGAGATGAAAAACGATCAGGATGCCCCGAGGGATGCAGCTCAATAGCCTCGTCCAGGTCTTGCATCGCAGCTGCTTTCTGGAACCTCACTCGGAGGTAGTCAGCAAGATGGTGGAGAGTTACCCCATGGTCGGGATGGCCTGGTGGGCGGAGCTCGAGTGCCGCACGCCCGAGTGTAACGGCTTCCTCCAAGTTGGCGACTACTCCACAAATGTCATATCTATTCGCAAGACAGAGAGCAAGCGCATCGAGTGATGAAGACCGCTCAGGATGTTCTGGTGGACGGAGCTTCAAAGTAGCACGAAGTAAAGTGATTGTATTGTCCACGTCGTCGATTTTCCCTTGTTTCTGGTAGATGGCGTAGAGGGCCCTTGCCAGGTTGGTGAGGGCAACATCCTGGCTAATATGCCGTGGATGGAAACACTCCGACTCAACTCGCTTGCGGGGAATGTCGACGCCCCTGCCAATACGTTCTAGATGAATGCATTCTGACTGTGCTCTTTTCCGGGATATATAGTCTGGTGAAGTCATTGAGTGCCGTTCAGTTGGTAATACACGGCGCGAAAATAGTTATGTCTTGGGCACAGATTCAGTAATCAACCACAGTACGACAGTAACAGTAGACTCATACGTTGTCCTTCTCCTGACAAGTGAGGAAGAGACAAGAAAAGTAATCTTGAATGCCAGAATGCTATACACTCGAATTAGCGAGGCTGATTAAACAGTGCAAAAAAACCCACAGTAAAGACGCAAGTATAGAGCAGGTAATCTTGGGTGCCGGTGAGAATAAGGTGTGGATAACGCTACATGGCAGTCAATCCATATAACGCAGCGGTAGATCTGAACTGTACCAACGAATGAGAAAAGTGCAGGCTGACTGAAGTTGGCTGAAGAGGCGAGAGGAACTCGCGCTGGGTGCCACTTGAGCAAGTCGTACAGATCAAAGAGCTGGAGGATAACTCACCTCAACCGTCCGTGAATGATCTGTGTAAAAGATGCCAGGAAGATAACGCCTCCTGTGAGCACGAGAACCTTGTACCATTTTTCAATGTGAATTTTACATAAGCAGCAGTTTTGTTCGCTTCAGGCGAAGTGAAATGGGGTGGTCTCTTGATTCGCCGAGCGATTGATTGCTGAACAAAATATTCACTGCATTCCTACCTGTACATTCATTGAGGTTTTCGAAGTTGCCCAACCAGCATGGATCAAAATTATGTGATACTCAAGTTGTCACTCGCCTTAATATTGGGGCTGGACTTGCGTACCCCCTACAGTTAATCAAAGAGTCATTCAACCGCATTGGGAATTGTAATCGTTCTTGTCCCAACGACTGTGCAGTCGGAGATCGCCGACTGGCTGTACAGTTGCAAAGCCTGTCACGTCCGATACATACGGCCCACATACCTACGTAGATACCTTGTCCATTATTGCGATCTGATGGCGTTGGCTTCCGAACCTTGACTTAAGTGCGTGCTCTCACCGGAGTTGCTTGCTCGTTTCCCACAATGTAGTGCTTTGATAATCCAACTTGGATTATCCCCCTGTCTCTCTTCCTCTCTTGGTGTTCCTCACCGCCTCGTCCGACTTCTCCCCGTTCATTCCGCGCATATACTCGTCCGACTTTGGAGCGGCCCAAAACACTGTCCACTGCAACCACATCCCGGGTAACTCTATGGAACCTGAACTTGTCCGTCCCTCCACAGCCAAAGAACCGTTCAACAATGTCGACGCCGACGTGATTCTCCGAACTTCTGATAATATCGACTTCCGAATGTTCAAGTGCATTCTTTCACTCACGTCTCCTGTCTTCAAAGATTTGCTTTCTCCCGAAGGCCTTACATTGAAATTTCATGCAGACCCTCTATCTGTACCTACCATTGCTGTGTCGGAAACTGGCACGACGATAGACACGTTACTCAGGCTAGTCTATCCAGGCGCAATGCACCAAAACCCACCTTTTTCCTCTTTCGACGACGCCAAATTGCTCCTCGCTGCAGTTTCCAAGTACAACATGATCCCAGCGGTCGCTGACCGTGCCAAGGATCTGGTCACAGATCAGTTTCTGACGGAACACACTGCTTCTTTGTATGCAGTTGCCTGCGAACTTGGATGGCCCGATTTAGCGAGAAAGGCGGCATGGGAAACGTTGAAGGTCAGGGACTTAGGCTAGCCAGGTCGGGGAGGATATGTCAAGGAGTTGGAGACCTTACCGGCGGCCGCATATTACAGACTGCTGGAGTATCATCATGCGTGTGGTGTCGTTGCTAGCGAGCTGAAGGTTGATTCCGCATTGCTCCCACTGGTCGGGTGCTCTGGATACCCGAATACGTGCGCATGGGGCGAGCGTTATCAATGGCTTAGGGAGAACTATGTGCAAGTCTGTGGTAGCAGACTTTTGACTCGGCCACACCCGTCTACAATTCGGAGAACGTCTACCAAGCAATGGCTTTGGAGCGATAAACGCACCTTCGACCTCGAGATGTGTCCTGACTGCCCTGCACGATTCAGGTCATTCCGCAGAGCCTATGTTACAAAGGTCAGAGAAGCCATTTCTGCGGTAAGATTGTCCATTCGGGGTCTGGCATATACCGTTCATTCCAGTCATAGGTGGAATTGGAATTTAGGCCTTAATAAACATGGACGTGTGGTGGTGGACATCCAGCTTTTTGCTATTGGCAAATGTGTCAAGGTATGCACAGTACGGACGAATGTTTCTCTGTTTCTTGCGTCATGCCACTGATTGCGGTAGCGGCGACCACCAGAAGGACCAGGGCGGCTCACTTCCCAAAGCCGACGTTACGGACGTTGTGTTTCGTTGCATCCATAGCTCTAGTTGAACAGACACCAATAAAAGAACGCGAGGTCAACGCCGGTCAACCTTCCAGGTTATTTTGTATAATAAACTGTCCGGATCCGGGGAACAGTCGGAACGAGCCGCTGAGGGATCGTCAGTGCGGCCTGTTTCTGTCCTTCGAACTTACTTCCTGCAGTGCCATTGAGTTGGTAAAGGAGGTACTACCACAGACACTGGCCAGGTGGTAATGCCCGATCTGATTTTTATCGACCATATACACGTCATGTAATCAAGGGCCCGATCAAGCTGTATGAGGGTAAATAAAACAGCCTGCAATGAAATCCGACCAGGCACCGCTTGGCCGAGGTCACGTGACTAAGACTCCGATGACTGGAGCGGTACTCATCGAGCGACCGCAGGCTGGTAATACCTGTGCGGGTCTTTTTGTTCATTTAACGAGCGTTGTTTTTATATAGGTTGGGGCTAACGTCGGTGACTTGTCGTATTCTATCCGGGACAAAGCACGTCGATGTGGTCATTGTCGTCTCCGTCTGGTCAGTCCAATCCATCTGTTTTAACTGCGCGCTATCTCTCTAACCGCCTACAATCAGCATCACAGCAGTCGTCGCTTCCTACGCCATCTGATCCAACAGAGACCATGCGAGAACTCCGGGTGAACGCTCTGACAATCCTCGCGATCTTCGTTGTCTCGCTATGTGGTATGTCCGTGACGTCTGGGATCGAATCACTGGCCCTCATAACGCGTACCAGCCGCATCCTTTCCCGCGCTCTCCAAACGCTTGTCGTTCCTTCGCATACCTCGCATTGTGTTCTTCATTGGCAAGCACTTTGGAACGGGTGAGTAGACGAGAGTACCTGTCCGGTCCCTCTTCATCTCCGTCTCACGTGGTGAATCTGCCGTCACTAACGTATCGCATTACGTAGGCGTTATCTTGTCGACCGCGTTTACCCATCTCCTGCAAGATGCCTTTGAGGCACTAAGAGATCCTATCGTACTTGCGCAATGGAAGATAGGCAAACATACGGGCTTGATAGTGTACGCTGTGTCCCGGGGGAAATCTCGTCATCATTGCATGGCTGACATGTTTTTTTTGTACTTAGACTAGGGTCTCTGTTGTCCATCTTTCTGATCGAATGTATGTGCGTCCGTTCCTTCTTTGGTCGTCCCCTCTGATGTAGCACCACTAGATACGTCCACGGCGTACGTGGACCGTCTCCAATCGTATAGTTCGCCCACCGTCACGCCAGGGTCGACCCCTTACTCCCCAGGTGACGAACAGACGTCACCCCGTTCACAAACGCCTGTCAAACATATAAACAACGTGCAGAATCACGACTCGGAATGCCAACCTCTATTGAATGCCAGGGTCGATCCTCACCGTTTTGATAGTAATCATGAACACGAACATGCCTCTGTTACGATCACCCATCCCGAGACATCTACAGACTACGCTCAACAGGACGAGACGACACGGACTGACCCACGAACTCCATCGTACCCCCAACATCATTCGCATCAACATTGTCATTCCGGTGCCTTGTATTATGGCCCAACGAGTGACAGTCCACACGCAACGCACCGGCATGGTGACACGTTACCGAATTCTAGCATATACACGCACACTGCCCAGCGTGTTCCACACTTCGACGACGCCACTCGGGATGTTATAATTGAGGGCCACCATAGACACGAACCACGTACGGCTCACTCGGCACACCATGAGCGAGGGCCACGACTACCTTGTTTTTATGGGCCGGAAGAGTTTGGACAGGGAATGGCCCTTGATGTCGCAGAGCCACACGATCATGAGGTTGCGCATGTAAACCATCATCATCATGGTGGCGATGCACACGAGCTTAGGATTGGAAAGAAAAGACAGGTAGTTGGGATACTCGTACGTCCTTCCGTATGAAAAACGACCCCGGTCCCTATGACATCTTTTTCAACGTCCAGGTGTTGCAATTTGGGATTATGATCCATTCCCTCGTCATCGGGCTCACACTCGCAATCAAAACTGGATCTGATTTCGGTGCGATCTCTCTTCTTTTCGTCTCTCATCACGCATCCACTCACTCGCATTTTCTTCCTCCACAGCTTCGCTCCTTATCGCTGTCATCTTCCATCAACTCTTCGAAGGTCTCTCGCTCGGCATTCGCATCGCATCACTCCCCTCGTCCTCACCCCCACCTTCTACAGCCGCACCCATATCCCCAGCATCCACTCCTGGTGAAAGCTCTCCATCTTCAGACGCACCTCTCGACACCGAATGCGAGGTAGACGGCCGTTCAATGAGCCTCACCTTTCGCGATGTCGATGTCGAGCTAGGCTTCACAGCGCACCCGGGCAGTACGAGGGACGGAGAAAGGGATTTTATAGATATATTGAAGCCCACCTTGGCATGTTCGTTTGCAATAACGACGCCTGTAGGTATTGGGCTAGGAATGATCGTGTTTGGGGCCGGAGGCGATTCAGGTGTGTCTCGCCTTCGTACTTCCGTCCGCCCGCACTCATTACGCGATGTAACGTAGCCCACATGCGCCTCATACAAGGCCTTATGTCTGCCATATCCGCTGGTATGCTCATCTACGCTGCATGTGTCGAGATGCTTGCTGCGGACTTCGTAATGGACCCGACGCTCTGGAGAAGTGGGTGGAGGAGGCAGTGTGTGGCTTTGGGAAGTCTGTTCATGGGTGCTATTGGGATGGGCGTTGTGCCATAGGACGCACGAAATGATCTTAAGCGATCGAGGTCCCGTCGTGTCCGATCACAGACCAGTGATGGTAACACAGTAGGTCTTTATGCGAAATGGTTAGGATGTAGGTGCGGCGGAACAGAACACGTGGCAGCATCTGAGTGCATCCGTTTCATACTAAATCGCGCATGCAGCTATGGTTTACCAGTGGTGTGCTGACGTAGATAGGTCACAGAAGCGTAGGAGACGAGTGTCTACAGTTTCCATTCAGGCGTTAATCTTATCACTTTGTTTTTTCGGGATCTTCGTGCAATGGGGAAAACCCAAACTCGTTTTTTAACTTGCAAATATTGCATTTCACGGGGTATGCTTGTGGAGTTGCGAGGTGAAATTATGTGTCATGAATGACCGGGTCACAAATTCCAACTCGGCCTACGAGGGTAAGATCAACGCACGAGCGCAGCAAGATGAAAGAAAAAGCTTAACTGTATCATACCTCCCCACCTGGCCTCTACATTCGAAACGAAACGTAGTAGACAGTCATCGCCAACTCCGTTACAGGTCCTGCGTGAGAACACTTATCGATGGGGCACAAGAGCTTTTCTATTTCTGTGGATGAGTTGGGATAGGAGTGTCCGCAGGTATATATACGTTAGTACTTCCGGAGCGCTGCTAAATTCAGGCATGAAAACTTGAATAAGCAACGAGTGAGGATGGAATATCGAGAGGGTGTTGGTCGTAGACAAGAGTCACGAGGATCAGCCTCTCCTTGAAGGCCACGAATGCGTATGAGGGGATACAATTGAAGGTGCTGGAACCAAGGGTATGTGAAACTTAGCAACGAGCGATGAATCGATGTCACCGAGTGGCTTCCGGGCAGCCACTGCATATTTTGAAGAGAGAAACGTCTGGTAATGAAAGAGGGTTGGTGTTCTCCACGAACTGGGGCACCATGTCCAAAGTGTGTAACATATAATCTCGGGCTTGGTGTATGATGGAAGGCTACTAATTAGGCTCAGCATGACCCAAGACAAAAAGTCATGACGCCCAAAATGGGATATGCTATACTAAATGGCAGTTTATCACGTGACATGTCGCGTGACTTGTTTGGACGCGGTTGACTCGTTAGAGCGAAGGGAACTTGTGATCATCGACTTTCAACGTTCAACAACAGCTGGCGTCGTTTACATATTCGCTCTTAGCACAAACCTGAGGATTCAATATTCAGCGCTAAACCCTATTCAACAAGCAGAATGTCTGAGGAGATCTTCAGCCTCAACTGTCTTGTCCAGGTGATCCGCCAGATCGTACTTCTTCTCAGTGAAAATCGCCAGCTCCGAGAATGTCAGCTTTCTCAGAAAAGCGATCCAGGAGGAGAAAATGTACGCATGGCCTCAGGCTAACCAGTTGGTTCTCTATCGCGCCTCCGAGAAAGTGGCATGCTGGGATGATAATGGTAAAGGTGACGATGGGCTGATGCAGGCTTTGCGAGGAGGGCATAGCAAACTCTTTCCCCGGGATATGTTGTCAACGATATTTAATTATCCTTTGGTCGCCCATGGAATCCATATCCTTGTCGAGCCGCCATCGACCTGTGAGTTCTTTGTGCCTTGACATTTGCTCTACTGATCGCAACCCGATTGACAGTGGCAGGTCAGCCATCTGCTTCTATATACTGGTCCTGGTTTCATTAGTTCCTTCAGCGTCTTCGGTGCCACAAGCCATTCTTAGCCTGAATTGTTTGGTCCTAGGCGATCCGCCACAACGTATCTTCTCAGTGAAGATTGCAAGTTCCGATAATGTCAGTTGTCTCAGAGAAGCGATCAAGGAGGAGAAACAGTATATGCGTCCTGCTGACCAGTTGGTTCTCTGTCGCACCTCCCTCCCCAACGATGGCGAACTCGAGAACAAGCTTAAATCTCTCGACTTCAATAAACTAAAACCTACGTCAATATCGGCCAAGATTTTCGCTGAGCCTCCTGTGATAGAACACCTGCACATTGTTGTCCTATCGCCACCTAAATGTAGGCTGTCTGCTTCTGCTGTTGACTCCACATTGATCATGAGTCGATGACGTAGTGCCAGAAAGGGCTGGTATCTACGAAGACGCGTTGATGGCGATGAATAGGAATGAATGTGAGGACTGATGTTCCTCTTATTTCATTCGATGATTGAGTTAGACAGCGTTGAGACGTACCATCACACCATCGAACATTCCCACTCTTCAGGAGGCGAGATCGAGCAACTATATAACCAATCAAAGGGACGACAGCAAGATCCTCGACTGTCGAAGTGCTTTTAGACGTTACGATACTATGGCACCCCCAATCCAGCTCTTCAATCCAGCATTCGCATATTTCACATCCAAGGCTTTCGATCCAGAACATGTCGTACCTCCTGCCTTCATATACGACGTCCGCGACCTTGTCGAGACATCGGCTGTCATCCGTAGAGAGGACTCCCGACACCAACATTATCTAAAATCTATCATACAGGAGATCATCGGCAATCCGACAATGTTTGTGAGCTACGATGATGGGATCACACCCGATGACATGGTAGCTCTTCTTGACGGACAAACAAAACATGCATGTCTTGGTCATCTATGTGGAGGAGGGGGAGCTTGGGCACGGAGGATTGGACCCTTCGACCCAAGCTACTTTCGTATATCGGCGCTTATTTTCCCAAAATGAGGTAAGTCGGCACACTGATGGCATTACTTCTTTGCACTCATTTTGGTTTCACATAGACTCGTTCTTTTGTTCTGGCGACCTGTTGCCCCGTTTTCATCATCGCCTGCGCTGGCCCTTGGCTTACCATTCTAGGGGGCGTGATTACTACAAAGTGCATCGTCCAGCGACTCACTGACTTTATCTGGCTCCCTGCCCACTCTTTTCCCGATGACGACCACTGGATACGTATTGCTCACGTTTTTTATGTCCTCAAGGAGTCCATCGAACGCTTACGTTTGTGGTATGAAGCCAACACAGAGCTGCCTCTCAAGCTCTCGCGTCTCACTCCCCACCCCTGGTTCTTTCCCTCGATCAATAGCTTCCCAGAGGGCGATGTCAAAGTTCGGTTTCGCTACCAGAAACCATTGGACCAGGCCAATTCCTGTGCTACGTATCGCGCCCAGACCATTGAGACCTGTCCGAAAGACATCGTCGTCAAGTTCGTTATGAGATACGGCGGCGATACTCACCAGACGATGGCGGATGCGGGCTTCGCACCGAGACTTCGTTATTTCGGACCCATTGACACTGGTGAAAATGCAGTATCTTACAGCAAGCTGAAGATGGTAGTGATGGATTATGTGGAGGGATCGACACTCCACTACGTATATGACAAGCGCGAAGTGCCTGCAAATTTTCACATTCATCTTCGCCAAGCGGTTGAACATCTTCACGGTGCCGGATTTGTGTTTGGCGATCTCCGTGAACCCAATATCATGGTGACTCCAGGCAAAAAGTTCACTGCCCAACTGATTGATTTTGACTGGGCTGGAAAGGAAGGACAGGTGCTGTATCCGATTACGATTTTCACCTGACATCGCGTGGGCACCGGGTGTAGGAGCCCTCGTGCCTATTGAGAAGCAGCATGACTTGTCCGACTTAGCCCTCCTTGAAAAGGAGTGGGGTCCCCGATGAAGCCGTGCACATCAACTAGATGTAATTAACATTGAATTTCTTACAATAAATGGTCTGTCTGCTGTGATTTTGTGAATGGAAATTATGATCCACCTCCTCTGTCATTGGGCTCACGCTCGCAATCAAGACCGGATTCGATTTTGCTACGACATCCCTCCCCTTCGTTTGTCATCCATCACGCACGCACTCACTCGCGTTTGTTTCCTCCACAGCCTCGCTCCTTATCGCTGTCATCTTCCATCAGCTCGTCGAAGGCCTCTCGCTCGGCATTCGCATCGCGTCGCTCCCCTCGTTCTCACCCTCACCCCTACCGTCTCCAGTAGTATCCACTCTCCATACGGGCTCCCGACCTTCCGATGTGCTTCCTAACACCGAATGCGAGGTACATGACCGCTCAATGAGCCCAGCGCTCCGCAACGTCAACGTCGAACTCGGTTTCACGGCACGCCCATGTGTTACGATGAACAAGGAAAGGGATTCCATAGACACATTAAAGCCCACCTTGGTATGTCCGTTTGCAGCAACGACGCCCGTAGGTATTGGGCTGGAAATGATCGTGTTTGGGGCTGGGGGCGATTCAGGTGTGTCTCGCCTTCGCACTTCTATTCCATGTACTCACCACGCGATGCGACGTAGCCCACATGCGCCTCATACAAGGCCTTATGTCTGCCATATCCGCCGGTATGCTCATCTACGCTGCGTGCATCGAGGTGCTCGCTGCGGACTTCGTATTGGACCCCCAATGCCCTGGAGAAGCGGGTGGAGGCGACAATCTTTGGCTTTGGGAAGCTTGCCGTAGGTCACACGATGATCTTAGGTGATTGAAGCCCTGTCATTTGACATGTTACTCTCAACATCATGGTCACTGTTGGATACTTCAACCGTGGATTCTCGAAATTTCTGCAGCATTTTACGATACATGGATAATGTCCACTGCCTTCACAAGTCAAAAGTCGTTTGCACGGCTTCCAGTTGTCGACTACGGCCAACCGTCTCTGCAGCAGGTCGGGTAGCTAAGTATAGATCATGTTTTGACGTTCCTGCCCTGGCATCCGCCATGATTCTGGTACGGAAATAAGAATCCTTGTCACTAATGTTAGTATCAGTGAGAACAATCCCGGCACCTACCGCCACAGGTGAGCGTGTTTGTCATCTGGTAGATCGGAAAGTACCGCCCGAAAGCGTTCCGAGAGGTCTTGCAAATCCTGGCAACCACGGGAGATAGTTAGCAGTCCCAGTTTCCAAGAAAAGCTGTCTACCTCAATTCTCTCTGACAAAACATTCCTGTCCACCGTCTCATCTCGCAGCATGCGATTCACGACCTGCTGTGTATCAGGTGGCACACACAAGGGTGACATGTCATCGACTTTCCTTGGTAATTGCTCGCTTGACTTCAAAAGAGATGCTGCGTTGACATGCCAGTAGGACCTGTAAGATATACAGGCAGGCGCAATGTCAGTGAAGTGGGAGAGGGTAGTGTGGTGGTTCGCACTTTACCAGCGATATCTTCTTCTAGTGCCCTACGTGCGTCATCGTGGTCTGTTCTGTCATGCTCTTCCTGTAATTTCTCCACCTCTCTCACCAACGAGGAAACACTGTCAACAAGAATATTTCATCGACGAAAAGGGCCTGCAGCACTAAGCTCACCATCCATCATTCATGTCGTTCTCCCCCTCCTCTATGCTGACGTATCAAACTAAGCCGCAAAGACCACGCATTAATCACTTATGGCGACTTACAAACCATCAAGCACTGTCTTAGCCCTGAGGAAGCCTATGGTTATGTCCTGAATGAACTGTATTACCCCGTGCAGTTCAGTTGGATAAATTAGGGTGACAGTACAAAACTCACCTCAAAGCCAAGAGTCTTTGTTATTGGATGAATATCGTGCACCGCTCTCTGCATATCTGAGAGCCAAAGCAGGTAATTACACGAGTCTGTCACGCGAGGGCCATTCATTAACACAGCTGCTGGTGCCTGAGCACATGGCTGGCCCTCTGGTGACCCTGAGGTGTTCACTATCGTCACGTGTCAGGATTGCACATAGAGGTGATTGACCTGTGAAGTTCACCTTCCTGAGTCTTACGATTGTCTTCTTCAGCAGCTCTCGAGAGTGACGCAAGGCTATTGAAAAATATTACATTGCCAACCTGGTATCGCCCAAAGCAGACTGAATCGGACGGCTAGAAAGTAAGACAAAGTACGCACGAGCATGCCCAGATACTGGACACCGAACAATTTCATGAAGAAGTCGATCGCAGCATCCTTGCCAGTATCCAGTTCTAATATAGATTTGAAATAACCACTACGTCCCGAGGTATGGCCTGATCAGCCATCATCGCATACAAGATGTGAGGTTTGTTGAACTGACTGAATCTTTCTAAACTCGACCCTTGTCATTGGGTCAGGTACTTGGACAGCCCGAGTCCATGTCCAGGGGCGCATGATCTGGAAAAGTGGGGTTATGGGCCGTTCATCCGAGTTGATTGTATGGTCAGTAAAATCAACAGGGGAATCTGACGGTGCCAGCTGTAAGAACAACAACAAAGAAAGACAGACACCTACAGGTTCTCCAAAACTCAGAAAACGCCTGAGGGTGTTTTCTTATCTTGGCTTTGAACCTATCGGTTTGGCGGCACGCAGAACATCGTATGATCGTTGTAACCAAACCGCAGTTACCGCCACGAGCAGATAAGGCTCTTAGCAATACTGCGACAGCTCCAGTGTTTGGAAGAGACAGGCCAATTGGACGGCGCAGAACGAGTGCAGCGTCAGTCCCCCCCTCACCGACCATACTTGTCACATCCAAGTTGTCAGTACCAAGTCCAGATTCACTGCTAATTCTATGCACCACAGGCTGAAGTTCTGGGTCGTCCAGATCCAAGTGAATTTCAGGTGGGAGTAAGTGGAGATCCTGGAAGATATTTCCTTGACGATGCACAGATCCATGGGAGTGTTGTAAAATATTGTCATAGTAGTCTCCTAACTGTTTCTCTCAGAATCAGCTGATCGGACTGATGGATTATGACACACCTGGGTCTCTTGCAGGGTTTCGGAAGGAACAAACTTCTTAGCCACCCCATCTACCGATACCTGATGATAATCGGGGTTGACAGGCCAATAAGTCAGCGGTAACATAAGACCAGGAGTATCACCACCGCCGATTCCCTATATCGTCGATAGTCAGAGCGCACACGACAACAAGCGTCCTAACTAACATATGAAAGTCCCCACTCGAGTGGCTCCTGGCAGCAGCCCGGACATTTGACAATGTCAATTATAACTTTGTAATGGCCTGACTTCTCCAACCTGCCACAGGCAACTTCCACGCCAAATATGGACTGGTTGAGATGACGATGCTTGATGCGGTATGGCTCATGCTGTGAGTTCGAGTGAGTACCAAAGTGCGCTTCATCCATGCGGCGGGCATATTCTGCACCCGCATTCCACATACGGGCATATAATTCAACAGCATCGGACGGAGGCAATGATCCCCGATCATCGACAACAACATGTACCCATTCTTGGCCAAAGCAGTGACCAAATGCAACTGCGAAGTAGCCATTGGGTTTACCATTGTCATAGAGCATGACGGCAAGAGGACATGTGCGTGACAGCACAATGGTGTCCTCAATCGAGGCCACTTCTTTCGGGAACACATCGCGGCGGGCAAAACCACAATAGGGGATCGTCCTATCATCAACCTCGAATGTGAAATCATGGCGAGGCTCTGCCTGGTAAGCAAGGTAGAGTTGTCCCAATGTTGGAGATGGTTTTGGTCCCCCAGTTGCCCCAAAATATCGGTAGTGTTTGGTGTTCAAGGATGCCAAGTCAATAGTTATTGGCACCCTACTGCCCTCTCTTCGACATGCCAATGCTGCTTGGAAAAGCGAAGGGCAGCCCCAGTAAGGTAAAAGAGGAAACCCTATCTGAATTCCTGCATTGGTGACCGTGAATGCTAGGGATCCTTTGCGCTCCGGGATCGCCAGGAATACATCCAGCTTCCACAGAGATGGAAGCTCTTTATTGATTTCCTTTGGTTCCATCTCGACGATATCATGACAGTCCCGAAAAAGACCTGGGTCGTCAGCAAGAACATTGGTAGTTTGTCTAGTCTTGCCTTCTGGGTCCCAGGCAAAGATACTCTGGTCGGTGGACATGCGGATAACCTCTAGCTGTAAACGTTGAAATGCTTTCTTCCCTTCCCCATACAACATTGGCATATTAACATCCAGCAGACCCATCAACGAATATGCTCGATCCTCGACTCGCGTAGTCCTCCTATCGGCAGCCCAGGATATTATTTGAGCAACACTAGATCGGTTTGAAGGCAATCCGTTCTTCAAGACGTTGGCTGGGACCCTGGTAATTTCCTGCAATTTAGATGCAAGGCTGCCCTTATCGCCGATAGGTTTCCAATCTTCATTGAAAAACTGGATGACCCTCGGTGCTATCAGCTCCTGCAATGTCCAGCCCCGCGAAAACCACTCCGGCCAGCCATTGGACTCTCGAAACCTCCCGAAGTCACGTGCAGTGGGAAAGACAGAAGTATCATGGAGGTAAGCATAGCATCGCTTCGAATTTCCGTACCACCGGAACATAGAATTTATAGCCTCCGATAACTCTGAGCTACTCCGCTTGTCGATACAGCAGGTATCGACCCATAGCCAGTTGAGATTGTCGTCTTGCGCCTGTTGGCAAGCCTTCATGATCTTCAGGTAACCGCAGCGCCTTCGTATCTCGTCTCTGTTCTCGATCCTCGTTAGCTGTATCACCTCGTCGTAGGTCACTTCATCACCCCAACGATGCGATAATATTGCATAATCTATGTTTGCATCGTCGAATTCTTTCAGAACCCCGACGGAAGATCGAACCCCATCGCAAGTTCCCATTTCCCGATCCAAGAAGGCATTCACATCAATCACGCGCATCTCATCCTTGGCAACACAAATGTATGTGGGTACGCCGGTCAATGACTACAGAAAACACGACCTACCGGGAAACTCGTACTCGGTGAATCAACAGTACTCAGAACACACTCGCGGGGATAAAGGAAATGTAGGTGTTAGCGTAATCAGTATCATAATCATAATAATTATAATCTGCTTTCTAATTACTGAAAATGGGAGGACATGTCCACCACTTGGCAGCACTTTTCACAGTGGCGGTTTCAATGTTTTCACACACTCTAAAGAGTATTCGAAAGTGAAAATGGAATGTTTTATTATGATTCAAATTACCGGGCTCTCACAAGATTTTATTCTGAGAAGATTTATAATTTTTATTACCAGGCTATATTGGGAAAAACATTAGATATCCATCCAAAGACAATTGAGAATTATATATTGCATGAATGTCATAAGGTTATTGACAATAATATCTGCCCAATATGCTTTTGAGCATGAGAAAATATTGAACCCTCGCTCGTCATTGGCTGGTTCAATATTTTCTCATGCTCAAAAGCATATTGGGCAGATATTATTGTCAATAACCTTATGACATTCATGCAATATATAATTCTCAATTGTCTTTGGATGGATATCTAATGTTTTTCCCAATATAGACTGGTAATAAAAATTATAAATCTTGTAAGAGCCTGGTAATTTGAATCATAATAAAACATTCCATTTTCACTTTCGAATACTCTTTAGAGTGTGTGAAAACATTGAAACCGCCACTGTGTTTTTGTGTTGGAGATTGAATCACCTCTGTGTGATAACCCTTTTTGGTGCGAGTTATTACTCACTTACATAAGTGCTTAGAGTGCACTTAGTAGTACATTTTGGTACTGATTCCTCAGTAGTTGAGTCACTACTGAGGGTATGTCTACACATTCTTTACCAGTACTTACTTACTGATGACCTGTGGCTGCCTACAGGTATACTAATATAATTTAGTAGTTGAGTCACTACTGAGGCTGCCTACAGCCCTTTTCTACAGGTTATGAGCCCCACATAGTGCAGAAGGAAAATTTTATTGTAGGGCAACTCGTGGTCGACTCGAACAAAGGGACTACTCAACAAACTAATACTGTCTTTACTCTTGAAAGCTATTGGATACTACGATGGATGGATCACCTACCCAAGCTCACACACAATGGGCAAAATTGGATAACTTATGCAAGTTTGGTCCTATGCACCATTTCTGACAAAGGCTTGATGGGGTTCCTGGTTGGGTCTGAAACATGACCCATTCATCCAGCACAGCTAGAAGGTTGAGGTGAAGGATGGACACCTCGGACTGACATGGAACAAGACGAGGTTGCAGCATGGAGAGCCGTGGACCAGTCATGGACACAATGAAATGTGACAGTAAACTACACCATCATTTGTGGAATTCCAGATTCTATTTTTTCATCAATGCTACACCTGAAATTGCCACTCAAAAAGTGGGATTACCTCAAAAAGCGCTTTGGTTCGATTCCAAGACCCAAAAGCTGGTTAGCAGCTGGGGAAGACATGTGACAGAGCAGCTCACAGCCCAAGCAGAGCATGGCTGGTGAAACTGCTCAGAGCACCAACAGCCACGACGAAACACCAAATCCACTTAGCGAAGGAGAGGGCTTCCCAGAAAGCCCAAACAACTGCACCGAGACCGAAACTGGGTACCTAATGCCCAAGAGTGAAGTCATAGATGTGCAGGAGGTGGAGAACAACCTACTGGTGGAGGACAAAGACCTCTGAGGCAACCAAAATGCTTGTACTGAGATTCCAACTGGGTATCTGGAACCCAAGATGGATATCGTAGATGTGCAACAGACAGAGGGTTGCTCACTGGTGGTTGAGGTTGGGACCATCAACTCAAAACAGCCAGACAAATGCAATCATACCAGAGTTGCTAGCAGGAGCATTCCAGCAAACACTGTAGCTGCCGAGCAGCCAACAGTGGTCCTACACAAACGTACTGAGATTGCCTATGGGCCTACAGTGCCAGAGGCTACAATTGTGGATGTACAGAGTCAGGTGGCAGGAAGCTGCACAGCAAACTTGAATGAGCACAAAGGAGACTGCACCGAGATTCTAACTGGGTACCTGAAACCCGAGGTGGAAATCATAGATGTGTGGCAGGCAGATGATATCCTACCAGCAACCAAGGCTGGGATTATGGATGCAAAATGGCACGATGAACATGCAACCACACTTTGAGCGACTGACAAGAGGAGTCAGTGCATCACCAACGAGGTTGCAGAAGATCAAAGGTCACCTGAGTGGATCTCTGAGGCATCTGAGCCTGCAGACGATGCCACTAGGTATAGCTGTGGATGCTCTATTGAAAACGCATCTACTGAATACAATGAGCACATCCTGATGGATGGCAAGACAATTGCCAATGTACCCGATCCCCTGGGGATACACACTGAACCTCCCGCTCCACAAGCTGAACCTTCTACACTGCTACAGAATGGTTCCTCAGCATGAATGCATAGTGCTGTGGATATGGAAATCAACCTATCACATGTAGGGAGGAATGATAAGCTGCAAGAGACGAGGTATCTTGAACTTGACAGCAAGTGGGCATCATGATGCTCACAGCAAACCCACCAAGGGCACTCAACACGAAATACCCCACCTGATGAGGCTCAGGGGATGGGGGTGCATAGGCATGCTCGAACAGGTAAGGGGGATAGCACAGATGTTGAATCGATGACGACAATGACGAAGCTGGAGAGAAGGGCCACTGGCGCCCAAATGGTTGACATGAGGGCAGACCTACCACATGCAGGCAGATGCCTGAAGGACCCTGATAAGAGAGCTGAGGGTGGGGGTGATGACAAGCTCAGTAGCGAGTTCAATGACTTGCATGGAGTCAGAAAACTGATGCTAGCTGGTAGTGGGAGTCAGTGCACTGAGCAGGAGGTGAAGCGATTGAATGGCTTACCTCTGCCACCAGAAACGCATGAAAACAGCTTCATACACCCTCCTAGGACTCTCGCAAACCCATGTCGTTGTGATAGGATCAAGGCAGGCCTACAAAAAATCCATAGCATTGAAACGAGAGGCTACAGACACCTTGCCCTCAACGTTCCCATTTTGCTACCTTGCGAAGTCTCGAAACACCTCTGGAATATTGCAGATATGCTCTGGAGACAGGACATGCCTCATAGACGGACTCAGAAGCACACTGGGCCTTCTGACAGTCTCATGGCAGTCTCATGGCAGTGGCATGAGACTACGAGACAAGATGGCAAGTGTACGCAACTCGAGCGACATGACACACCAGTCATATCACAGGTCCTACCACCAGAAGCTGGCAGATGGGGTGACAGTGGGAACAGTGATGCAACAAGCAGCAATGCTGTCTGCTCACATGGAGCAGAGAAGGAGCTGCTGGCTGACAGCAGAAGTCAGCACAGCAAGCATGGGGCACAACACCTGAACAGCTCACCTGCACCACCCGAACCTCAACTCTACAGGATCCCACACCAATGTGGAAGATTGAAAACGAATGCTGAAAGTGTCAGCAACACTCAGACAAGGCAACATGCCTACCATAGTCGAGCAGTGCCCATGCAGCTACTTCCATCCTCCTCAACATCCTCAAAATGGTTTGCATACCTTGCAGGAGGGTCACAAATAACAAATGTTCGCTTTAATGGGATCAGGAGCACCAGAAAACTTGAAATGAGAGGGCACATGCACCATACAGCCGGCATTCTCATGTGGCTACCTCAACTCCTCACAGACTCCTTGAAATGACTTAGACACCCTATGGGAGGGTTATGGATACAGAAGATAGGCTGTAGCAAAGTCAGGCATGCAAGACGAGTCAAAATGAGAGGGTGCACATACTGGACAGCTTGCATCCTCATGCAGCTGATTCAGATCCTCTCGAAGCCCACTAAATGATCCAGAAACATGGCAGGGGGGTCCCCGACACTAGGCATATGCTATAGAGAGGTCAGTGGTGGCAGAAATGTCCAAATGAGAGGGTACCTGCACCCTTGGGAGCACACTCTAGGTTGTGTTATCATTTCGCCACCTCGAGCACACAGGAAATGCCAGAAACCCCCCTGGGGTCTTCCCGAAACTTATCAGCAGCAGGGGGTGCCTCCCAGATGCACTCGGAACGGTGATGATCCTTCCGACAGTCAAAACAGCAGCCCTTACAATCATGGTACAAGGCCAGGAGCATGCGCACTACACAAGCATTTCCAAAATGGGAAGTTGCCACAATGTGGCATGTCAAACATAACCAAACAACACTTGTTGTACACATGGACTCGAAGCTCACTTGCAGCAGAAGTTACACTCGTTTATTGAATTATTTTTGGGTATACATTCTTTTGAGTTACATCTTCTGCATTTCTACTTATCACACAGTGGAGCTTCAGGGGGTGTGTTGGAGATTGAATCACCTCTGTGTGATAACCCTTTTTGGTGCGAGTTATTACTCACTTACATAAGTGCTTAGAGTGCACTTAGTAGTACATTTTGGTACTGATTCCTCAGTAGTTGAGTCACTACTGAGGGTATGTCTACACATTCTTTACCAGTACTTACTTACTGATGACCTGTAGCTGCCTACAAGTATACTAATATAATTTAGTAGTTGAGTCACTACTGAGGCTGCCTACAGCCCTTTTCTACATTTTGAGGTTCCCATGGTCTTTCAGAACTACATATATCCCCTATGTACAGAAATTGATCTAAGAGACAATCCCTCTCAAACTGCATCAGTAAACCAACCCTGCATCTGTCCTGGCTGGTCAGACAGGACCATACTGGATGACTGTCCTAGATCCCCAGTATCCTCAGCCCAGCAGTATGAAGAATGGAGAAAGGGACTTCATAGATATATTGAGACCCACCCTGGCATGTCCTTGCGGTACCGCTGCCTGTAGGTATTGGGCTGGGAGTGATCATGTTTGGGGCTGGGAGCGATTCAGGTGTGTCTTGCCTTCATACTTCCACCCAGAGTACTCATCACACAATGCAACGTAGCCCACAACCACCTCATACAAGGCCTTATGTTTGCCATATCTGCTGGTATGCTCATCTGCACTGCATGCGTCGAGGTGCTCACGGTGGACTTTGTAACGGACCCAACACTCTGGAGAAGTGGGTGGAGGAGAGTTTGTGGCTTTGGAAAGCCTGCTGATGGGCGCTGTAGGTCACAACGATGGCTCAAAACCCCGTTGCATTTGCTCACAGACTGGGGATGGTAAAATGGGTAGGCCTTTGTGCAGAATGGTTAAAATGTAGGAGTGGGGGCACAGAATGGGTGACAGTATCATCCGTGCTTCCTGGATCGCACTGCAGCTACAGTTCACTTGTTATTGAGTAGTTTTCTGACATAGATAAGTCACAGCAGGGTAGGAAGAAAGGGCACGAATGTCTACAGTGTTCTATTCAGTTGTTAGTGGTCAGTATTGACACATCTTTTCCGAATCTTTGCACAACGTTCGAAACCAAAACTCATCTTCCAACTTGTGAATATTACATTTCGTAGGGTGTGCTTCCAGCCTTTCGACTTGGAACAAGATGGTGTGGCACAGATGACTGGGTCGTAAAATCTAGCTTGGCCTGTGTGGGTACTAAAGATCAGCACATTGAATCCAGTAAGACCAAAGAAACTTAACTGATACCGCATCTGAAATGGGCCCAAGTCATAGTAGACAAGCCATTGCCAACTCCATTAAAAGTCGTGTTATGGCACCTTTGTTGACAGAGATTCAGGAGCTTTCCTGTTTCTGCAAATGCATATGTACACATATACAAGTTAGTGCTTCTGGTGTGCTGCTAAATTCAGACATGAAGACTTGAACAAGTAACAAGGGAAGATAGAATATCAAGAGGGCATTGGTTGTCTACAGGACTGACCAGAATCAACCTGTCCTTGAGAGAATAAAGGCACTGGAACTGAATCAGGTAACAAATGAGCATTTGGTGTTCTCTATGGGCTGGGACACCAGGGGTGAACATGTCCTTGGAGACTGGAAATGCAAGTAAAAGGTTGAATTTGAAGACTTGAAAATCAACATTATCTCAGCACCTAAGAACCACTTCTGCATTGTGGTTGTTGAAAAGTCAGCTGAGTTTCATGGCCAACACTATCTGAGAGGAGGTTTTGCATTCCATCTTCAATGCTAAGACACACGAGACATTCACAAGGGAAGAACCAACCACACCTGTGCACCAATTTCCATTCTGTAGGAATCCTTTGTACCCTTTATCACATCAATAGTCAGGGCTTTTTGTATGATGGAAGGCTAGGTTTACTGTTGGCATGGGAGCGTCCTAAGACAGCATCTATGTCACTTACTAAGTAACTCCTTTCCCATGACTTCCCTATCTTCAGAGACTGGTCGTCAGTGGGACAGCACCATAGGAGGTCACACAGTCACATGATCTGCCATGTGATCAAATACATACAGAGTGCTGCACGAAACAAATCCTGGTCTGGAGAGAGCCCTGGCCCTGGTCATAGTGTCTGAAGGATCCAGGCCTAGCCCAAATCTAAGCAACTCTCACTAGGGGGGTAGGGATACATGGTACTACTTGCTGGTACTACCCGAGTCACATCATGCTGGCACAACTCCCCTTTAGAGGTGAGAGTAGTGGGTCACACTCAACAGGAGCAGTTAGGGCAGTGGTAAAGCCCTCTGACGAGACCTTTTGCACAGTTGAAACTGCTGCCCATGCTCCTGGGTTTGAATCCCCATGGTGCTGCCTGTCGAGTCACTTGCACAGCACATAGACTACAAACTACCCCCCCTGCAGGGGGTTAGTTACACAAATCATGACATGTGGGAAGAAGAATAGCTGCATTCCACCTCTGGTCATAGGTGAACAGCATCGTCTTCTGGTTGTATCTACCACATGCACTCTTGGTGTCCAAGTCTGATGAGATGCAGTTCATGATTATTGATTTTACTGGGCAAAAAGGGTTGATATCCAGTTTGTGTCAACTATACAGTATATGGCATCGAGACTATAATATTCACTCACTCGATATATAATTCTCATTGGAATAGAGCCTAACTGGCCAGTGGTATAGGAGATGTGGTATGTCGATGTTCAGAACATTGACAGGTCCCATCTCCTATTGCACTTGGACTTTTCAACATCATGTCCTCCTCCATTCCCAACCCTCTTGATGATGCCACTCATGAAGTGCTTGACCAACAAGTGAATGAGCTTGTTGGAAGTATCATTGAAGAGCCAAGAGATAAGGACTACCTGTTCCTTCTTCAAACCATCATAAACTGCTCGAATGGAACCCTGGATCCCATGTACGATTCACACTGTGCATTGCTAGTGCTGCTCAAGAGTCAGCCCGGATTGACCACTATGCTTCATGCTGCATGGAACAGCAGAAGGTATCGTGATATTCGAAATCTGGGTGCCTATGGTTCTTCCTCTGTTTTCTCTGCTAACCCATTTTTCCTGTTTTCCAGAGATACTTCAAGCACCTAGACCATTGGCCATCGAAGGTTCTTGTGGTTCCTGCTGTTCATATGTTCGCTCACTAATCACAGACTGGCAGAAAGTCAGTTGGCTGATATGCATAGCAACATTCATTTGTTGCATAGGGCATTCACTGTGCCATATTGTGGGAAAGCTGTGGATGCATTTTGTCAATACCTGGAGCAGCGCAACAAAAAACTCGATCCACATGGACCTGATAGGGCTCCAAAGTACTATGATAAATTTTGTTCAATCATCCAAAGCTCTGGAACTGGCAAGTCATGCCTGTTGGTAGAAGTGCATCCTTTTGTCATACTTTCCATACAATGTCTCATTTACCCCATCCAGCTTTCCAAGAAGGGTGTTGTAGTCCTCTATATGAACCTCTGACCAACCTCTGACTACACTGGCTTTCTGGTTCAAGATGATGTGCCAGCAGTAATCCTGACAGGAAACCTAGAGACTACAGCAGCTGATTATGGTGCACGATGCTGCGCATTCTTTGTGGCTGTTTTCACGACCATGTGTGAACATCTGTCTACTAGGTTAGCCTCCAGCAGCTTGGAAGACTCGCTAAAGCAGTGGAATGACTCTGTGTGCAATTTGGGTTCTGAGGATTGCCAGTGTAGGGAAAGTATCCTCCCTACCAGGATATTTCATTTATTTCATTGTTTTTACTTACTGATTTGTTTTCTTTTATCTCTTCTTGTCTTTTACTTAGTGTTTGCACGCATTGTGGCTTATGTAAGCCTGCGTGAGTACTTCGAGTGTACTGTACATACTTAGAATAATAACAGACGAGCTACCCCAGATGAGAAGCCAGAAATAAGATGAAACAGACTTGGAATTTTAGTTCTCCCTCCCCAGACACTCAGTAGACATTATCTTGGGTTTTATTTGGATTTCAGGGCGCATTTTTCAGTCTTTTCTGCTTACTCCTTGACTCTACACCAGGCAACTCAACCCCCCTTGGTCGAATTCACCCCCCTCTCTCACTAGGAGACTTTGACCTATTCCTAGGGTCCTTTCCCTCTCTTCTCTACACCGGCAGTTCTTTGTGACACTCAAGACTAAGTATGAGACTTATTACAAGGTGTGGCTACTGGAAGATTGGATAAGAACTCTTCATTCTGATCTGCTTTGTGTTCAAATTCCACAGCTCATCAAAAGTGATGTGTTTAAGGACACCGTTGTGGAAATAGCTGGCAAACTGGGCAACTTATCCCTTCAGGGTGAATAATTGTTTATATTGGTTGCTGACTGCTGATGCTGTGCACATGCATGTTTAGGAGAACAAGTAGAACAAATGATGGAACAAGCTAGCCAGCTGATAGAACAAAGGGAAGAAGTGATTAAAAGTCCACATGGGCACAAATACATGACTAGCACCTACTTTGAGATGACATGGTCATTGGGCCAGCTCTTTGACAGTGGAAATCGCCATAAGCCTAAACTTGTCATTGCTCTTGATGAGGCACACTCATTGGGTGTGCTAAGGCCTTATGGTTACCGCCCATCGACCATTCTCTGTAGGGTGATCAACATATACTCAGAAGTGGACAGAATGACTAATCATGCTGTTTGGGTCATTTTTGTGTCCATGGATTTGAAAGTGGCTGATTTTGCTGCCCCCCTGGCCTTATTGTTCGCTGTTGATTACCTTGCTTGGCAAGGTTTCTTCTGCACCATAAGTCCATGGGAACCGTCAGACAATTGAAAGTGTTTCCTTTTATGGTGCAGCCATTGCTGCTGTAATGTGTGCTATGTACAACTCCTAATACATGGTTGTAGAATGAGGCAGGGGACTACTCAGATGATGAATGTGATACTTGAGCTCCACGACAATGCAACATATATATTGAATAAATTTAGCCCCCCTGATGGTGGCTCGTAAGTTGCATGGGTCTGAAGCATGACCCACAAACCCAAGAGGAAGGAGATAGTGTCAGGTCTGGAAAGCTGCTGATGATGTGTGGCATCAACAAGTCACCATGGCCCATCAACTTATAATCTTCCGCATACCCAACTCCATTCTAATGCTCATCATGCAACTAAAAACTCCTCACATTGTGCTTACCTACCTCGAGAATTGAATTCCTGGTGAAAGTGCTTGGAGCACTTATAATGGAAATAATGACCATACAGAATGTGGACATCTACCCAGGTTGAGCATTGAGGCTCCCGAATGTGCAGATGACCCCACCAGGAAAACTTGTGGAGATCCTATCACAAATGGACTACAAATGGTTATCAGAGGTGATCCATGCATCTGGACAGGCAACGAGACAATTCTCAACATACTTGATCCACCCAATGCACAAACCAAATATCCTACATCAGGGAGCTGCATGCCAACACAAACTCATAGTGCCTACCATGCTCATGTGGCCCCCATGTGGCCACCTCAAGCCCTCTCAGCATCCATAAAAACATCTTATTTTCATTGTGGGAGGATCCTGGATAGTGAGCATACACTATAATGAAGCCATGCATACCAGAAACATCAAAATGAAAAGCTGCATGCAACGTGTGCAGTGTTGCCATATGGCCACCTCACATCCTCCAAACAGGCACCAAATGGCTTCAGAAACTCATCACAGGCTATTTGGTGAGCTACAGGTATGACGATACAGCTAGCAGTGAGTTCAGTGACTTGTATGGCATCAAAAAAGCACTGCTAGCTAACAGCTGCAGTCAGTACAGCAAATATGGGCCAGAATGGTAAAACAGCTAACCTTGTCTGTCAGAACTACCTTGAAACAACTTCAGGCATCATCCTGGGACCCTCAGAGACCAATGCTGACATGGCAGGACCGAGACAGACCTGTGAAATGTCTGTAGTTTTCCAAATGGGAGGCAGCAAAGGAAACCCCTCTGGAGTGTTGAAAACACCTACTGGCCACATGGGATACCCCCACATATAGTAGTCACACTTAGTCACAACTCATGGGTAGCCTGCACGCCAAAATGCCAACACTCATGGACAGCCTGTGGCAGGCCCACTGAATTAATATTGGCATGACACATAAGCAGGCCTGAGTACCTGGAGTGAGAGTAACATATGAGTGGGCCTGTAGTTAAGGAGTGAACTGAATATGCATAACACATGAATGGGCCTGCTGACCTCATATAACATATAAACAAGTGTGCAGGCCCATCCAGCTAATAGATAGGGCATCTCAACTCATAGGCTGGCCAGTCAGTGATATGGCAGAGACCATGGAATTCATCTACAGCTCATGGACAGGCCAGCCAAAGAGATAAGGTCAGCCAGTGCAACTTATGGGCTGGCCCATCTGCTGTAGAGAATAGGAATTCTCTGAGCATACAAGTAACATTCTGCACACTATGTCTCTACTCACAGCCATTCCTGCTCGAGCTCAGTGTTTCTCTGGTCTTGCCTTGTGCCTTCCTGCCCATCCTCATGTTCAAAGAGTCCTGTACAGGAATTTCATCATCTGCTCCACATCACGCCAACTCCCTGATCGCCTCACCATCTTCTCCCCAAAATTCTGAAGCTGATCATACAGACTTGAGCTAAGGGTCTAGGCCTTGGTCCAGTTCAACCAATCACAATGTGCCATGCTCCAACCCTGTACAGGTTCCAAGTGCCCATCACCTGTCGTGTTGCTGCCATGGTAGCCACTGCACAGCCACCACCACTGCTTCCTCCATGATCTGCTCCACCTCCAAGGTCCCAAGCTGCATGCACGAGAGAGGTTTTTCCATCATTCATTTATTCTGGTTTGTCAATTTTGGTACTGCTATGGTTTCCCTTCTTGTCCTTCTATGATTCGTCTACATGGTCCCTACTTACTTGCACATGCAGGGTTGTACATACTGTACATTTGACAGGTGTCATCTTTTTTTTCCATTCATCACTCCTTCTAAAAATTTTCCATACCTGTAGTTGCTTCCTGTACACCATAAGTATTCTGGCTGAGCATCAGAATAAGGGATCCACCTTTTAGAGTCATTTTCCGAGTGATTGAAGAGCCTTCGAGTCCCTAGTGTCGAGTCTTTGGAGTTTCCCATGTTTCCAGCATTGTCATTGAGTCTACCAGCTTCTTTGGTATCGGAAAAATCACATACAGAGCCCCGTGTCTACAAGCCCATGGCCTGTTCTAGCATCAACAACCTATTCCTATGGAATTTCCCCCCCCACCAATTCTCTTTCACTTTTCGTGCATCCCTTTCCCTACTCAGCACCCCTTGGGATGGGCCTAGGAATTCATTCCTTCAGCCCTCTCTATTTTTTTCCATACACTCTTCCCAGGAAGTAGTGTACCACACTGTGATATGGAGTGAGACAGTGCAACTTATGGATGGGCCAGTGCAGCAAGGGAGAAAGGACAGCACATCTCATGGGCTGGCCCATCTATAGTAAAACATCAGACAGTACAACTCATGCACTGGCCCATCCACAATATGGAGGGGGACGGTGCAGCTCATGGATGGGCCAGTGCAGCAGGTGAGGAAGGATGGCACAGCTTGTGGGCTGGCCTGTCCATAGTAAAACATCAAATAGTACAACTCATACACTGCCCTGTCTGCAATAGGGTGTGAGGAGTGAGATGGCACAACTCATGGATGGGCCAGTGCAACAGGTATGGAAGGGTGGCACAGCTCATGGGCTGGCCTGTCCATAGTGAAGCATCATACAGTACAACTCATGCACAGGCCCATCCATAGTAAAACATCAAATAGTACAACTCATACACTGGCCTGTCCACAATAGGGTGTGAGGAGCAAGATGGCACAACTCATGGATGGGCCAGTGCAACAGGTATGGAAGGGTGGCACAGCTCATGGGCTGGCCCATCCATAGTGAAGCATCATACAGTACAACTCATGCACTGGCCTGTCCACAATATGGAGCCAGATGGCACAACTCATGGATGGGCCAGTACAACAGGTACAGAAGGGTGGCACAGCCCATGGATGGGCCAGTGCAGGAGGTGGGTGTGCAACTCTAGGACTTTCCAAGGAACCAATGAGTTCTGGTGGCACAACTCACTGGCTAGCCTGGCCAGGATAATATCTGAAATGACATCACTCATAGACTGGCCAGTCTGTGATATCAAGAGATACCATGCAGCTGATGGGGGGGCAGCCTAGCAGATGGGTGGGGCTGCAAAACTCATGGGATGACCTGTCTGTCCTACTATGTATGCTGCTGGCCACAAGGTTATGATCCAACTCAGGAATGACACACAGCAACGGGAAGATATGGTTATGTCTTCCATATTACCCATATGGAATTCAGTATATAACAGTGTATCCATAATGGCTAATTGCACAACTCCATACCCCAGAGATGTCAATGGGTGCCAACAGTGGTTAGACATGCTAATCATGGCTGGTAACTATCCTCCATTGGATTTCGTCATAACTACCCTCAATCTACGCTTTCGATACAATCCCAGAACAATCATCGCTATGCCAGGGTCCACGTTGGAACATGGGGTGGGTTACACTGATGGTAATCACACATGCCTCACACATTACATGCAGCACAATGTACATCAGTTGGTTGGAATTCCATTATGCAATCCACCCCATATGTCCAACCTACAATGGTAGCACATTGTAATTTGTAGATAAATGAACAAATACATAGCCAGATTGGATGGGCTGCTCATCATCCCATGGTAGACTTCATATGCATAATTTATAGGAAATATAAAACAATATATAGACAGCATAGGCTCTTTGTATATTATGCATCCTGAAAGCCAAGCAGTCTTGACAAGGCAAACCACCATGAAAACAAATGATCAATGTGCCATTCATTCTCCTCAATCTCACCAGCAACCCCCCTCACTGTGATCATGTAGCCACTGACCTTCTCCCCCATCCACTCATCAATCTGGTCACCCATTGACAACTGCTGCAAGGGCCAAGTATGCTGTAGGAAGGTCAACATACTATGGTTGTGAAAGGTGCCAGACATTACCTGGAAATAGTTGTGTGCAATGGGGAAAATTCTAGCACCCCTCATTTTCTGGAAGTCTGCTGGGTATTGGGGAGATCCTTCCACCCACCATGGAAAAACAAAGCCTGCATATTTGTTGGGTGACCTGGGTGTCCAATTGGGAATGAACAGGGATATCTGGTCGATCATCCAAAAGGAGCCCAGGGGAATCTGTCGAACCTCATCCTGAAATCATGCCTGGTCCTCTTTGCATCGTAAATATGCATGAAAACATGCTGGCAACATGGGACTGAAGCTTTCCCATGATATGGTCACCAGGACGAGGTGATCCAGCTCCTTCTGTGCAAGACATTATCAAATTAATCCAAGCCAATGCAAAATGAAAACTTACCATATCCAAGCACAGGTTGGCATACCACCCTGTGGGCCAGTTGGATGGTCGCATACCCAATAAATGAATCACCGCACACTCAATGTGGCACCCCAAGTAGAGAATGGCCATCTCTATCATGGATTGTTGAGATGGGTAGGGTGGACCTCTGGTATATTGCTGCAGATTGTACCCCACATGTGGATAGTGTGATACCTCCAGTAAGTCGATCATATCTACCATGTACTGGCCAGCTTGCACATGCTGCACTCGAGATCTGACAAGATGTCGAATGTTGGCTGCAATCTGCTGCATTGCCCACATGATGTGCCTGTCGAGGTCCTTGTTGTAGGGGATATCCAAGGGGGGGAAGTCAGGACCATGCTGTGATTTCAAGGTGTGAAGCATGTGCAAAACTAACACCCAGTATCAGCAATGGATGTACTAAGCTAACAGTACATACAATCATCATCCATATCAGATGTAGCCAATTCTGCCTGTTCCAAAGCCTGATGCTCATCTGGTGTAGGCATATCTCCTGCAAGATGTCCACTGTCAGCATGCCCATAGTGAAATATGCAATAGCACAAACCTGCTATGGCATTTAGGAGCAAGGCCCATAGCTGCCCACAATTGGGATTACCAAAGTCCACTGTATGACTGTGATCTGGCTCTTCCCCCTGGTTTATGTCATCGCCTGTTAGATAAAAGATCGAACTTAGCTTTCACACATAAAATCACATCCTGAATGCTCACCTATAATTGTGAAGGGCTGTCTATGACCATCTGTGACCTGGATGCTTGTGGATTTCTGGGGATGGTCTACATTGCCTCCATGGAGATATCAATTGCAATTAGTCCATGATTGTACATACATGCCATGAACACACACCTGTAAGTGAAGAAGGCTGGGACTGCACATCTGTCATTTCTATCCTGCATGATGGTGGATGAGGAATTGTGGCATTGGGCATTCATTCCAACCAATCCATGTTAGGGGCTAATGACCACACAGGGTAGGGGGAACAGATTTTACAGAACCTAATATGAATGCACACCTGTAAGTGAAGAAGGCTGGGACTGCACATCTGTCACTTCTATCCTTGATGATGGTGGATGAGGAATCATGGCATTGTGCAGTTGTTCCAACCAATCCATGTCCAGGGCTAATGACCGCACAGGTAGGGGGATCAGACATTGCAGAACATAACATGTATTGCCACCCACCTGGGGCCGCAGAGGGTGGATTTGGAATTACTGCCATTTTCAATCTCTCCAAATTACTGATGGGCAGTGTCGCAGAGGGTGGATTTGGAATTGCTGCCATTTTCAATCTCTCCAAATTACTGACTGGCAGTGCTGCAGAGGGTGGATTTGGAATTACTGCCATTTTCAATCTCTCCAAATTACTGATGGGCAGTGGTTGTGGTGGGGATGCAGCAGAGGCAATGTCTGTATCAGGTAAAGTCACAGTACCAGGGGGTGTGGGGATGATCACATTGCACATTGCTGCCATTCAATCAACACTACCTCCCCTAGTGGGTGTGGGTATGTTCACTGATTGATCCCCACTGGCACTAGCATCCATACTGGGGAAGTAGGTTGCCTCCAATGTAAGGAATTGGATTGTAGGACCAGGGAAAACAGAGAATAGAAGTGTTGTGAGTCTCATTTTGTCCTCAGAGGGTTCTCGAAACCCAGACAGCTCAGGTACTAAGTTGGTACTGAGAAATGAAGGCTGGACTTAGAATTTGACACTGGGAAAAGCCATTAAAAGCATATATGCAGCAGAGGCACAATGACTCTTGAGCTTCACCCTTGACTTGGGCTTCTTGCTCTACAATGAATGCACAGTAGTGTAGGTTGTTTTTCCACATGACTCTCATGCCCCAAACACTTTGTGCGCTTAGTCATCACATTGCTCACCTCACTCCTAAGTCCCTCCCCTTGCCCCTTTTGACCCTCGAAGCCACCCCCTCAACCCTTGAAACCTCTCCCTCAACCTTCGAAACCTCTCCCTCAACCCTTCCTTCTACCCCTTCGATCCTTGACCCTCTCTGACCACCATCCTCTCTTAAATCTCATAGTAGGGGCCTTGTCACACCTACACTGACCTGCTCTCTGAACTTGAAGTGCCATCGTCAGCAGGTGAAATTGAGTGAGGCCTTGATTTTTTTCGAGGGGAGATGGGTACAATATCAACTATCCACAGTTAGGAAGTGTAAAGGACAGGAAGATTTATCTCCCACCTTGATGGTAGAAATGAACTCTCCATTGCTGTTGTTCAGACATGTTGGATGGTTGGTAGGAAATAGTTGTATTGCTATACAATGTGCCTCTCGGCAAAGACATGGAACGTGGATGTTCCAACCATGAGAATATAATCAGTGCTGCAATTGGTAATGCAAGCCTCCAGGAAATGTATTTCTATGTATGTGCAGAATGCATGGCTTCACTGATGTGCGCTGGATCATAAACTAATATGGAGGGTACACCTTTGTATATGTGCAGAATGTGGATTTATGGAAGGCTTGGAAAGCATTCATATTGTGCTCGCTGGTTATTAGCACATTAGTATCTGACAAGTATTTGTGGACCTATCAGTATATGATGGCTAATCATGGTCCTGCTGGTATATACAACTTAATCACAATGCCATGATCAGGATCAGATGGAAAGAGGTCAAATTATGCTCACCGATAATGAACACATTAGCATCTGCTAAATAATGATGGACCCATCAGCACTGGATAGCTAATCATGGTTCCCCAGTATGTACAACTTAATCACAGTGCCAACATCCATATCTAATTTAAAGCATTCAAACATTTCTATGCCTCTTCTTTGATGTATACCCACTCTTGAAAGGTTTGTTCTTCCATATTTTCTTTGGTGGTGGAGATGGTGTGTTGGCATCAGCCAGCATGGGAGCCTGGCGGGCTCATGGAGATTTCCATGGTTGCACTTCATTTGGCCCTGATTAAAGCCATTAGTATATTTGGCAGATAACCCAAGATTCATCATACCTGCTTCTGTGGAAGGTCCTGGGGGACCAGGATGATCATTTGCTGCTTGATGCCTTTTTGTTGCTTTGGCTGTTGACTCCTGAGGATTTCTGCTACTTTTCAGTTTGGGTTGAGCTTCCATGTCATTCCATGTGCACCTTACACAGTGCTTCAGTGCTGATTTCAATTTTCCACCCTTGTCATGTTGGCCAGGCGCCCACTTTGGGTAGTGCAGACATCTGCAAATGGCATGCTGTTGAACTCATCATCATCCTCAAAGCCACTGGTGTCCTGCAGTTCGGCAGTGACTCATGACCCTGTAAACCATGAATGGTCAGCACTGATAACTGAAGAATGGCTGGGGATGACCTTTGAGTTGAATCATGGACTTCCTGGACATGGAAGGCTGCTTCACTACTGGCAATGCTTCATTTCCTGCCATTTCATCTTCAGTAGACATGATACCATTCCAATCTTCATCATCTGTATCTAGATGGGAAGGTTGCCTGAAAGGCATTGGAGTCTTCTTGCATGGGTGTCTGGGATCATGAGTCTTTCTCTTGGAGGGGATTTTGGGAATGTTCATGTTGTGGGTAGACTCCTCATCAGTATCCATATCATCATCATCAATTTCTGTGCTGTCATCTGCTGAGATGGGCAATTTCTGCAATTTTGTATTCCATTTTCAGGCAACCTGCAGGGGGAGCATGCTTCCATCTCTTGGCAACTGTAAATTTCCAGCTTGATCCAACCATTTCTGAAATGCAAACATGTCATTCAGATGAGATACCTGGCATTCTTTCCAGAAGTTGAGCAACTCCATCGCCACTGAAATGTGCATGTGACTGGGGTCTACAGTAAAAGTGAAGTTTGGAGGCAAATTGTGGGATGAAATCATATTGGCCTGGTATCACCCCAATTTCTTGAAGGGGACTTTGGCAAGCTGTTTTCCACAAGCCCTTCCTAATGGATGAAGGTGAGCAGTGCAAATGGTTGGACTATGTACATACTCATGGTAGTGCACTGTCAGATATCCCCACACCATTTGAAGTATGGAATCATGGTTGCGACCATTGAGATCACCAATCGAAATATTGCCCTTGTCATCAGTTACTAACTTGACTGGATCCCCTGTTTTGGCCCTTGGTCGATTAGCTGCCATATTTTGCACCTCTCCCCCAGCAGCAATATCAGGATTCTCATACACATTACCCAAGTACTCCCTCCAGGAGGCACTGATGGTGTGGATGTTGTCAAACCTATGACCATCCCCAATGTCATTGTTGAAATCCATGCTGTTAATGGATGACATTATTGTGGCATTGTGATTGGACAACTTACAGTGAGCAACAAAAATGTTGCAATGTCATTTTGATTGTGTGTAAGATAGCTTGGGAATGGTTGTGGCTGTGCTAATGCCATAGGGAGGACAATTGTAGGCCTTGGTCCCAGCTTTCTATTGGTGGTCTTTCCAAGCTCAGGAGTGAAGTGGCTGTGATGGGATGGGCCAATTACTAAGGCCTATGCATTGCAACGTTTTTGCTGCTGACATCATGGTGGATGCAATCTACAGTGTGGAGTATGTATTCATGGCAGGAATGCCAGCTATTGCTTATGTATTATATCACATGATCAATCCAATGATTTGTCAGCATGCAAACAAAGCCAAACATTGAACTTGCATCATTTATCCTCTATCCTGTACCATCACTCCAAAAACTGCCTATCTGGCTCATCAGGGTTACTCTCTCAGGGAAATGTCAGCAAAATGTGGTCCTCACAGCACTACCATGAGGAGGATGTATGGCCAGCACCATTTGTTCCTTAAAAAACTCACCCCTGTGCTGTTTCCCCCACTAATGCCTGAGGGGTCCTGATGCTAATCCATACTGGGAAAGCTGAAAATTCCTTGGAGGTCAGTCTGGCACTTCAGGACATGAAGAGTGAACTAATATGCTCCCAACTAACATATTTCTGCCAAAGAGAAGCTGGTACCAAGGTTGGGTTGAGGCATACCCTCCTTTCCACACCAGGTGTCATCAAGGGTCAGCAAGAATATGCTGTATACTGAACTGTGGATGCCTGGCAAAGGAACATTTGGTCATTAGTGACCAATGGAAATACTGAGGGACATATTGCAGCAAGGAATCTGCACCCTGGAAGCCCAGTAGGCTATCCCACCCATGACCACCCAGTGTGGAAAGGAGGGTATGCCTCAACCCAACCTTGGTACCAGCTTCTCTTTGGCAGAAATATGTTAGTTGGGAGCATATTAGTTCACTCTTCATGTCCTGAAGTGCCAGACTGACCTCCAAGGAATTTTCAGCTTTCCCAGTATGGATTAGCATCAGGACCCCTCAGGCATTAGTGGGGGAAACAGCACAGGGGTGAGTTTTTTAAGGAACAAATGGTGCTGGCCATACATCCTCCTCATGGTAGTGCTGTGAGGACCACATTTTGCTGACATTTCCCTGAGAGAGTAACCCTGATGAGCCAGATAGGCAGTTTTTGGAGTTGTGGTACAGGATAGAGGATAAATGATGCAAGTTCAATGTTTGGCTTTGTTTGCATGCTGACAAATCATTGGATTGATCATGTGATATAATACATAAGCAATAGCTGGCATTCCTGCCATGAATACATACTCCACACTGTAGATTGCATCCACCATGATGTCAGCAGCAAAAACGTTGCAATGCATAGGCCTTAGTAATTGGCCCATCCCATCACAGCCACTTCACTCCTGAGCTTGGAAAGACCACCAATAGAAAGCTGGGACCAAGGCCTACAATTGTCCTCCCTATGGCATTAGCACAGCCACAACCATTCCCAATCTATCTTACACACAATCAAAATGTTGCAAACATTGCAACATTTTTGTTGCTCACTGTATGTTTTGTGTGACAATTACTCTAGTGTGGCTGCTCATGGATTTCATCAGTTGTAGATCCATTTATCTGGTTCCGCTGGATTAATATGCACTGGGCGCAGGATTGGGTGGTGCATGCTGAGGAGACCATGATCACTTTGGTAACTTTCAACGTGATATTTACTAGTGCAATCAAACTGATTCACCCCTCAGATGAAAGAATACTGTCACCTCAAGGTCCCAGAGGACGCAGTTGCACAGTTATCATCTCAATTCGACTCACTCGACACGTTAGCCCTACAGTTCAACATCCACAATATGGCACTCAGCGTGCCGAGATCCACTGGGCAACAGTCCATGTGAGAAGAATACCAGCTTTACATCGATGGTGGATATGTTCTGGAGACTATGGATCCTCTCAAATTCTGGGAGGTATGGCTATGTTTTCTTCATTCAATACAGGGTACTTATAATTTTTTAGGTGAATCGGATGCGATTCCCAATGCTGTTTGCCATTGCGATGGATTATCTTCCAATCCAAGCATCATCCATACCCTGTGAAAGGGTCTTTTCGTTGAGTGCTGAGATGGACACCAAGAAGCACAACTGGATCGGCCCCATACTGATGGAGGCCCTTCAGATGCTCAAGTATCACTTGAAGCAGGAGCAGTTGGATTTCATGGTGAACTGGACCATCTCCCCTGAAAGCCTTGTTGAGGATGAGCCTGAAGAACTGGCCAAAGGTACGACAAGGTGTGACATCCAACTCTCTAATTTGGATGCCCTCCTCAATAGAAGTGCGGCTGAGGATGGAGATGATCTACTGACTGATGTTGAAATTTTTGTATAACATCTTTGCGCACCACTATCCCATTCCCCCAATTGCATACTACTCTCTGTAATGCAGTCAGTAGTAGTTGTTGAAATGCGTAGACCTGAAGCCCTCATTGGACACAGCCTTGGCGAACATCCACAACTTGGGCCTTGATACAAGATTTATTCTCATCATCCCACCTTACCATTATTACTGTCACTCAGTCCACCATAGGTCGCTCGCTCTCCTGTCCCCATTCTCCTGTCTTAGATATTCACTTCACTGTTAACAAACCTGTGCATGTCTAAATGCCTCTCAGATTTGGGTAGCGAGGTTGAAGAGATGGCATGCCATTCCCTTGAGAAATTCTTGTTATAAAGATACTTCGTTTCATAGCTAAATAGGCTTCATGGTCTACATCTTCCTGTGCCTTTGGCATCCTCATAAACAAAGCGACTGCTGGAAGATCAGATCTTCAGATTGGTCACACAATCCGATGACCAAACAAACCCAAAGTCAAACAATATCATAGTGCACTGTTCAACAAGCTGAAGCCAAGGCCTGAGAGTGCCAATTAATCATTGTCTATAGCTTGACCTATGTCTACGATGCATATCCCCACTCTCATAAATCAATACTATCACCTGAAGGACAAGCTTGGTTCAGGTTCATATGGTATGATTTCTTTCTTTCCACTTAGACCACAAGGACTGACAATACTTGAGGCTATGTCTTCTGTGCATGCAATGTACTCACTAACAAAGATTTCACTGTCAAACTTTCACCAGCCAATGACATGGCCTCCATTTTGCACTGTGAATATGAGATCCTCTGTAAGCTTCAGGGTGTCGTCAGCCTACCTCATGTTATTTCTTGTGGGAATGAAGGCTCTTACAGTGCCATGATCCTCAAGTGCCTGGGGCCCTCATTGGACGAGCTGTTCGATTCATGCTGCTGGTCTTTTTCTAACTATACCATTGCCATGATTGGCCAGCAATTGGTACATTCAATTCTCAACTCCCTTCTTTTCTCGCTTCAATTCCATGCAGCTCCAATGATTGGAGAACATACACCTGCACAACTTCATTCATCAGGATATCAAACCCAGCAATGTCCTTATCAGCACCAGTCAAAACACCTCTGTTATATATCTCATAGACTTCAGTATTGCGAAGCAGCACAGAGATCCCTACATGCACCTCCATAATGGTTTTGGAAAATGTGGTGGCTTCCTTGGTAGCTATGCTTTTGCCTCCATCAACAGTCAACTCAGATTTGAACCTGGAAGGCAAGATGACATAGAATCTCTTGCATATCCTCTCACCTACTTTTCCTGTGGATCTCTCCCATGGCTAGGTCACCCATCCTTTGACAGTGAGGAGGTGCTTGTCAACATGAAGAAAGACATATCACAACATGATGACATTCCCCAAGCATTGATGACTATGCTTTCATACTCCCAATCTCTGTCCTTCACACAGAAGCCGGACTACCCCTACCTCCAAATGCTTGTGGCGAGCATCTGTATGAATTCCCCTCTAATTGACTCACAGCTTGAATGGGAGCACACTGGTGGTACGACATCTACCACTGTGAAGAACTCATCGCCTCTTGGGTGTAAAACAGACAAAGTTGCTGTAAGACAGAGACCTGCAAAACAAAGGTGTGGATACCCATAATACATCCATTGTCATCATATGCATTCGAAGCCTTGAGACTGATGACAAAATATTAGCACCATGAATGACAATTCAGTTGCCATGACCTCAAGTGGTCCTGCTTCTGCACAGACTTTACAGTGCAGCAACAGAATCATGCAGTGTTCATCTGACTCCTGATCACATATTCCCAACATTCTCTATCTATGTGACTCTTTCATGTTTGCCTGGATGATGGAGCCCTCGACTTGTGCATTATTTAACATTTATGGCTATATGTATCTCAAATATTGTTCTAGTACAATGTGTAGCCCTGCAGGTATTAGCATATGTGTATGAATGCATGTTGTGAGTGAAATATGGGTGGGATTCTAGGTAAACATATCTTATATCCATGTATTATCTGTCCATATCACCTGGTTTCATTTGTGCCTGCTTGGTCTTTCCTTTCTCATGCATGACATGCATGCCAAATCATTTGTAGTTTGGTTTGTTGTAGTACCGAGTAACTTGTACACCTGTTGCAGGAAGCTTTGTACCTTACTGTACACAAAATTTTTGGTCGGCTTGAACTGGTTTTGAAGCTGAGCCAACCTGGAGCTGTGGCTTGGACACCAACTTGACTTGCAAGCCCAACCAAATAATATGCCAAACTGGTAACAACCGAGCCAAACCAAGCCAAACTGAACCATGGCAACACTACATCACACCATGTGCTGGCCCATCCATGTGGTGTGCAGTCCCCATATGACATCATGTGGATGGGCCAGCACATTAGTTGTGCTTCCCTATGTGATATGTCAGATGGGCCCATCCATGAATTGTGTGGTCTTACCTTCATATCATGGCCAGGCCCATACATTTATTATGGTATTGCTTTGGCTGTTTCAACCAGGCTGGCCCATCTATAAGTTGCACATATTCACTCCATCCCTTACTGTCAGGCCCATCCATATGTTGTATCCTTAGCGGCACCTAGAGTCACCAGTCCCTGACTCCAACAGGTAGAACTCATGTGTGTGGCAGACAGCACAGAGACATGTTGATTGCTTATGATGATGCATCTGTAACATTACTGTAATAAATAGAATAAATAAATTCTGGCAGCATGTGACTTTCATGTACTAGACCCTGCACACCTTTCTTTTGCAGGTAGATCCACCACAACATTTTAATTCTGCCTCTGTGCAATTTATGGGGTGTATGACTGTCATGATAAGCAGAGATACAAAGTAATTACATGGGTGCAAAAAGTGGAGGCTTCAGTCTCTGTTTCCAGTGCACTGATTCTGTATCCACAAAAGTCGCAATACCTTGACAACCACTGGAGCAGATATGACGTGTAACCCACCATCTGAAAGCTCGCATTGAGTAGTATGATGTCCCCCAAAACCGAGACATTTGGGGGAGAAATGGGTGGGCTACCATGCACACAGTGCATAGGATAGACATGGAGGGGGGAGAGAAGGGCAGAGTGCCAACTGGCAACCACTGCAACTAAGGACAGAAAACTGTATGTGATGGTAGTAGACATATAGGAGAGCATGGGGAAGAAGACACTGAGTGAATATGCATACCCAGTCCCGAGATATGTGCAAATCTGTCTAACAGCACCCTTGTTCACAAAATCCAGAACATCTCCACAACCATTGCGCCAACCATGACCCAAGATACACCATTTGAAACCCCTTGTCATACTGTATAAGGTATTTGAAAAGCAAGAGATTTGGCAACAAAACAGAGGAGAATTGACCAAACCACAACAGCAGGGCTAATGGACACAAAAATGTACAGTGTCCATAGACACATAGGGTAACATGCAAAAGGAATTGTACCAATCAAAGCATCCAATCTTGAACTATCAACAAACTGGTCTCGTACCACAATATCTCTGGAAGGACTGGCTGCATTACAATAAACCAGATATCACCAGATAGCTGTAAACATGTAATACCACCATGAAAAAAAACAAAGGGGCTCTTCATAAGATATACATGGTATGGGCCATGGAGTATGTTTAGGGTTGAAGCATCAAACGATACACAGCCAACAAACCAATCTTAGTGATGGGAGGCCTGCAACAGTGGATATTTGAAGGAGGGCACGCACCACACAGGTGAGGAAGATACGTGTTATGGTGCTTGATGAGATTGTTCAGCCTATCAGTGAGAACGGGGCCAGACATGTACAAACAATCCTATCCATATTTGGTAAAAAAGTTGGATGCATCCATTTGCTTGGTGTGGTACATTTCTGTCGATTAAGAACCCTCCCCCACTACATGGGAGTTGGGGATTGTCCACCTGTCATGGGCCCGCCCATTTGTGGTGGCATGCCTCCCGTGCCTCCTTGTAGGGCCCACTCATTTCTTATTGTCACTGTTGGTACATGGGCCTGCCTATTTGTCATGTAATAACTCAATTGACAGGCCTGCCATGGGCTCTCCATACATAAGTGTTGGCATTGTGGTGCACAGGCTACTCATATGTTGTGACTAATGTGACTACATGGGGTCATACCCCCTGGATGGATGCGAGACAATGAAAAACCTTGGTTTTTCAAAATGGTGGCCTTGCAACAGTGGTATACACCTAATGTACTCCTGAAATGGCAGTTGCCACAATCTGTAATAATAATACATGGATTTGATTGAGCTGCATTTGCATCAATTACACCAAATTTTATTTGAATATTTGGTACACATGCTCTATATTCTTCACCCCAAAGCTCCCTTGGTAGCTCACATGCACACCCTACTGAGGTTGCCTACAGCACCCTTTCAAGAATCCATTTGAGTACTGCATTCATACTTTCATACATTGATCCTCCAGCTTTCTTGTGCCACATATGCCATGTGTTCGGACACTCATAGCTTACTTATAGTGGACTTATTCACTTATGTTGAATGGTTTGATGCACTCTGCTTTGCACTGGAAATTGCATTGGCATAGCAGGATACTAGTGTGATCCAAGCAAGGTTGTCACCACCCACAGTGGCACTTCCCAAGTCTGTTTCATTTAACCATTTCTTTGACCTACTTTGGTAGATGACTCCATGAGAGCATTTGCAGATGCCCCTTATAGCCAGCTTGGGTGGGACCAAAGGGCCAATCCTTTGGAGGGGACTGCAGCCACAGACATGGCATGGATTGGTCATATCATTGGCTTTGGGTGGCCACTGTACATTTCAACACTGTACTATGGAACTTAAAGTAATATGTCCATATCTTGCAGGTGGAAGTCCCTTCAGGAGCTGTATAATGTCCAAGAGATGATGCTCATGGGCAGTAGTAAAATTTCTGGCTGGCCAGGAAACAAGAACCTACCACTTGTTACCCTGTCTCAGAGATTCTGCTTGAATGTCACTTCGAATCACCATGAAGACATGGAGTTCATCCCATCATCAGTGGCCAATCACCTCTGTGTCTGCATTACAGCTACCAAGGACCATGATTGGAGCTCCACTACCTATCCCTCTGAACCATTCCTCTCGTGTGCAGCAGCATCATTACTACACAAGGATGGCAACCTGGACACATTTCTGAAGGCACTCGAGGACAAAATCCTTAGCGGGATAATTAACGTTGTTAAGTCCAGGGAGCTGGCGAGCCAATTGCTGTGGCTCCTTGCCAAGGACCTTTACATTCATCACATCCCTCTTCATAGCTCAGCCATACCAGCCATGGATGGGCAAGATTGGAATTCAGAGCTCATTGACTGTCAAATGGTATCTGTTGTTGACCATTTTTGCTTTGTCTTTGGGGGAGATTTCTGGGACCAAGCTGGAGGGGAAGCTAAAGAGACTTTCAAGGATGCATTTGTTAACTTCTCCCACTGGGTCTCAATGGACGAGAATATCTCAGTTCCAAAGAATGATGATGACCAATTAAGGTGAGTCTTATCTGCATGCCCTTGTCTCAAGGCTCATTGCATGCACAGCACCAATGAGTGGACACTATGCCATTGGCATCACACAAGCACAGTGCAATGCTGCCATACATCAGGAAAAAATCACTTGGCTATGTAGTGCTATGTAGTCTATGTAGTGCTTGTAGTATGGTAGATAAGTCCCTGATATGTAGTCACCAGTAGCAGTGGGCATGGATACATAGTACTACATTGCACTATCAATTAGGGTTTGCATCTGCACAACTACAGTAGTTAGGCTGCTATATAGGCTACTTGGGCTACATAGTCCAACCATGACTCTGAGGTTGAATAGACAATAGCCTGCTACTGCAGCAACATAGCACAATGTAGCTTTCCATATCCTTAATATGTAATATCGTAGCAGTATATATCATTTCACAGCACACATACTACTAGGTGGTGTATAATTACTCTGGCTCCTCTTCCGTAGTTGAACTATCCTGGTATTCCTTGATAGCAGCCACAATGACCCATGCAGACACAACAGCTTGTGATTGCATGACAAGGGGAGCTGCACCAGAATATAGACAAGGCAACACTCGGGGGAACATACCGCGATGACGTAGTTAGCTCTGTTGGCTGAAATATCTGGATAGGCATGACTCTTTGCCAGGCCATCAGTCAAACCATGTCATACATGATCAAAATCTTCTCACCTTTCCCTTCAGTTTCAAGCACTGGGATATTCTGTAGCATACTCCTTCCCATGTTCATCCATCCAACAACTGACAGCATCCACCTGGTAGTTGGGGATGGCGAAATAGTTACTAAATCCTCCTCGAGTAGATAACCTCTTTGCATGCCTGTTCCGGTTGTGTATCGTGCACAGAGGCATTGGGTTTGTATCGGGTCTGATTGTAGCCTGGGGTGGGGGTGTGATTAGAACAGCGATGTAAGGTCTGAAAGCTATGCAACCTACCACTGTCAATAGAAACCAGTACTGGTGACTTCCCAATCAGATCTGTGGAAAAATTTTTGGCAAACATTTGTGGGTCACTTTGGACGAATGACTGGGGAGTGTACTCGACTAGTGTACAGTCAGGTGTCATTTGTAACAGCATTTCAAGGTTGTATGATACATACTGATTCTGTAGCTGTTCTTTTCTGTCACAATAGGATCGTAATACAAGCCATAAAGCGCCTTAAGGCATTCAGGAGTTATGACCATGTCACATTGCTCGAGTTGAGGGCTGTTGACTTGCAAAGAACCTGATGTTTTGGGGCCATCAAATCCATTGCCAGGCTGCCTGGCCTTGATCGGGGGTTGATTCACATTGCAGTGTCTTATCCTTGCATCAAAGTGCACAGAAGGGAGTACAAAGTCAACATGATGACTGACATGTCCAGGAAGGTGGTATGCTTCACAAGCTAGGCAGGGGGGCAATTAATGAAAGATGGATTATGTGGTATGAATCTCTTGTTTCCAAATGACATGACTTACCAACATGCTCTGTGCTGGATACATGTTTGTAGACATTGTATTCGGTCTGCAGCAGATGTTCAGCTTCCTCAACGAAGACATTAACATTAATCCAGCCCCTGGATGGACTAAGCTGGATGCAGAGAGGGTCAATGCCCATGGATAGGAGCCATTCACAGACAGTGTCAACAGTATCAGCACTCAGTGAAAACTTGTAGATAATATCAGAAGGGGTGCAGTGGTTACCATAATTGGGGGAGTCTGGGTGAGACACATCGAGAAGGAAGTCACCAATCTTTTCTATATTTCTTTGCTTCAAGGCAAAGCAGAGAGGAAACATAGACGATGCATGATGACAGTGCACAAGAGACCAGTCTGGGGGTATGGCAGTGCGTTTTTCGTGCACAACATAGGGGCTAATAGTTGGCTCAGCAGACATGACAAGGGCAAGACCAAGGGAAATGAAGGAAACGAAGGACAGCAGTGGGTTGTGCATGTTAAACCATGAGGAACATGAACAACCAAGGCAAGGTGAAGAACCAACCCAGTTGAACTGCCAAGATTCATGTCATTACACATGGGAAATTTCAGTATTTTGCCATGTATAGAAGATGATTCAGAAGCCAATTGTAAAATATTATATTCTGCTAAAGTATTATCTGGTTTGTATAATTTTATATTTTGAGGTGTGGCCAAATGTATTTGTAACACATAATATTTTACAATTGTATTCTGAATTATATTCTACAGATGTCAAAATATTGAAATTTCCAGTGTATGTCCATATTGGTATGACACTGCATCTGTAACAATGGTTACACTGGAAATTTCAAGATTTTTCCATGGGTAGAATATAAGTCAGAATACAATTGTGAAATATTATATGTTTCAAACACATTCAGACCCACCTCAAAATAATAAATTATACAAAACAGATAATATTGTATCAGAATATAATGTTCTACAATTACTTTCTGAATTATCTTCTACCCATGTCACAATATTGAAATTTCCCATGTGTTAAATAGGATGGAGCTGTGTAGCAACACACATCGCCTCACCTGTCAACTCAAGCCATGTCATTCATCCCTTAGTCAGCAATCAAGTCAGACTGACACCTGCACATACACACACACCACACATACATATGAGTGCCCACACCTGCTGCCCACCACTCAGAGTCAGTGACACTAAACTAGGGTGACCATATTCCTCCCAATTTGACTTCTATTCAGTTGAGTAAATGTGCTTGATGGTCTATCTTGTGGATCCCTGTTGGCGAATCATTTATTCATTCAATCATTGGGTCAGATTGGAGGTGTGCATATGCACTGGGGGGCACTGACTGATGCCTCCCTTACCACCTGGTGTAAACATATGAGTTTGAGCTGCATCGTCACGAACTGTGTGAAGGGGGATGAGTGGGGCCATGACCTGGAGTGGGACACACTTTTTTCTTGGTGACATTGACATGGGCCACGGAGTATGCCTGCAGCTGAGGGCACATCAAGAGAGGCCACTGGGTTAGAGCTGGAGTCTGGGAGCTAAGCGCTGAGCACTGAGCACTGCTGCCAGTGGGCAAGTGAAACTCATAGTCATGACTCATGACATCCCATGGCATCGGAGTGCTGAGGTCCAGGGTGGCTGATTCAAACTGTACAGTTGATGTAAATATCACCAAACAAATCGGCATATTTCCTGACTACTTTTGCATTGTTCCATACTCATGACATGCTAGCCAGCAGCACACTTATCATGCATATGAAAAGCTTATACAGTGGTGCCCCTCAGTGCTTAAGTTAGTTGGCCCTGCTGCTGAGGCTGATACCACCAGCCTTGAGGTTGCATTTGCTTGTAAGGAGGTACAGTTTTCATAGCTCTCATTTTGATTTCTATTTAACTCTTGCCATGCAATAGCTACAGAAGGGCACAGATGGAGCATGAGGAGATGATAGTGCTACATTGAAGGTGGCTGTAGCCCAATGGTTGAATGAGAGTCAGCCTCCACCTGACCCCCCCTTGAGCACAGAACAAAAAAATGGAAGAGGGTTCAATCACAAAATTACAGGAAAGCTTCTTTGTCCCACAGACTACAACTGGTCCAATGCTGAGTGCATGACCCTCCCCATTGAATCTCAGCCGTTGTGCTGATGCTGTTGATGTTTAGTATCTGCAGTGCTATCAGAGAATTCCAACCCAACTTTTGTGTCACGGCTCATAGCTGGCCCTCATTTCTTTATGCTGATGGTGACTATGATCCAACAAGGCCTGCTGGAGGACTTTTCAAAGGAAAGTACCTCATCATGGTGAGTATAGTAGTTAAGCGTGTGGAGCTACTCCGACATTTAAATGCCTTTCAGGCATTTTGATGCATCTTCACATCCCCAGGCTCCGCCCAAAATGAGCTCAATTCTGGAAATATATCATGAGCATCCCAGCCAAAAAGGATAACACGGAAGACCCATTGTCATGTAGCCAGACTCTTGAAGATGAATACTGTTCAGCTGCAAGCGATTGCATACATGGCCACACAGGTAAGATAGTTGCATGGTTCAATGCTCATCCACCACCAATTCTTGTATGCAAAACCAGCTGCGCTTTGCCCTCTCTAGCTGCTCGTTGTGGATGGTTGTGGACGAAGACTTCAACCATGAAGAATTCTATCACAACATTGTTGACTATTTCGAACTTCCAATCTCACCCCAGAAAGCAGCTGAGCTGAATGATCTCCTCATGTGGTGGAATCAGTGAGTATGGCAATAATATGATAATTGGTACTCATTCACAAACTGAGACCAGGAGGATATTTGGATGTGAGACCATCACCCACTACCGACCTCAACCTGTGGATTCCCTTTCTGTCTCATTATCCAGGAGGGTGTGATTTTTACCGAGCACAGTTATGCCACATTTATTACTGTGATTTTGCTTGTATGTTTTAGAATAGTGTGAAAGATATTCATTACATTAAATAAGTGACTGCATGCTAATGTGTGATTGTACCAACCCAACCCAATGTTCCAGCTGCCTTGCTGCTGGCAAAAAGGTAAATGAGACCATAGGAAGTCATGATGATATATTAGCAGTGACTATCAAGGCATATGAGAATGACAGTCTAGAGAGCCCAAAAAATAAGTTAAAGATACATAGTACCACAAAGTACATTCAATGATGCATGTCAAACCATTTTGGTGTTGGAGATTACCTACTTACAGTGAGTAGTGATTATGTAATGTGCCCATGTATTTTTGGCACTTCTTTTTCTTTCGGACCTCAGGCTTTGATACCCATCAGAGACTGAGGTATGACCTTTATTCCTAGTATAAGTCATTAATACTTACCAACCTGTTTAGTCTTCTGTTCACATAGGTTGGTTAATATATAGGCTTTGATACCCATCAGAGACTGAGTCTTCTGTTCACATAGTTCAACTCTGCTCTTGACTTCCCATCAAAATTTGGAAGCCAATGGACCATTCATCACAACTATATTAAACAAGATTAATTGTAAGGATAAATGCGTGGCTGTGCCAACGGAACCCGGTTGATTCGACAGCCCAGTTGATCACGAAAATGGAAGTGAGGCACTGGTCCATCATAATGATGTTATGGCAACGATGGCGACATACAGGTGTGGCAGCCTAAGAAGTGCATGAAATATGTTGAGGGTACATAGTGGCACAAAGTATATTTGACGACATATGCAAAACCACTCGGGAAGACAATGCAAAGCTCAACCAATACTGCAATTCCATACCAATGCACTATTTTCAGGTACAATGATCTCGATGGTGTTAACAAGAGCATCATGACAAGCTGGTAATTACGTCTGGAACGTGTATGTCTCATAGGCACAAATGGCCAAGTAATGGCAAGATGCCATTATTTCCGAAGTGTGTGAATTAGTAGCAACTGTGGTACTTTCTTCGCATTATATCAGGGCAAGGACCGCTCCGATGACGATGCCCGATAAGTTGACAAAGAACGGCATAGATCCGTGCATCCAGTCAAGTGTGTCCAGGTGACCATTTCGGGTCAGCAACCATCATTTTACATTCAATTCTACAGGGAAGGTACCTTTATAAAGCTATGCATACATTTACAATGGGGTTCGCCATATTATACGACATGGCGAGGTTTACTTGCATTATAACATTATATAAAGCATGGATCGTAAAAGTGCGTTTTCAGTGATGGTACATCCATTAGATGTAATTATTTACAAGTCAATGGGGCACTGCCACTTTCTCTTCTCGCCACGATGTCCAACACGATTCCCCTGTGAGTGCAAGGCCACAATAGATTGACGACGAAACCAACCAAACCCCCCTCCAGCTATCCCCTGTCCAACTTCACATTCTGGTATGCCAACGAGTGACATTCTGTGGCAGATAACACACGCTGACTCTGGGTCTAGCACGAAAGAAGCCCAGCCTGAGGAAGACCCATCTGTCTCGGCGCGTCTGCAGCGTCTTCAAAACAACTATGAGGATTTTGGAATGCGTCGGACAGTAGAAGGCGTGTTGGTGGTACACGATCATGGACACCCGCATATCCTCATGTTACAGATTGCCAACGCATTCTTCAAACTGTCAGTTCTCCCCCATCTTCTCGCGCATATATACACATGCGTTTGACCTTGGCTCAACGTGTTTAATGGATAGGCCTGGAGAATACCTCAAACCAGGCGAAGACGACGTCGAAGGCCTCAAACGAAGACTCGACGAACGACTCGCTCCACCTCCAGAATCGAAGCAGTTCAACGCGTCCCACGGTATCGATAACGAATGGGAAATTGGAGATTGTCTCGCACAGTGGTGGAGACCTAACTTTGAGACGTTCATGGCGAGTCTGTTCATCCCTCGTATCATGTTGGGCTGACTACGGATACCTACAGTACCCGTTCATCCCTGCACACATCACCAAACCGAAGGAGTGTAAAAAGTTGTTCTTGGTACATATGCCTGAACGAAGTCTGTCTTCCTCCCTTGATCGTTTCGTGTGTTCATGTGACTCGTGAATTTTCAGAGGTCCTTGCCGTCCCCAAAAACATGAAACTGCTCGCCATCCCGCTCTTCGAGCTATACGACAACGCAGCTCGGTACGTCCATTGCTCTCGTTTTATTCACATCTCTTACTTTGTATGCACACGACGATGGCAGGTACGGTCCGCAGTTATCCGCGATCCCGCATTTGTTGTCGAGGTACAACTTTATATACCAATAGGTTCGTTGCGTGGAACGGAGGGAATTCGAGTGTATCCCAAAATGTGACTGCGAGGGTCTCTTTCGTGTGTGCTTGTTTCCTTGGCCGACGCTCTGTATTTTATTACCTCGAGGCTGTGATACGATGATCCTTTTGTCTTGGGAATCATGACGCAGTGTAGTTATTACGCTCGGCCAAGTTCTTCGCACAGTATCCTGGCTTATCCGAGTCCAGATAATCCAAAATATGACTGAATAGATGCGAACCTATAGTATATTCTCGTGCAAGATTAACTATTTCGTGTATTCAAAAAGTAACATGGTGAGGTCGACGGGGTATTGCAAGCATGCCTCCATCCAATCTCGATCTCGTTAATATTACCATCCCAACGCTCATCTCCAAGTCCAGCTCTGACTAACACATACACCCATCTCCCTCGTTATCCGCTTGTGTCGTCCGCCCACTCAAATCGATCGTTCCTGGCATCCCATCCTCCCCATCTCCCCTCTTCCCACCTCCTCCAGACTCGGGTGTCACAGGTGCCCACAATTCTGGCGTCTCCAGTATCCGCTTCACAAGGTCCTCGAAAACTTCACGTACGCCGACAGAGGTTTTGGCGCTTGCTTCTAGGAATAGACATTCTTTGCGGGTAGCGAATGTCTGTCCTTCGGAAGTGGGTACCTGACGGGAGTGCTCCTGTTGGTTGGGTATGTTAGATGCGTTCGTTTGTTCCGCCGTGCGCATGATGGTGATGCGGCTCAAAGTATGGGAGACACGCAGGTAGGGAAGACGAGAAAAGGGAATTGACCTTGTCTAGTTTATTTCCAACGATGATCTTCGGGACCATCGACGAGACATACGTATCAATTTCGGTGAACCACTTGGGCAACGCATCAAACGTTTCTCTATTCGCGACGTCGTATACTAGGCGTGGATTGGACCGTCACACATCCACATTCAACATCGCAACCCCACGACCGGGCAGTGCAAGAGAGAAAGAATCACGACGGAAGATACATGGGTAAGTTAAGAGGACAAGATAAGGGAATGCCGACGTACCGAGTATGATGCCTTGAGCGCCCCTGTAGTAGGACGACGTAATCGTCCGAAAACGTTCTTGTCCTGCTGTGTCCTGTGGCACAACATACATTATATGCGAGAAGATGTGTATCGTATGCCGTAGAAGACAAGTATATGATGAGACATGGAGCCCAACAGAGGAAGCGCACGTCAGCCGACGGAGAAGACGGAAGGTGGAGAATCTGACCCATATACTGAGCTTGACCTTTCGGCCGTTTACTACCATCTTGTGGATCTGTGCAAGGAATCGTTAGCACGAATCTGTTGTACATATGGATCCTGTCGCTCGTGTGTGCAACTGGGCACTAAGCAATGTAGGATACACTACCGGACAGTCCCCACCACTGCTGCCCACGATGCAACCCTACGAGCAAGACTCACCTTGAAGTCTACTCCGATAGTCGCATTCGTCTCGTCCTCGGGTATCCACTGCTCGTCTGAGAATCGTAGTAGAAGACTGCTCTTGCCCACGGATGCATTGCCAATCAGGAGGAGCTTGACGTTGACGGGTGGTGATGGGGCAGCAGCTGGTGTCGTCGTTGCTGGGGACATCTGCGGCTATGTGGAGTGGTTAGGCAAGGGTGTGAGTTGTGGGGGTGCGGCTGCCTCGATGAGCGTGCCAAATGAAAGACACCGCAATCTAAGCAAATTGGCTACGATGACAGGATGACACCCAGAAACAGACGAACGCCTCACTCCAGTCACTCCGTGGGTCTCTTCATTCGTGAACACTGCACACTGAGTCGGCTTCAACGATTTGATGAAGGCGAGGTTCTATTGCAAGTGCAGACTCAGTTCCGAATCGCTTCTGTAGTCACTGGGAACGACTAGGATTGGAATATACGCCTACGCTTCGTTGGATGTGAGCCTGCGCATTTTCCATGCATCAACCATGTGGAGAAGGCGCGGATTTGCCTCACCTTGAGCTTCCTACGTCCTCTGTTCTATCCACCCCACAACTTCAGTCGTAGTGCAAACGACTCTATCATGGCACAGTCGCCTCCTCCGGAATTCAGGATAGTCCTTATTGGCAATGCGTCCGTCGGCAAGACCTGTCTCCATAGGCGCTTCTTTGATAACCTGTCGTCACTCGACGTTTCTACAACCTACGGTGCGGATTTCTATGTGAGTCCCTTCCCAGGCATGCAACACACAAGACTTGTGTGGTATGTCCTATACCCCGCACATCTTGTGTGTTTCATTGGGTGGCATTAATTAGGAGGACACAACGAGCTTATCCTCGTGTTTGGCGTAGTCTCGCCGCATGGAGGTTGGTGGGCGGAAAGTAAAGCTTGGCATATGGGTGAGCCATCCTTCTCCGTCCCTTCAACTGCAGAAACATGAACACTTGACCCCTTCTGACCATCAATTGTTCCCTATGTACCAGGACACTGCGGGGATGGAGAGGTTCCATTCGATCACGAGGCCAGTCTATAGGAATGCACAGGGGGTTATAATCGGTACGGTCTATACCCAGCGTTCCACCATGATCATCCCGATTCAAATGCAACTAGTGTACAACATCACAGACAGAAGGTCGTTCGACGCATTGCCAGGTTGGCTTGCCGAACTCAACCGTCACGCTCCATCCAAGACACCCAAGATAATTGTGGGAAACAAGTTAGACAAGGTGTGTCTCTAATCCACCGGCGTCTTATCTGTTGCCACTTTCCTCGCCACACCTCGGTTTGGCTATGGCGACGTAGTTGCGCATCATTGACACGTAGCTTTCCTACGACCAGGAACATTCTCGTGAGGTATCTACCTCTGACGGGAAATTATTTGCCGCCACCAACGGCGCCCTCTTCCGTGAAGCAAGTGCCAAGAGTTTAGTAGGTGTGACCGAAGTGTTTGAGGATCTCGCCAAGGAGATGCTCGGCGCCAGAGTCCGTACAGAATCCGCACACATTCCCAGAAGGCAGGATGAAATAATCAAGCTGCGTGCAAATGACGAGCCCGACCTCCCCCAGCGGAATACCTGCAACTGTTAATAAGACGTATTTACTTAGTTTTCGGTGGTGAGGTATTATTGAACTCGAGTCCCTGATGGTTTGGAATGAAATACCTAACATCTAGTTTCGTTGTTTTACAAACGCGTCTGTAGGATGTGCATATTAGTTCCTTCTTTTTGTTACGATCCCAAGATGACACCAACCACTTTTTGCCACAGTAACAGAGATTGAAGTAAAAATCCATGTCCTAGCAGGACGCAACCCCTTCGTAGTCCATAAATCGAGCATCAGGAGTCGATCACATATGAATATTTATACTATTGCATCGAGCACAGAGTCGGATGGAACCTCTAGTAGGACATCTCATTACAGAGTCTGAACCGCATACTAGTCAACCTTATAGAGAAAGCGTGGGCTTGCCTCACCCGGGGACCCTGAACATCCTACATATGGCATTACGCCGTCTTTTGTATCCATTCCACAGGCAAAGCACCACTTCAGTTATAGTGTAAACGACTCTAACCATCACACAATCGCCTCCTCTGCAATTCAAGATAGTCCTGATTGGCAATACGTCCGTCGGAAAGACGATAAGCACTCGTCACTCGACGTTCCTGCGACGTACGGTGTGGATTCCCGCCATGTGAGTCCCTTCCCACACATGAAACTCACAGGACTTATGTGGTATGTATGTCCCATACCCCGCACATCTTGTGTATTTCATTGGATGGCCAATGGTCACATTAACTAGGAGAATACAACGAGCTACCTTCACGGTTGGCGTAGTCTCAAAGCACGGAGGTTGAACGTTGAAACGTTGATGGTCGGAAGGTAAAACTTGGGTGACGTGTTCACCATTTATTCCTGGTGCAGATGCCAGTAAACACATATCACGAATCGTGAGCACGACGCACGTTGGATGTGAGCCTGCACGTTATCCATGCATCAACCATGTGGAGAAGGCGTGGGCTTGCGTCACCCACGCCTTCTGTTCTATCCATTCCACAGACCAAGTATCCTAACCATGACACGGTCGCCTCCTCTGGAATTCAAGATAGTCGTTATTGGCAACTCGTCCGTCGGCAAGACCTGTCTCTATAGGCGCTGCTTTGACAAGGAGTCGTCACTCGACGTTGCTGCGACCTATGGTACGGATTTCCATGTGAGTCCCTTCCACACATGAAACCCGCAGGACTTGTGTGGTATGTCATATACCCCGCACGTCTTGTGTGTTTCACTAGATGCCGGTGGGCACGATCACCAGGAAAATAAAGCGAGCTGATCCTCACTTTTGGCGTAGTCTGAGGATATGCAAGTCGACGGACGGCAGGTAAAGCTTGGTATATGGGTGAGTAACCCACTCCGTTGCTCTAACTACGGAAACTTCTCTGACTGAGACATCTGGCTTCTTGGTATCGTATATCGTTCCGCATAAACCAGGACACAGCAGGAATGGAGAGGTTCCGTTCGATCACGAGGCCATTCTACAGGGACGCGCAGGGTGTTATACTCGGTACGTTCTATACGCTCGGCGTTCCCCCCCCCCGATCATCCTGATTCAAATGTAACCAGTGTACAACATCACGGACAGAACGTCATTCGACGCGTTGCCAGGCTGGCTTGCCGAAATCAATCGTTACGCCCCACCCAATACATCCAAGATAATCGTGGGGAACAAGTTAGACCAGGTGTGTCTCTAATCTACCGGCTTTCATATTCCATCACTACTTTCTCCGCCATACTTGGGTGTACCGCTGACACGTAGGTTTCCCTACAACCAGGAACACTCCCGGGAAGTATCTACCTTTGATGGGGAATCGTTTGCCGCCACCAACGGTGCCCTCTTCCGTGAAGCAAGCGCCAAGACTTTAGTAGGTGTGACCGAAGTGTTTGAGGATCTCGTCAAAGAGATGCTCGACGCTGAAGACCGAGCGGAATCCGCAGACATTCCCAGAAGGCAGGAGGAAATAATCAAACTGAGTGCAAAGGACCAGCCCAAACGTCGCTGGTGGAATAACTGCAGGTGTTAATAAGAGGTATGTACTTAGTTTTCGGTGGCAGGATATTGTTGAACTCGAGTCCACGGCGATTCGGAATAAAGTACCTACAGGTAGCGTATCAACTTCTCATCCAGTTTTGCCGTTTTACGAGCTCGTTTGTAGCATGTGCATAGTTCCTTCCTTTTGTTACGATGCTAAGACGACACCAACAACTCTTTGTCACAGCAACAGAGAAGTTGTTGAGACAGCGGTAATCTCGACCGTCACAACCCGAGTTCAGACCACAACAATAAAATAGAGCGACGCCCGTATGACGATTCGACGAAGCACAACAATTACGATAACCCATCCCCGGGGATACAGAGCGGGTAGAAGGGCGGAAGACGCCCCAACAAAATGAATACGAAATGGATCAGAAGGCGAGAAGTCTGCTTGTCCCTCCAGCCCTATCCGAACCTAGCAGGACACGCCGACTGGCAACCCCTTCGTTGTCCATAAATCAAGCACCGTGGGTCGATCACATAGTATGAATATTCATACTATTGCCTCAAGCACAAAGTCGGATGGACACTCAGGTAGGACTTCTAACCACAGAGTCTGAACTGCACCGACTGAGTCGGTTCATGTGCCCACCAATTCAACCATATGGAGAAAGCGTGGGCTTGCTTCACCCGGTGACCCTGATTCAGCGTTCTAATAAGTAGCACGCCATCTTTTCTATCCGTTCGACGCACAAATTTGCACCACTTCAGTTGTAGTGCAAACGACGACGACTCTAACCATGACACAGTCTCCTCCTCCTCCTCCTCCGCAATTCAAGATAATCCTTGTTGGCAGTATGTCCGTCGGTAAGACCTGCCTCCATAGACGCTTCTTTGACAAACACTCGTCACTCGACTATCTTCTGACTTGTGGCGTGGACTTCCATGTAAGTCCCTTCCCACACATGAAACCCACAGGACTTGTGTGGTATGTCCTATACCCCGCATATCTTGTGTGTTTCACTGGATGGCCGGTGGCTACGATCACCAGGAGAATAAAGCGAGCTGATCCTCACTTGTGGCGTAGTCTGAATACATGCAAGTTGACGGGCGGAAGGTCAAACTTGGTATATGGGTGAGCGCCCCTCCTCCTCACTCTAACTGTTAAACATGTTTGACACCTGGCTCTTTTGTATCGTTTGTCGTTCCCCATGTAACAGGACACCTCAGGAATGGAGAAGTTCCGGGCGATCACGAGTCCATTCTATAGGGGTGCGCAGGTACTATACTCGGTATGGTCTATGCTCGGCGTTGCACCCTGATCATCCCGATTCAAACGCAACTAGTGTACGACATTACGGACAGAACATCATTCGACGCGTTGCCAGGGTGGCTTACCGAACTACATCATTACGTTCCATCTACCATACCCAAGATAATTGTGGGGAACAAGTTAGATCAGGTGTGTCTACCGGCTTTTCTTATTCCACCACCACTTTCCTCGCCACACCTCGATTTGGCTATAGCAATGTAACTGTCCACCATTGACACTGGCCTTCCTACAACCAGGAACGTTCTCGTAAGGTATCTACCTCTGATGGGAAATCGCTTGCCGCCAGCATCGGTGCCCTCTTTCATGAAGCAAGCGCCAAGACTTTGGTGGGTGTGACCGAAGTCTTCGAGGATCTCGTCAAAAAAATACTCGATGCTGAAGACCAATCGAAATCCGTAGACACTTTCAGAGCGTGGCCCCAGGATGAAATAATCAAACTGTGTGCAAAAAACCAGCCCACACGTGGCTGGTTTGACTGCAAGTGTTAAGAAGTATAATGCACTTGGTGTTGGCGTTGGGATTTTGTTAGACTAGAATCCATGATAGCTTAGAGATACCTATTAAGCATATCAACTTCTCAGCTAGCTCCGCTGCTTACAAGCTCGTTTGTAGCATGTGCATGGTTCCTTCTTTCTGTTACAATGACAAGATGACATCCGCAGCCCTTTGCCGCAGAAACAGAGAAGTAAGTTCAGTTCGCATGATACGACCGGCAAACCCTTCGTAGTCCATGGTCATCGATCAGTCAGCTTATGCTCACCTCAGCAACCAAAGGAAGACACTGAGCTGCTGCTAGGCCCCTGCACAGCTCTTCCGCTAGGAGTGTGAGCATGTAAGCTGACAGAGCTGACGATAGTGTCAGTCGCAACCCGCAGACCTTGAAAAGTTACTCGTAGTTACCTAGTGCCGAGACCATGTCATGATTCGACCATATGTGGGAGTTGCGTTAGACTCCCATTTTCCATGCATCAACCATATGGAGAAGGCATGAGCTTGCCTCACTTTACGAACTTGGGCGTCCTACGCTCCATTCCACAGACAAAACGCAGGTTCAGTCCATGACTCAGACACAATCGTCTCCTCTGCAATTCAAGATAGTCCTTGTTGGCAATACGTCCGTCGGCAAGACTTGTCTCCATAGGCGCTTCTTTGACAAGCAGTCGTCAATCGATGTTGCCGCGACCTATGGTATGGACCTCTATGTGAGTCCCCTCCCAGGTATGAGACACACAGGACTTGCGCGGTGTGTCTTATACCCCGCGTATCTCGTGTGTTTTATTGGATGGCTAGTGGTCACATCGACCAGGAGAATACCACGGGCTTATACTCATGTTTGGTGTAGTTTCAAAACATGGAGGTTGATGGGCGGAAAGTAAAACTTGGTATATGGGTGAGCCATTCTTGGACGTACGGAGGTGCTCCTTTGACTTGTTCCATCACCATCTGCGAGATTCCCACGGTCAAACGTGTACTCCAGCTGGCGTTAGAGACAATATGGAGAGCAATAACAGACGTATTCCCAACCATCCTCAGACCACTAACAGACCCCCACAATACAAAGATCCCCCGAGACAAGATCAGAACAGATCAGCAGTGCGAACTAATATCAATTCAGGAAAGAGACCCGCACCTTCACCCCCCAACTCTCCCCCTCCCCGTAGAGTGTCCAAACGCTACCTAGAACACTACTCCCTCAGCAGGCCAATAATCCACCAACGCAAAGATGATCACATAGCATGGACAGACTACGATGAAAACATGGAAGACACTTTAGAAGAGTTTGAGGATACACGTCACGACCCACAACACCCCACAACAGACCTGGGCCTCACCCACCAAGAAGCAATGGAAGAACTCGGGCATGCACTGGATAGGGCCCTCTATGTGCTAAATGCAATCTCTGACCACGCCTTTTTCCCAGATGACCTAAAGGACAAAGCTAAGTCAATCTGCGAGAAGGTTGTGGGTTCCTGCCACACGGTATCCCAACCCACCCCAAACTCTAACCAAGAAATAGTCTCCATTCTCACGAAGCTCACCCGCAAGGTCGAAAACCTCAAACGCTCCCATGCTGACCAACCTGCCACTCAGAAACCAAAGGATTCATTCGCTACTGGCCCCATTGTCAAACCTCAACCTAGAGCCTCTACACAATCCCGCCCAAACCCCATGCTAGAGACCAGAAGATTAAACAACCCTATGACTCGCCACCATCCTGCGCGACTCATCATCCAACCGGTCTCCCCCCCGCCTCCGGACCAACGCTTCTCTGGCAAGGATATTGTAGACACGATCAACGAGACCCTCAAACACAAGACCAAAGCTTCGGTAGTTGCGGTCAAATGGAACGACAAAGGAAACTGTATCGTCATAGCTCACCCGTCATTTACAGCTGAAGATCTCTTACCCCACAATGAAGAAATCGCAAAGACCTTGCTTGACCGACGTGCCCTGGATGGATGGACTGCGAGACCAGACAAGAAGTGGCACAGAGTCCTGGTCCATGGTGTGGACACAGGTAAATCAGAAATTGAGGACATACAGGACATAAACGACTTCCATGGCCGATCCACATCGGAGCTAGAGGACGAACTAAAGACTCAAAACCCGTGCATGGCTGGAATCCGACTTATGGAACCCCCCCGGTGGATCGCACACCCAGAAACACTCCGGCAAAAGGTACATTCCTTGATTGTACTAACCGTCTCTTCACAGGAAGAGGTCGACTTCCTACTCAACGTGGGAGGTGCGTTTATGTTTGGGAAATACACCACTATCAAACGGTACCAAGACACCAAACCTGTCAAACAGTGCACTATTTGCTGGTCCTACAAGCACTTCACCGCAAGATGCACGCTCTCCCCTAAATGCCGAACCTGTGCAGGCCCCCATAAGGAAGACTCGCACGTCTGCAACGAATGCCCTGACACAGCCAAAGCTCAGAAGGGCTGCGCTCACATCCCTATCCGCTGTGCAAACTGCAACGGCGACCACCCCGCTGACAATACTAACTGCCCCGTGAGACAGGTCGCTTTGGGCACAACCAGAACAGGTCTGATTGGAGGTCGCCACACACGCCCACCCACCCGTAGGAACACCCGCACATGAGAGGAAGAAACCTCACAGGCCCAATATGAATCATCCAACTGAATACAAACAGACGTAATGTTGTCTGCCATGCTCTACTCAACCATGCCATTTACGACTTCGACATCGTCTTACTAACGGAACCTTGGTTTGGAAATATAGGGAATAATCAAAGAGGCCCGGTAGCGGGGCCTGGATGGACACCCATACTACCGCTACAACCCGTCCCTGACAACGTTACACCGAGAGTTATGGCTTACGTCCGACGTAGAAACGATTTTACCGTTACACTACGCTCAGATTTAGTCACGGATGTGGACATTCAGATACTACAGATAGACCAACCCCCGCATTCCCCAGTCATCATTGCGAATGTATACAATCAGAGAGCTGGCGATGATCCGCAGTCCTGGACGTTCAACCGTCTAGTAAATACGACGCTCCCAATCAATCTACCCACAGTTGTCTCAGGCGACTGGAATCTGCACCACCCACTGTGGTCCATAGACGACCATCCACCAAGCGCCAAGGCAGACGCTCTGGTCGACTGGACTGTCGAGAACGGCTTAGTAATGCTTAACGAAAAGGGCAAACCTACATACTTCTCTCATGATGGACAATCGCTGTCCACCCTCGATCTCACGTTCGCCAACCACACTGCGATCACCGAGGAAGTAGTCAGCAACTGGAGGGTAGACCAAGATCTATCATGTGATTCGGATCACTTCGCCCTCACCTGGTCCATAGACCGGGCAAGCTTCCCCGTCGACAACGTCACTGCACAGAAGTACAAGTGGAAAGATGTGGACAAGGACAAGAGAATCGCATGGAAAGCCACGTACACTGCCGAGATCAATGAGAGACAGTGGATCTTCGACCAACTAGCGACAACCGAGTACCCTTCCACTCAATCTCTCGAAATTGCAGCTAATGAACTTCAGAACGCCATTACTGCTGCAACAAAAGCGCACATCCCCATGCGCAGGGATAGCAGACATGCAAAACCATGGTGGTCCAATGACCTAACCGTCTGCCTCCAGGACATACGAAACATCCGTCACGCTGCAGCGACTTTTCGCTCAATCACAGGTGACATGGACCTGGACACTATTCGACATGTCAAAACAGCTCGCAATCGGTTCAAAAGGAAAGTTAGAGAGGCGAAGAAGAAGTGGGTGGAAGAGGAGCTGCAGAAGACCGACCCAAACGAAGTTTGGAACTTCGCAAAATGGCCCAAGGGCGTTGTAGGGAAAGTATCCTCCCTACCAGGATATTTCATTTATTTCATTGTTTTTACTTACTGATTTGTTTTCTTTTATCTTTTCTTGTTTTTTTTACTTAGTGTTTGCACGCGTTGTGGCTTATGTAAGCCCGCGCGAGTACTTCGAGCATACTGTACATACTTAGAGGAATAACAGACGTGCTACCCCAGACGAGAAGCCAGAAATAAGACAAAATAAGACTCGGAATATTACTTCTCCATCCCCAGACAGTCCCTAGACGTTATCACAGCTTTTATTTGGGTTTCTGGGCGTGTTTTAGGTCTTTTCCCTGTACTCTTTGACCCTCCACCAGGCAACACCAGCCTCCTGGGACAAATTCACCACTCTTCCCCCCACTAGGAGACTTTGGCCTATATCCCAAGGTCCTTTAAAACCAATCTTTACAGCGTCTGTCAATACCCAACCCCAGCCATCAGCCGTGCCCGTAATAGACCTGAAGCGATCACTCACCAGGAGAAATGCAATACCCTTAGAGAAGCGCTCTTCCAACGCCCGCCGGCACTCCGAGTAGAACAGGTCGACCTCACTGATCCCCGTCCTAGCGACATCCCTTGGCCCCATGTAACGTATTCTGAAGTCCGACACGCTATCTTCTCCCCAAGCTGCAAAAAAGCACCCAGACCTAGCCAGATCACTTACTCGGCATTACGCCTGGCCTGGCAAGCAGACACCACCCCGATCTACCTCCTCATCTCCCGCTGTGCAAATACGGGATTCCACCCCCATATATGGCGTAAAACCATCGCAGTTGCCCTGCATAAACCAGGCAAGCCGGACTATTCCGACCCCAGAGCATACCGACTTATCCAACTGGAGGAATGCCTGGGAAAAGTCCTCGAAGCAGTCATGGCCCGCCGCCTCTCCTCATGGATCCACACTTACGGACTGGTTCCCCCGACCCAATTTGGTGGTCGCCCTGGCAGCTCTACAGTAGATGCCGCACTAACACTTATAAACGACATCGAAGCAGCCCGCAACCATGGATTCGTCACCTCATGCCTGACCTTCGACATCAAGGGGTACTTTGATTTTGTCAACCACGCCAAACTGGCCAGCATTCTGCGCCAGAAAAACCTCCCCATCCCGATGGTCAAGTGGGTCACATCGTTTCTAGCAGAACGTGAAGCAGCAATCTGCCTGGACGGCAAACTTTCCCCATCCAACCCGGTAACCAACAGTATCCCGCAAGGCTCCCCAATCTCCCCTGCGCTTTCGATTGTCTACGCCAGCTCACTATACGAAGAGTTCCACCGAAGGCTATCAACTCGCATCATCCCCCTCGGACTCCCCACCTACAAAGCGGCACCAGTGGCCCTGCTAGGATACATAGACGACGGCAACATCTATGCCTCGTCGGTAAGCCTAGATCTCAACGTCTCCATCCTACGAGACAGCTTCCACACAGTCACCCGCATACTAGAGGACCTCGGCCTTACAATAGAGCTCTCCAAATCAGAATTTATCCACTTCTCATGGCGCCGCAAAGAAACACGCCCGCACATCGACTTAACGTACCACAACACCTCCCACCGCGTCAGTCACTCAGAATCGGTAAAATGGCTGGGCATATGGTTCGACTCCAAACTATCGTTTCGGAAGCACGTACAAACGGTCACTGCGAAGGCACAATGCATTGCAACCGGAGTGACAATGCTCGCCAACACAGTCAGAGGTCTCCATCAGTCCCGTCTCCATCTTATCTATAACGCATGTATCCGTAGCATTATGACATACGCAAGCCCAGTCTGGTGGACCGGACAAAAACTCCTGGCCAATAAACTCTCCGTCATGCAAAACAAGTGCCTACGTCATATTTGCGCTGCCTTTCGGACCACTCTGACGTGAGCACTCGAAATCGAGAGTGCAACCCCACCAATCCTGTTCTATCTTAATGCTATCAACAGAAACTATGCGACCTGCTTGCATAAACTGCCCCGTAACAACCCTGTCATTATGCGACTCCCTCAAACATGGAGAGGATACAACCCACCGGACCATGCCCCTCCCCTCCCCCCGAGTAAAAAACCCTGCGATCCACATCGACTCACAGAAAGATCAAATCCACCCGCCTCCAGAACCTAGCTAGCCTGTCAGAACCCCACATCCCACATATCGACATCTTCTCTATCCCACCATGGGACGATTTCCACGAAAAATACAACAACAGACTTTCAATAAAAACGGCAATTGAAGACGACGACAAAAACAGAAAACGTTTAGCTAAAGAACATATTGAACTAGTTCGTAACCTCAATTCAGATAGACAACACTTACTTGTATATACAGACGGCTCTCTGAAGATTGAAGACGGCAACCAAAAAGTTGGTGCAGGATGGGTCGGTTTCCATCTCGCACAGGAAGTTATAAACGGAAAAACCAATCTTGGAGGCAATAACGAGGTCTTCGACGCGGAACTCACAGGACTGGCAAGGGCTCTAGACGAAGCCGTAGCATTCGCACACACACACGACATTCCCCATATTCATGTGTTCGTAGACAACCAATCAGCAGTCCAGGCGATAGCCGGCTCCCCTCCCCTCTCCTCGCAATTTGTCACGTTACAGATCCGGGACATTATAAGTTCTTTCCTCGATAGCGACACATCGAAACACCTACATATCGCCTGGATCCCAGGACATACAAAAATAAATGGGAACGAGAGAGCGGACACCCTTGTGAAAGACGCAGCGACAGCGCCACCCCCAATCGACGCTACCACTACCACCTCATATGCGTTCGAGAGACACAAATCACGCTCACTCCTCCTAGAGGAATGGACCACCCACTGGCGCAATTCCCTAAAAGTAAACAGCTTCTTCTCCCCCGCTGATCGCTTACCCCCATCGCTGAAGCCACGCAAACACTTTTGTGACTCCAAACGAGCTATCTATGGGTGGCTAATTCAATGCCGAACAGGACACGCCTTCACAGGCGAATACTACTCCTCGTTTGTCCCTTCAGAGGCTATCTCTTGTCCATGCGGCAAACACATCCAAATGCAAGAACATATCCTCGCAACGTGCCCTTCCTTCGAGCCCAACTGCAACACCCTACGCTCTATTTCAGAAGACCTCGTTATAACGGATATCCTAGGAACAGAGAAAGGAATCGAAGCCCTCTCTGATTTCCTCAAGGAAACAGATGCTTTCAAGAAAACCAGAAGAACCGACCCAAGCCAAACCAATATGGTGCCGTCCTCAGTACCAGAGTAATGCCATTTCCCTTTCTTTTAGATTTGTTTTACGTTCACGTTCACGATATATAATATGTCTTTTCGCTATAAATTCAACAATACCCGTACATACCCCCACGTGCCAACTAGTAACTATACGTTCTACTCCACCATTACCGTTTGGTAATACATACACCACACCTTACTCTACGGGCCTATGGGCACCGCATCTTAGTAGTAGCCTACTTGTTGCGGTATATAAATGTAGAGTAGTGGCTCGATCGTGAGAATGATCGATAAGATAATTGATTGTATTGTTCGCCCTATCTACTCGGGCTTATATACTGTGTGTGAATATTATTCTAGAATAATCTACTGCACTGGAGAGTGTTCTGCTACCTTGGAGTCCCTAGTACGGGATGCCGGTATCTACTCTGCGATACCAACACTCCCCCTCAAGCCGGGGTCATACCCATTTCCTTGGTATGCCTCTCGTGCTTGTCTCTCGGTAGCGCTTTAGTAAATATATCGGCCGTTTGGTACCTGTCGGAACAATGACACACCTCGACCTTCTTTTGTTCAATCTTCTCACGCGTGTAATGATGAGATATGTCGAAGTGTTTCGTCCTGGCATGAAACTGGGGATTATAGGCTAAAGCTCGGGCTCCCTCGCTGTCTGTCATTATCTTAGTCGGCTCTGTTGCCTGTACCCTAGTTCTGCATATAACTTTCGTAGCCATACACATTCTCGAGTACATTTAGCCAGCGCGGCATATTCCGCTTCGGTTGTTGACAGCGCGATTAAGGTTTGCTTCTTCGAGCCCCAAACAATGGCTCCCCCTTGAGCTAAGAATACATAGCCCGTGATAGACGCGCGGTTCTCAGTATTGGCAAAGCTTGCGTCTACATACCCTTGAAATACTTGGGTAGTAGTACTGCCTTTCTTTGCACTATACATTATACCGTAGTCTTTTGTTCCTTGTAGGTACCTTAATATTCTTTTGGCCGCTACCCAGTGTCTTAAGTCTGGGTTTGCTGTAAATGAGGCCAATCTATTTACGGCGTAGGCGATGTCAGGCCGTGTGGCAACTGCGGCATACATCAAAGATCCGATCAGGGAAGCATACTTATTTTGGTTAGTCGCTTCTCCCCGTTCCTCCTCCGGGAACATCTGAACCTTCGTGTCCGCAGGTGTCTTTACACTGTTTGCGTCCTCTAGCCCTTGCGCCCGTAGTATAGAATCAATGTACCGTGTTTGCCCTATGAACAGAGTTCCTTTGGCCCGGTCTCGTGTGATTTCTATACCAACTATTTTCTTAGGGTCTCCGAGGTCGGTAACCTCGAACATAGATTGCAGTTGTGCTTTTAATGATGTCATAAGCCCCTGTCGCGATGTGAACAGTAGGAGATCATCAACCCATACTGTGATGATTTCTATTCCCTCTGCCGTCCGTCGGACATATGTGCAGGGATCTGACCACAGGCGTTTAAACCCTCCTTGCACTAACTGTCTATTGAGTTCGAGATTCCACTCTCTTCCGGATTGTTTCAGCCCGTACAATGTTTTTATTAGCCGGCACACGCGTTGTGTACCGTCCTCGAAGCCTTTGGGCTGTTTCATATAGACTTCTTCTTTTAGCTTGCCATTTAGGTAAGCCCCCTTTACGTCCATCTGTTGGATCTCCCAGTCCTGGGAAACCGCTAATGCTATTATTGCCCTAATTGTCTCCAGCCTCACTACCGGTGAGAATGTATCCGTATAATCCATCCCCGGTATTTGTGAGTACCCTTTAGCTACTAGGCGCGCCTTATATTTTTCTAGTCTGCCCTCTTTATTATACTTGCGAACGAGGACCCATTTGTTGGCTACTGGCGTTCTACCCTTTGGTAAGTCGGTTAGCTCCCACGTTCCCATTCGGTATAATTGATCTATTTCTGCTTTGACAGCTTTTTCCCACTCCGGCCATTCGGGTGAGTCACGCGCTTCCTTCAGCGATCTTGGGTTGTCAGGTAAGGCACTACTTTCATTTAGTGCTGCATACACTAACACTGAGCTTTCCATAGGGCTATCTTCGAGTTCTCCCTCGTCGGGGTCTCGAGACAATTCCGGTAAGTCGTCGCTTTCGTTCTCTGACAACTCCGGCATAGGGTCATTGAGCGCCCGGTAGTCTTTTACTACCCTGGGCCTGTTACTTTTTCTCTGGTAAGTGTTACTGTCGTCGTCTGTCCGTTTTCGTTTACTGACGCGTTCTTGATCTCTTTTAGGTTCTTCTCTATCGTTTTCGGTATCCTGCGCGTCCCTATCAGTCCTGCTGCTCGGCCTCGACTCCCCCTCACGCGGCATACCGTCCGTCAAGGTGGGTGAAGCGTTCGGCGAACTGACAGGATCCTTCAGGAAACGGAAATTATGAGAAGTCTTTATGGATCTCGTGCGAGCGTCGTAGAAACGGACAGCGTGTGGGCCATCCACGAAGCCAACGAAGGTATGTTTTGTGGATTTGGCGTCAAGCTTGTTGATATTGACGCCTTCGTGCATTATCCACACAGGAGAGCCAAATTCTTGGAGATGGGAGACGTCGGGACGGTGTCTCGTCCACTTCTCGTAGGGCGTCGCTCCTACCAGCGCTCGTGTGTGAGAGCAATTTCGAACGTAGGCTGCGTGGGTGACTGCCTCGGGCCAGAGGAATGCAGGAACGTGTCCTGCAATCCTCATGGCGCGAGCAAGTTCACCCAGCGTTCAGTTAAAACGCTCCGCTACACCATTCTGTGCCGGTGAATACGGTGCAGTGACCTGTAGGTCAATGCCTGTGTCGCGGCACCAGGTAAGTAGCTCGTTATTGACGTATTCTTTGCCATTATCGGCGCGTACGACCTTCGTCCGCCGTCCCAGTTGGCGTTCGAGATAAGTGAGGTATTCTTTCAATTTATTTGATGCTTCCCCTTTACTAACCATAAATCTGACTTCACAGTAGCGTGTTGCATCGTCGATAAAGGAGATATACCAGCGCGCGCGCCCACGTAGGGCTTCTGTTCGAGCTGGACCCCACACGTCGGTGTGAATCATCTCACCCGGCTGTGTGTTCCTTGGTGTGGTCTTCTCTGGAAATGGCACCCGGGTTTGTTTAGCCTCGATACAGGCGGTACAATCAACGATCGGCGACGGTACCACGGTGAGTCCATCAACTAACCGTTCACGCTGGAGACGTTGGAGTCCCTTGACTCCAATGTGTCCAAACCGCCGGTGCCATTCGTCCCAAGTCCGTGCCTGGTACGCGCTCTCCACAGGTTCATGCCTGCGGACGCGTAGTTTGTATATCCCGTCGTGTAACTTAGCTATAGCAAATAGATTTTTGTCTTGATCGTATAATTTCATCTCTCCTCCCCCGGAGACAGAGGAGCCGCCCTCCTTATCAAGGCGCATCAATGAAATTAAATTATGTACAGCATCGGGGGCATATAGTACATTCCGCAATGTGATGACGGAGGTTCTATTACCTATTCGTGCCTGTAGCACGACTGTCCCGACTCCGTACGCTGTAATTGTGTGATCTCCGATACCCCGGATTACTTTTTGTATAGGGACCATATCCCTAAACATTATCTTATCTTTAGCTATGTGTGCCGTACTCCCTGAGTCGGCTACCCACATGTACCATTCAACGCGCTCGTCTATTCCTTCGTACGATACATTGAATGCACTATTATTTGTATTAGTACTACTACTGCTAGATGTCCAGTTCCCATCTGTGTGTAGTACCTGTTCATCGTCCTGTGTGTCACGCGTAGGCAATTCCGTGATCGAGGCAAAATTAGCCTGTCCGGATTTAGCCTTTTTAGGCGACCTGCCGTGCTTTTTCCAGCAGTCGTCTTCCGTGTGACCTAACTTTTGACAGTAGCCGCATTTGGGTTTCCCCTTATGACGGCACTTGTCAGTCGTGTGGTTATCGCGTCCACAGATACTGCAGGCTTTGGTGGGTTCCTTCCGTTTATTATTTACTTTCCTCTGAGTAAATAATGTCTGTTCTTGCAGAGTCCCCTGCCTTCGTTTGTATTCGTCCACTAACACCGCGGTAAGTTCTTCGACCGTGACCGAATCCACTCCTTTCCCGGCTATTCGGCCTGCCATATATGATGTGGTAAACGTAGTCCAGGACTCTGGCATGTTTAATAATAAGATATCTTTGAATTCATCGTCGGGGACCGGTTTCCCCATTGCTGAGAGATCGTTTCGCATCCGTTTGAGTTTATTAATGTGTATCGCGATATTATCACCCTCAGGACACTTAGCATTCAATAATTCTCTCTTTGCTATGAGAGCGGTTTGAACGCCGCGTGTCTGATGAGCCATTTTCAAATTTTCCCACATTTGTGCCGCCGTCTCGGCATGCATAACGTGGTCCATTTGTTGGTCATCTATATTTGTTAATATCACTGCAAGCATTTCATAATTTTTCTTGAGAAAACATGCTGAAAAAATTGAAGAAAGAGATACTCTTTTTTGACACATGTTTTCAAAGAGAAAAGGCAATAATAACACTTTGTTTTCTTTGCATGATTTACTAAAAAACACTGATTGATGCTAATACCCATTAGTGAAGAACCTAATGGGCATTACCATTAATTCATGTTTTTTGGCAGAAAAGACAAAGAAAACATTACATTATATTCACCTTTTTTCTTTGAAAACAGCTGAAATAAAAGAGTATCTCTTTTTTCAATTTTTTCAGCATATTTTGGGATGAAAAATTGTGAAATGCTTGCAGTGTATGAGGGTTTGCGCGATTAAATCTTCTTCTTCCCACGCCGCAATTTCGGCACTGTTGGTAGAATCCTCCTCCGGTTTTGGGTAGCTCCCCTCGGCGTACTTAAAGACCTTGTGCAAGCATAGGAATTTCTGCATTCGAATCCACCATGCGTGCCAATTATTATCTTTAAGCATGTCTACCTTGTAGGATGAGATAGCGCCGAGGTTTCGTACCCTACTACCGGTTCCACTAGCGTTATTTGTACTTGTTGTTACGTTAACAAAGTCTTCGCCGGTTCCCGACATAGTGACGCGAGGTTTTATTTAGATAGCGATAATAGCGATAATTCGATAGAGGATTTGTTTATAGCGACGAGCCGGGGCTCATAACCTGTAGAGTAGTGGCTCGATCATGAGAATGATCGATAAGATAATTGATTGTATTGTTCGCCCTATCTACTCGGGCTTATATACTGTGTGTGAATATTATTCTAGAATAATCTACTGCACTGGAGAGTGTTCTGCTACCTTGGAGTCCCTAGTACGGGATGCCGGTATCTACTCTGCGATACCAACAATAAATATAGAAATTCTCTCTCTCTTGGACGTACGGAAACATGTTTGACTGAAACCCTTGACCCCTTCGAACCATTTATCGTTCCCTATTAACAGGACACTGCAGGAATGGAGAAGTTCCGTTCGATCACGAGGCCATTCTACAGGGATGCACGGGGTGTTATACTCGGTACGGTCTATATGCCCAGCGTTCTACCCTGATCATCCCGATTCAAACGCAACTAGTGTACAACATCACGGACAGAACATCATTCGACGCGTTGCCAGGATGGCTTACCGAACTACATCATCACGTTCCATCTGCCACACCCAAGATCATCGTAGGAAACAAGTTAGATCAGGTGTGTCTCTCCTGGCTTTCTTATCCCACCGTCACTTTCCTCGCCACACCTCGGTTTGGCCATGGCAATGTAACCGTCCACCATTGACACATAGCTTTCCTACAACCAGGAACATTCTCGTGAGGTATCTACCTCTGACGGGGAATCATTTGCTGTCACCAACGGTGCCCTCTTTCACGAGGCAAGCGCCAAGACTTTAGTAGGTGTGAACGAAGTCTTTGAAGATCTCGTGAAGCAAATACTCGATGTTGAAGATCAAACGAAATCCGTAGACATTTTAGAAGGTGGCCCCAGGATGAAATAATCAAACTGTGTGCGAAGGACCAGCCCAAACACCGCTGGTGGGATAACTGCAAGTGTTAGAAGTTTAATACACTTAGTCTTAGTGTCGGGACACTGTTAAACCAGCGTCCATGATGGCCTGCAATGAACTGCCTAGCGTATCAACTCCTCATGTCCAGTTTCGCCACTTACAAACCCGCTCCGTAGCATGTACATAGTTGATCCTTTTGGTTACGATGATGAGATGACACTCCTTACCGCAGAAACAAAGAAGTAAATCATTCAGTTTGCATGACATGACCAGCAAACCCTTCGTACTAGTCCACATACGATTCTTATTATTGGTTGTGCCCCGAGCACAAAGTCTACGACGTCCCACTATCGATTCTGAGTACATATGTCTCTGGCAGGCTTCGTATTCCGTGAACGCTGCACACTGTGTCAGTCCAACGACTGATCGAGTCGATACACACTTCCATCGCAGGCGTAGACTCGGTGTCAAATCTCACTTACGAAGTAGCCTTGCAGCGGGAACGACTGGATGACGGCAGAATAAATCCCGTGTGCATACCAACCATATGGAGAAAGCGTGGGCCGTTTTTTCAATCCATTCCAGACAAATTTGCGCCACTTCAGCTACCGTGCAGACGACGCTACCATGACACAGTCGCCTCCTTTGCAGTTCAAGATAATCCTTGTTGGCAATATGTCCGTTGGCAAGACTTGTCTTCATAGGCGCTTCTCCGACAAGCAGTCTCCACTCGACGTGACTGCGACCTATGCTGTGGACCTCCACGTGAGTGCCTTCTTACGCACGAAACACACAGGACTTGTGTGGTATGTCCCATACCCCGCGTATCCCGCGTGTTTCATTGGCCATGGTCAAATTGACTAGGAAAATACAGCGAGCTGATCCTCGCGTTTGGCGTATTATGTAGTATCAAAACATGGAAGTTGATGGGCGGAAAATAAAACTTGGCATATTGGTAAGCCCTCTTTCTGGTCACTCTAACTAGTACCAAAACATGTTTGACTGAGATACTTGGCTCCTTCGTATTGTTTATCGTTCCCTATGTAACAGGACACAGCAGGGATGGAGAGGTTCCGGACGATCACCGCACCATTCTATAGAGGTGCACAGGGTGTTCTACTTGGTATGGTTTATGCCTAGTGTCATAACCTGACCATCCCTATTCAAATCCAACTAGTGTACGACATTACGGACAGATCATCGTTCGACGCATTGCCAGGCTGGCTTACAGAAATCAATGACCACGTTCCGTCTGCGATACCCAAGATGATCGTAGGGAACAAGTCGGATCAGGTGTGTCTCTACCCACATTTCATATTCTGCCGCCACGCTACCGCACCTCCGTTTGGCTGTTGTGACGTAGCCCTGCATCGTTGACACAGAACTTTCTCATAAACAGGAACATTCCCGCAAGGTATCTACTTCTGATGGGGAATCATTTGCCACCAGCAACGATGCCCTCTTTCGTGAAGCAAGTGCAAAGACTTTAATGGGTGTGGAGGAAGTCTTCGAAGATCTCGTCAAGAAAATACTCGATGCTGAAGATCAAACGAAATCCATCGATGTTCTTAGAAGGTGGCCCCAGCATGAAATAGTCAAGTTGTATGCAAAGGATCAGCCCCGACGTATCCGGCAGGGTGAATGCCAATGTTAAGCAGTACGTATCTAGTTTTCAGCTGCTGGAACTTGCTGGACTAAAATCCATGATGGCTTGGAACGGAATCCATAGTCTCATCCAACTTCTCCACTTACGAGCCCATTAGTAGCATGTAGTTCCATCTTTGATGGCTGCTATCGTCGATAGCTGAAACTTATCTCAGGTGACATTCGCTTTCCTCGATTGTGTAAGGTCACACCACGTAGCTCTGATGGGCGTCGCTATGTTGCTGTGGTGGATCCCTTCCGGCGGGCCCTCCGCGTTCCTTGTCGTCGGATCCGATCAGCGATCGTCTTGAGGGCCTACACGGTGGCGACCCTTCGGAAGCGGTCCTCATACTTTTTCTGTCATGATAAAATGAACGATTATCTATGCTGGTATACCAGAAATTTGCGACGAGGCGCCTACCATTGTGGGGCCCACGGCTTGCACCGCTCCACACCACCTACAGGAAGTGCTCACTACATGAACATAACGTTCGCGAGAGCTACTCTGCTGTTTTGACATCCATGGCCAGCTGTTCATTTTCCCTATACATCGCGCAATATCTTGAACCACAGCCAAGTGGCGTGCTAATGTGGGAGGCCCAGAATTTCGAACTTTGGATCAACGAAACGAAAATAAGCCGCATCGTCATTGTAGCAGGTTACGTTCTACTCGACCACATCCTTTATGTAAATTTGTGTCGTGGCAAATCATTGGTTCACTTCATTTTTGAGAGGGGTCTTGATTCAGAATGTTGAGAATGCGGATTTGACAACGTATGCGCAGGGTATCAGGCAGGACTCGTATCACGCGGATGGGACTACTAGTCAGACATGACAAGGCTGTGTGATGGGCGTCGAGGACATCATTATTCTCTGTCATTAGTATTCCGACGAGCCACAGACCACGGTGATATCATGCATATATTATGTAATCAGCAAGCTCTCAACTTGCACGGACTATTGGAGGCCGTCTCAACACAGAGTATGTCTCTTCACGTTCCGTGAACACTGCACATTGTCAGTCCAAGGACTGACGATCGATACTTCCATCGCAGGTGTGTACTCGGTGCCAAATCTCACGAAGTTGCCTTGCAGAGGGAAGGACTAGATGACGGCAGATGAATATCCTGTGTGCCCACCAACCATATGGAGGAAACGTGGGCTTGCCTCACCCTGAGCCTCCTAGCACGCCGTCCTTTTCTATCCATTCCAAAGAAATTTACGCCACTTCAGCTATCGTGCAAACGACTCTGACCATGGCACAGTCGCCTCCTTTGCAATTCAAGATAATCCTTGTTGGCAACATGTCCGTCGGCAAGACTTGTCTTCATAGGCGCTTCCGTGATCAGCAGTCGCCACTCGACGTGACTGCGACCTATGGTGTGGACCTCCACGTGAGTCCCCTCTCACTTATGAAACTCACAGGACTTGTGTGGTATGTCCCATACCACCCGTATCCTGTGTGTTTCACTGGATGGTCAACGGTCAACTTGACCACGCAAATAAAGCGAACTGATCCTCGCGTGTGGTTTGTAGTATCAAAACATGGAAGTTGATGGGCGGAACATAAAACTTGGTATATTGGTAAGCACTCCTTGTCGTCACCCTAACTAGTACCCAAACATGTCTGACCGAGACACTTGGCCCTTTTCGTACCATTTGTCGTTACACATGTAACAGGATACAGCAGGGATGGAGAGGTTTCGGGCGATCACCGCCCCATTCTATAGGGGTGCGCAGGGTGTTATACTCGGTACGATCTATGCCCAGCGTTCTACCCTGATCATCCCGATTCAAATGCAACTAGTATACGACATTACGGACAGATCATCGTTCGACGCGTTGCCAGGTTGGCTTACCGAAATCGATGAACATGTTTTATCCACAACACCCAAGATGATCGTGGGGAATAAGTCAGACCAGGTCTGTCTCTACCAACTTTTCTTATCCTATTGCCACTTTCCTTCTCTCACTATCGCACCTCGTTTGGCTATTGTGGTGTAACCAACCGTGCATCACTGACACAACTCTCACCTATCAACAGGAGCATTCCCGGAAGGTAGCTACCTCTGACGGGGAATCATTTGCTGCCCGCAATGGTGCCCTCTTTCGTGAAGCAAGTGCAAGGACTTTAGTAGGGGTGAATGAAGTCTTCGAAGATCTTGTCACGAAAATACTCCATGCTGAAGATCAGACGAAATCCGTCGACATTTTTAGAAGGTGGCCCCAGGAGGAAATAATTAGGCTGTATGCAAAGGACAAGCCCAAACGTAGGTGGCGGGATAAATTCCAGTGTTAAGAAGTATGTATCCAGTAGTGGCTGGAACTTGTTGAGCTAAAATCCACCATGGCTTAGATTGAAATACCTTGTGTATCAATATCTCATCTAGCTTCTCCACTTACGAGCCCATTCATAGCATGCATGATAGTTCCTTCCTTGGTGGCTGATGGCATGGATAACTGAAACTTATCTCAGGTGACCGACAGACTTCCTTGATTGCGTAAGGCTATAATGAGTAGCTCTAGTGATGGGCACCGATATGTGGCTGTGGTAAATCCCTTTTGACGCCTCCGCGTTCCTTGTCGTCGGATGCGATCACTGACCGTCTTGAGAACCTGTGCAGTGACGACCCTTCGGAGGTTGTCCTACTTCCCTTGGAGTCTTCCTCTCATGATAAAATGGGGGATTATCTATGCTCGAGATGAAACAAATCAATCTAATCACCTGCATCCACGTCACCTAAAGAAAGCACTCATTGCATGAACTTAGCTTTCGCGAGGGTTACTCCTCTGTTCGATAACCACGGCCAGCTGTTCATTTCCCCTATATATCGCGAAATATCTTGGACCATAGCCAAAGGATGTGCTAACCTGGGTGCCCCGAATTTTGAATCAACGAAACGAAAAACAAACCGTATTGTCGTTGTGGCAAGACACTCTGCTCGCCCATATCCAAATCCGCGTGACAGTAAATCATTCAATGGTTCATTTTATTTTTGAGATGGCTTTCGAGAAGTGTACGTATTCAATGCGTCGCACCCTTGAAAGGCGAAGATAACGAAGACACTGCAATACAAGTGGGTCCAGGGCTTGAGAAGTGGGAGTGTCAACATTTGTAACCGCCATTGATCTTTCAAGCAAGAGACCTTGCGACGCACGTGCCGCAGATCCATCAGCGAAATGGGTATCATGACGTGTGTATCCAGTGACAAGGTAGCTTTTAACCGTCGGTTCCGTAGTGATTCTTCTGACCCTACCTGATTATTATAACTAGTGTAACCTGCCACGCGCGATTTGTGAACATACCGATTCGAATTTGTAGTACAAACTTTACACATCTCAATCTACAGAAACACATGAACGCGAGCACTCTAATGGTAGTATAAGTTCATAAGTGTTTGCCAACCGGTTGAAGAAACTTCTACTTCTAGCCATCTTGCGAACGTTGGTATTTTCGGGTCTTTTCTGCACTCTTGCAAAGGCTGTCTTAGGTTCCAAACGAGTGGGTAAGGGGTGTACGACGTTTGGTTTCTCGCGCCATCATTCTCCTTTGGAACTTTTTTCAAAGTCGTTCGACCGCGTGGCATGGCCTAAGACGACGTGGAATAACCCAGCCTTCCTGAGTTCTTCAGGTGACGGATCCTCCACACTGACGACGTGTTCTTGTACCATAGAATGCCGACTTGAAAGCCATATCACTTCCAGAAAGCCATTACAGCGTATTGCATTGGCTGCCTGGACTCCAGAGTCAGGAGACAAACTTGGGGGTTCGCGGGTCAACAGGATGGATAATACTAATAGGACGGTAGAGATCGCGATGCCGACAGCAACCTACAGTATGACATGCAGGAAGAAAATGAGTCGCTGGTAACAGTCATAAATAAAGGTAAGTGGCGGACCGGTGTAGTATTGATCTACGATGAAGATGACTAGTGAATCTCCACAATCATCAGCAAAAGGGTTGAAAGCTTACCTTTAGCTGTGATTTTAAGTCTGCTTCCGTAACGGAGGTTTCCCCATTCGATTTGTTGTAGTAACCAGAGGTAGTGAGAACTTCGTAGTAAAGTGTCAGTCAGCTGCAGGCCAGAATGATACCCGCAGGTGATTGATAGACCCACCAGCCCAAGCGGCAGCACTTGCAACATGTGCCATTGCAGTTTCGAGCTCGTGTAGTGTATTAGGGGTTGTTGGTACGGCGCTTTGATTGACTGCCGTGGCATTGTAAGACCGGCCTAGGAACGTCATTATGTACCTGTGATGGCGGTCAGTCAAGGTGACCACATTTTACAAGAGTTAATACTTCACTGCTCAAGGAAGCTCAGGAAGCATTCCGGGCATTGGTTAGGGGTATAATAGTCAGTCGAGAGAGAAGAGCGTGTCCAAGCGTCCTGGAACTGTGAATACGGTCAACATGTTGAAATGTCCACCTTGAACTCAGTGATGTACCCAATCCAGTCGGTGATCGTTGGTTCCTGTTAAGTTGGACTGCAGGGGAGTCCAAGTCGAATCGGTAATTGAAGACGTCCGGTTTATGCTCACGAGAGCATTTGTTCTGGCGTCAATAACTGCGGTTTGGTCCATCATCGATAACACACATGTGGTGACTTGTATCGTCATCGATCCAGCTACGGTCCCGAGTCCCCCTCTCTGAGAGTAGTGAAGTGTATGGGAAAGTCAGCACTTACAATCCACGAAAGAATTAGGAATATCGAAAGTTGACCCAGAGTCTCCAGTTGCATCCAAAACAGGCGGAGTCATTAGAAGAGTGACTGTGTTCCCCTGGACCTCTTGTCAGTTGCATGCTATCTTCACGCAACTAAAACGTACGAGTGCGCCGATGGAATAAGTAACATTTTCATCTGCAGAGAATCAAACCTCTCATTCCTCTGCCAGTAAAGAATTAGAACCTACAGAGAGGGTAGAGCGGGGGGTAGGTGATATTTTCTCCACTTTCACAAGTCACCGTGATATTGTAGCTAGAGTCGTTTGCTACGGCAGCGCTGACATTAGGGAAAGAATAACATTGCGCTCCGAAGGTAACTGCATCAACTGTAGCATTCCAAAGCGCCTGGCCCGACAACGTCTCATGCAGGGTAGCATTCCGCAGCCCAGGCGTTGGCATTTCAGTGAATCCCCCAACCGCTTGGACGAGAGCTGTCGCGGTGTTCCAATAGGGTTTGAGAGGGAGGTCCGTTAAGTTCTGCATCCGGTAAAGAGTATGCATGTTCGATGGACGGTTGTAAAGGAACGTTTCGAGGTTGAATAGCACAGGTGAGGTAATGCCAATCCCAGCAATTCCACAGAGGTAAAGTGCGACAAGAACCACACCGCCTATGGCAGCCCTGGGCCGTCTCCGAAAGATATGTAGAACCTCGCCAAGACCATTCCACGCGGCAGACTTGTCATGAGTTGCCGTAAGCGTTTGGTGTAGCAAGAGGTTGCGGTGAAGAGCTAGTTGTTGAGTGTGTGCGACCAAGGACGTTGTGTACAGCTGTGCACGACACGTATCACTATAGAGACCATGAATGCACACAAGTACTCACAGTGAAGACTGTTTGTACGACGGTCGTGACCGCATTTGCAGCGACAGTGTTCGAAATAGGCAAGGTGAAGTTGATGCTTGGGATAGCAACATAATGTTGTGGTTTGACGACAATGCGACAGTCCAGTCCGAGCGTATGAAGCACTAACAGTACCACATGAATGAGGATAAGACTGACATGCAATACGCAACAAATGCGACGAAGGCGAGTAACTGAGCAGCCCCGCTGGTGATCGACTAATAGCGATGAAAATATTCGTCGATCAGACTCAGTACTGCCACCCCCTTTATGCGTTCCGCACCTTTGTCAGACACGAGCCCCTTGGCCAGTGTTAACGAGGACGAGCTAAAGTCAACGGACGAGTACTCGCAGTTGCGAGGGGGACGGAGTTCGTAAGGTCCTTCTGCCATAATTCGGGATGACGAGATATCCTAGGTAGAAGGGAAAACGAGTGACCTATGCTCGACTTCATGCTAGAACTCAAGGACTTTTATAAATAATGCCCTAGTAAACGCTCAGCGCTCATCTTCTAGGCCATACCTAAACATGAACGGCGCATCGCACGTAGTGCTATAAGGAGTGAAGAGTGGAATCAATGGTGAGCGCACTCACACTGGGCGCGGCACTATACAGGGAAAATGGGATCCGATCATTAGATTGGATTGGATGGGACTGGCTTATCAGCTCAGTCCGATCTTCGCCGTAAACGCAGAATGGAGTTTTAGGGGAAAAGAGGTGACGCACTGATGGAGGCCATCTACTATCTGCATCAGGCCCTATGCTGACCTTATAATGATGTGCCACTAACACTACTGAGGGCAAGTTATGTGATATCGGATCTCATTGGTGAGATAACAGTCGCCCCGTGCACACTGCACAGCCAAATTTGCGGAATAAACTGATTATCATTAGATCCACCAAGCTGTTACACAGCCCTTGCGCTAGTGGGACCATAGCTTCGCAAGTTCATTGATCAGGTTTTTTGAAGTGATTGACACTCGAACTGCGCAGAAGCAACCGGAAGAAGTTCTTTAGAATTTCGCTGGGTAACCGAGCGTAAGCTCTGCCGTGTTAGATACAAACCAGGGTTTCCCACTCGTGTCTAGCCTACGTGTGGTATACTATGCACGGCTTTCCCCAAACTTGAAGCTCGCGAGAAGCTTAAAGTACGAACTGTAAACAGTAATGAATTAATGATCTGTGGTCAACCTGTCATTGCTTGTCTGTCACACAAGCAGATACTCTAACGGTCCGACCCTTAAGAGTGACTTTCCCGTGTGGTTGCGTCGCGTCGGGTAGTATGCTGCCTAGTCGAACAAGCAGCTATGACACGGCGTTAGAAGTGACGATGCTTCGAGTTGCCGTGGTGCTCGCAAACCTACCGTTCCAGTATATATGGTTGCATCCACTGCCTTGACTAGTGGTCGTGGTAGGTACTGGCAACCGTTAATACGCACGTCCAAGAATTGCTCTGCAGGGGTATGAACACGCTCTTGGCAGATACCTGTACATTCGCCCCATTTCGCAGTGCAGTCACATATAAATCCCGTTCCTACGCACACAATAGAGGAAGACTCCTGATCCGCGAGATAGCACATTGATCCACAACATCCTCAGATTACGGGGTTGAAGGGCTGTACATAGCTGCACGTAAAGCGGGGTAAACGCATGCATTCACGGCCCACGTCATGACCGTCTTGAGGATACCTTATTCAGAAAAATGTAAGTACGTAGACTCCCCTCGTCATATTGATGGGCCAAAGAGGTCGGAACCGAGCACGGGTATAGAGCGGTGGGTGATATTAACTGACCACCGAAAATCCGCAGCAGCACTCGGCTAAGACACCGTTCAAATGTCGACGAGGGGCACTTAGGAATGTACATACTTAGATTCAGGCTAAAGGAGAAAAAAAGCCAAAAACGCACTCATGTACCATCACTTCGACGCAATCGGTTGAACTTGGGCAACATCTCGCGGAGGTATTCTGCATGTTTCATGCGTAGATCTGCTTCCTGGACTTGTCCTCTTCCGCTCCATATCCGGCGGTCAGCAGCTGGACCATATATGCAGGTATATTCCGCAAGGGTTTCGTCTTCGGCTGGTACCACCAAACATTGGGCTCCTATTACGCAGTGATTGGACATCCGAACTGTGTTGTGCACCCGCGCTCGGGTCGAGATTGTGTTGAAGTCGCCAATAGACGGGCACTCCACACCTATATGTAGTGTAGCGAACAAAGGATGAACCCTGGCAGACTCGGTAAAAGAGACAGAGAGAGAACGTACGACAGCCTATCTCAAAGAGGTTATTGTCGCCTATGCGCATGATATCCTTGCGACGGTTGACGATAATGACTGCCTCCTCGATGATACAGCCAGCGCCGATGACGATGGGCCCGACGAGTGCGAAGATGGCCGCCTTTGGGTGAACGACGGTGCCGGGGCCAATGTTGATGTCGCCCTTGAGGTCCACATCTTGACAGACCACTGCTTTGGAGTGGATAACGAATTTATCCCGTCTACGTGGACAACAGTCGATACCTGGCTTCCAGGATTTGAGGTGACTTACATTGGGGGCATCGTGGACGGGACACGTCACACCGAATATTGTAAATTCTGAACTCGGGTTTTGATGATGCACGCCACTCAACGTGTCGAGGTTCGGAGGCTTGAACTGGGAATCCGAAATGTTCCCGCCTCGGAACCTCAGTCCTGCTCCCAGTTTGATATCGGTTGAAAAATACATCCGTCGTATCTTGTGAGTGTTCAGTGTGCTACCTGGCAAATTTGCATACGCTAGACACTTTGTCGGATGCAGAGCCTACTTGCTGGTGAACTACTTGTCATAAAATACTAGGGCTATGATAACATCAACGCCCAGTCCCCAACCACATATTCTTGCTTTGGCTGCCCTTTTGAGCCTAGTAGTGTGTCCATGTCAACATCCAAGCTCTATCTGCGTGCCGAAATGTTATTGGCCGAGAAGCTCCCGATCTACGTGGTGTTGCCGTCTTCCACTCAGCGTCCGCCAATAAATACGAACACAGAAACAGCAATTGATCGCTTTCTAACGAACCTCCACCCCCCAGTTTTTATCATCTCGTCCCTTCCCCTCCCCCTCCTTTGACCCAACCAACTAACTTTTCTCACTCCACAGATCAAACGATGTCGACCAGTACGTTCTCCCTCAACGTGTTGTCCTGGGCGTTAATGGTGCGTGGGCACAGACGACACTGCTAACCCGGCCCCTACCGCCGCCCAGTTAAGCCCATATAATTATGTTCCAACTGAATGGATTTGTATCACGGTTGGTCCTCCTTTATCGGACATGTCAGAATATCGTGAACGGACCCATCCCATCTCTTGCATAGTTTGTTACGGTCTTTGGTATCAACACGGGTAAGACCGGGAAAGTCAGTGGGTTAATCGTCACCCTACTCATCCCCCACCCAGTGCTTCATCTCTACCAAAGCTTGAAGTTCCGCATGTGGTGGTTAATCCCTACTGCTGTCACAGCCGGCGTTCTCGAAACTCTTGGATGGTCAGCCCGGCTATGGTCGAGTATTAATTCGGGATTGCTTACCCCGTTCGAAATCCAGTAAGTAATCATTTGCCGTTGATATATTACTTGAATAGACACCCGGAAGATTGGTCGGAACCATTCTCGCACCTACACCATTCCTCGCAGCAAATTTCCTCATTCTAGGGAAAATCATCACTCAATTAGGCCCTCAGTACAGCCGGTTGTCACCCAAACTCTGTAAGAATACCATTTGCTTTCTTCTCCTGCGTTTACTGAGGTGATCAGATGCTCTTATTTTTTGTTCATTTGTATGTAGCGCTCTATTGTCCACGCAGGACCAGTTTTGACCGTCCTTTAACACAGGATGTGATATGTCTGATCATCCAAGCCGTCGGTGGTGCTATGGCAGCAGGCGAAGTTAACCAGGGTCAAAACCCTGACAAGGTTTGTGTATGTTCGCGGTCAATCTCTTGACTTCACATTTTCCGTTCTCAAGGGAGGCAACATCATGCTCGTCGGTGTGACTTTTCAATTGTGTAAGTAAGTTCTATGCTTTGTTCTCTGGATAGTGATACCCATTCGGGTCAAGGTGCGATGGGCCTTTACGTCGTTTGCGCTGGAGAGTTTCTCCTACGTTTCTTGAACGATATCCCCGATCAGAAAAATTCGACGCCTCTGTCTGAAGAGAAGCGTTATGCCAAAATTATAGAATGGCATATTATCAAATGGTTGATCCTCGGTCTAGTTATCCAGACATTTTGCCTTTTCGTCCGGTCAGCAAAGTTTTTTCCTTCCTATGTGGAGTTGTCGCGTGTGCTGACATCATCGACAGCTCTACTTATCGTACTATTGAATTGTCGAATGGCTGGTCTGGCCCAATCATCTCCACCCAAGCCTACTTCAGTGCGTTCACCCCATTACTTTCCCACCTTACTAATCCTGGCGGCTGATCCAGATGTCTTCGATGGTCTCATGATGGCCATCGCGGTATATACCTTGAATCTCATCCACCCCGGCTTTTTCTTTTCAGCAACATCAAATGTCGCTGAGGCTGTCGACTGGCCTCCACACTGTCCTACTTCCATGGGGGGCATGGCAGACTGCACGCATACATATTAAGACCATCTGTCTATTTGCCTCTTTCCGAGTTTGTTTCAGTTGCGCCTATGCATGCTAAGGTATTTTGTACACCAGAATCTGGACGTGGACTAGCTTTGTAGTTATGGTGTACACTAGCGTACGGCCATTTAACGATCGTGACGATATACGCAAATTACATCTAACCACTGGACATATGCTTTTGGTTGGAGATAAAAACTACCCCGTACTATATACCCGACAACGCACAAGTTGGCACCTTTTACTGTATTGATGTAAAAGGCACGACATCTCCAGTCAGCACAATGACACGAACATCAGCAAATATTATTCATGAAAGTAAATTCAAAATGTACAGCAAGGATGGTGGAAACGTACATACCATGGCGTAACCTCAAAGAATTGAACACGTACGTGACTAGCTGTGACTAAGTAAGGTACGGACAACTCCATTTCATTCTGCGATCCATACGGAAAGCCCCACCGAATGATTGATGATTTGCGGGTTCAAACCCCTGTCTTTTACTTGGTGGCATTCTTCAAGTTCCACAGGCAAAGTCTCGTGGCATATAATTAGACCCCTTTCCGCGAGCGACGGAAGCGAATATACTGCAATGTCACCAGTGATCGCGTAGTGACAGACAGCTGTCGCGCATCCGACAACATTCAGTCCTGCGCTTAGTAGGTCGCTTCCGCGAGCTGCGTAAAATGTTTAACAACGAGAGGGATGAGTACTTGTACTTATAGCGGCGTGCCATCAGGTTTCCTTCGCCCCGCCGCCTTGCCATGCCTCAAATTAGGGCTTCTCTCGGAACCGTATTCCTGAGCTTCCTTGCTGGTGCAGCTGCGCAGGGGATCACTAGCGCTCAAAGCTTGGCCAACTTAACATATGCCGGTCCGCCGCCGAATAATACCAAGGTCCTCATCCTCGGTGGGGGCATGGCTGGTGTCATTGCAGCCCGTACACTCCATGAGCAGTGCATCGACGATTTCGTGATCGTAGATGCTAAAACTGAGCTTGGCGGACGCATGATCCAAAAGCCATTCGGTATCCCAGGCAGAGAAATTGTCGTGGAGATGGGTGCAAACTGGATTCACGGAACGCAGTGCGGTGACGGGCCTGCTAACCCTGTTTGGAAGTTAGCGCAGAAGCACAATTTGAGTACGGTGTACACCGATTTCGATGGCAGTATATGTGGGTATTTGTCGGTTTGTATCCATCTCGACGCGTCGCGCTGATTTTCTCTAGCGTTCTTCGATTACAATGGTCCCAACAACTACTCGGCAGTTTTCCATGCATCGGTCGATGCGGCCAACAATGCGACGGTCCTTGCAGGTACGAGGGATCATTTTGATGACCTAACGTTATCCAACTCATCGTGAAACAGGACAGCGGTTGTGGGATAACGAAGTCGATATGGACCTTAGATCAGCATACGGTTACATGGGCGTCAAACCCAAAACCCCGCAGGAGCAGGCTTGCGAGTGGTATCAGGTCGATTACGTACGTCTGCTTCATCTTGAGTAGAAATGCTGGCTCACTCTAGCTCCAGGAATGCAAGTCTCGTTATTTTCTTCATCACATTGAACTAATCTGGCCTTTTCCTGGAATCGGAATTTAGATGCACAAGTAAGGAAGGAACTTTCCATGAATATCCGATGTACTGAACTTTCCATAGTCACCCTCGCAGACATCATGGTTGGCCTCTGCTTGGGTGAGTATTGCACCCATGTTTACACGGCCGAAGTGTCTCTAATGGATATTAGAATACCAACTTCACATATAATCCTGAAGCTGGAGGGTATTCGGATGTCGACATGATGTCCGTCGACCCACGTGGCATGGCATATATCCTCCAAGCGGAAGCTACCGAGTTCCTCAAGACGAACCAGGTCCTTTTCAACGAGACTGTAGAAGCCATCCACTACAGTGAGGACGGGGTCGTTGTTCTGACGGCAGGCGGGTACAACCTTACGGCGGAACATGTCCTGGTGACGTTTAGCGTTGGTGTCTTGCAAAATACCGACGTCGTCTTTCAACCTGCGCTTCCTAACTGGAAGAGAGAGGCTATTAACAGTATAGAAATGGTGAGCACTGGACGAATCACAAAGACCTATCTTCTAACGTCAAACAAGGGAACCTATACCAAAATCTTCTTGCAGTTTAACGACACCTTCTGGTTTAAAACTGAGATAGGATTGTACGCGGACAAGCAAAGGGGAAGATATCCCGTATGGCAGAACTTGGATCATCCAAAGTACTTCCCAGGTTCCGGGGTTATTTTCGTTACTGTGACGGTGAGTGAACGTCTGGTCGATCGCTCCTCCGACTCACAAGTATCAGGGTGATTACTCCAACTACATCGAGCAATTGAACACTACGGAAGTCCAGGATGAGGTGATGGACGTTCTTCGGGCGATGTACCCTAATGTCACTGTCCCTGACCCGGTCGATATCCATATACCTACGTGGGGCGGTAATGCTTTGTATCGCGGTTCGTTCTCTAGTTGGGGGGCGTCCTTCGTGCCTGGGCATTCAGACAACTTGAGGGCCACAGTGGATGGCCGAGTCTGGTTCGCGGGTGAAGCTACCAGCTTGAAACACTTTGGTCAGTATGACTTCTTTTTGTTGGTTATGACTGGTAACCAACTGTGCGGGTCATAGGCCTCTTGCACGGCGCATACTTCGAGGGTCAGAGTGTCGCGCGAGAAATTGCTGCCTGCATCAAAGACGGACAGTGTTCAGGCATCCCACATGAAGCTACAGTCAAAAATTCCCAGCCTTACCCAAATAACTTGCAATAGTCACCAGTGGTCACCCGTCCGCATGTCGTGCGTTAGCACTATTATGTTGTAGATCATTAGGCCGAGGACATAGTTGATTCTTTGGTATTCTCACATGATATATGTACAAGATCGCTGGCACCGAGGAAAGTTCTTGTGGGCGAAATTACAGCAGTTTGCGAAAAAGCGAAATATTTGTCATGCGCGAGAGTTGTTCCGGAAAAGGAAATGTAGGAAATTGAGTAGTACAGTATGCTAATAGCACTACCTTTTGACCCTTGCCTTGTCATTCTAGTACAGCACTCCTCCATGCCATATTGCCATATCAGCTCTGACCTCAAGGACTGTGTGATCTGTCTCTGGGCTTCCAGCTGGGAAATTGAGGATGTCTGCATTGCTCTTGGCATTTCATCTGCAGTTGCTATTGCTGGTGATGGATACTAGCAGAACATGGGTCCTGCGAACAGCCACCCTTGCCACTGACAGGATGTGCCCGAACGATCACAAGAGCTCTTCTGACTGCAATGGAAGACCTGTTCTCCCAGGATTCTGACCTCTACCTTGACAGGCTCTGTACCTGGCTTGCAATTCAATGCAATATCTTCATCTCCACCTTGGCCCTCTCCCGGACACTCAATAGTGTTGGTTTGTCTCAAAAAATGGTCCAGAAATTTGCTTCAGAGCGAGATGAGCTTTGCTGTGCAGAGTTCCATAACTATTTGTAAGACAACTTCATTGGTGACAGGTCCGAGTTCATTGTTGATGAAACCAGCAAAAATGAACACCTATGCCCAATGATATGGACACACAGCATGTGGAAGGCGTGCCCAGCTCAGGGATGTCTTTGTTCGAGGTATCCAGTATTCTCTATGTGCAGCCTTGACAACCCAAGGCTACATCACCACTCACATTGTTGAGGGATCTTACAATACTCAGAAAGTCTACAATTTTATTGCAGAGGAGGAGGTATGGCATTCATACATAGCTGAGAATCGTGCATATATCTAGGCCATTCACTGGCAGAATGATGAGGCAGCTACAGTAAAGTGGTAGTACTATTAGCATGCTGTACTACTCAATTTCCTACATTTCCTTTTCCAGAACAACTCTCGTGCAACAAATATTTTGCTCTTACATAACAGCTTGGCCTGCACACAACTATCACTAGAATCCTAATTTTATGCCAAGGTAATATATTCATCTGGCAATAAGCATAATGTACTAAAAATGTGTAAAATGTCATATATAGCATTATAACACTTTAAGCCTTGTGTCAAAACTATATTGGATATGGCATGTTGCTGCTCGAATCAAAAAGATAGATCTGGCAACATCAAACACCAAATGTTAGTTATTCCATCACATAATAATCTCAATAATCTGTATATGGTGCAGTCTTGTCTGTCAGACACAAAAGACAACACCAATAGCTTTATTGACCACATAATAATAATTTGTTTAACTACTATTTACTTATTAACAACTATATATAGATTACTCTAGGACGGAACTCGTAGAGCCTCACAGCCCTTGCCCTGCTTAGGGCATGCCTGACACCACAAGTAGGTTTTCCATGATAACTGTACTTACCCATGATCCAACGGAAATGACAAAGACATACCAGATTTAAACATACACAATAAAGCTTACCTAATTTAGGCATATCTTGTTCAGACTTACCTTTAAGTTCATGGACCCTGACTCTAACTCAGAGGATCAAAGTCAGAGGCAAGAGTGAAGAACTTGAAAAGGCTCCTCCAGCAGGGATTATATATATTGTATGTACTGTACAGTTATTAGTGATTATTTTCCACGCTTTGACCATTTCCACAAATGGACAAGTACAAAATATTCATTAAATGACATGTGGTTACATTATGCTTGTCTTGGTAACCCAGATATATTACATATATATTGGTATATCATTTGGCTCAATGTGTGCTACATATGACCAATCAATCACCTTGAGTTACCCATGATATAGCCTTTATATAATTATATTTTGCAATATATTTTGACAACTAACCAATATATTTTGGGAGCAACCACATCATCATACCGCACTTCAAGGTTTCCTGTGATAACACCACGGACTCCATGGAGCATGCTACCAACTGCACAACATCTGCAAAACGGTAGAATTACGTTCGCATTTGCATTGCGCTTAATGGCGAACGGCGCTCTCCGATTGGTGGTTGTGCACTCAAGCGGGGGCTAACCGAGCACTTGCCAAATGGGCCGCCATTACGGTCAGTAATGGCCCGGGTAGGTTTCCTGATGTACGGTCGTTAGTTCAACTAACGACCGTACTACTGCAACTGACGTGACGAATGTACTGCCCAACAACTGTGCTACTGCAGTGTCTGATGTCCTTGTGCACGAACTTCGAAACTTCGAAAATTGTGTTGCGCGAAACCTTCGGACATGCGGAAGCATGATTACACATGGGAAATTTCAATATTGTGACAGAGGTAGAAGATAATTCAGAAAGTAATTGTAGAACATTATATTCTGATACAGTATTATCTGTTTTGTGTAATTTATTATTCTGAGGTGGGTCTGAATGGGTTTGCAACATATAATATTTCACAATTGTATTCTGAATTATATTCTACCCATGGCAAAATCTGGAAATTTCTGATGTAGCTATTGTTAGGGTTACCGGTTGGTTTACTATTTTAGTAATATGGCCCAGATTGGCAGTTGCACAAACACGCCAAGTTGGCAATATGGACGTACACTGGAAATTTCAATATTTTGACATGGGTAGAATATAATTCAGAATACAATTGTAAAATATTATATGTTACAAATACATTCAGACACACCTCAAAATATAAACTTATACAAACCATATAATACTTTAGCAGCATATAATATTTTACAATTGGCTTTTGAATTATCTTCTATGAATGGTGAAATATTGAAATTTCCCATGTGTTATCCAGCTTTCCTTGACTGTGGCTGTGCCACTGCAGTGACATGCTTGTGGGCCTGTGGGTCCGTGGCCTTCAATGCTGAGCTGTAAGATGCTGTAATGGTGCTGTACTAGTTGCTGTTGACGCTGAAAAGAAAGGGTTGCTGATCTGGCACAGAAGCTGGGAGTTCATCGTGTAAAATCCCCATGATGTTGTGAGCGGAAATATTCTGATAGGATTCCTAATCTCCCTCGACCGGTCAAGGTGCGCTGGTTGATTGTGACGATTTTTCATCACTAACATCTCGGCGTAGTCAAGCAGTATGCTCCTCCCATCCCCATCACCGCGACCTGTTTAAGGAGTGGCGTATTGCTTGCCACGACCTATGCCTCGAAAGGCAATCCCATACAGATAATCAGCGATTCCTAGATCCTGAAACTGGGAAATGTACGAGGCTCCAAGTTCAGGCCATGCATCCCGTTCCGAACACAAGCCAAGTCAAAATTACCGATACCGTTCGGGCCATTCCCAAACTCGCAGTCTTGCTGTTCCGTGCCCCACCTTCCAACATTGCGCAAATAGTTCTCTGGCCTCTGAAATTCATTTTTTGTTCAATCTATCTACTCTTTTGGCCACTCGATGGTTTACCAGGTGGAGGGGTTTACACGAATGAATACCCCAGGTATCTCGTGCGCTACTGGGGACAAATGTGGGCTGCCCGCTCGCATAGGGAATATTCTATCTTCCACAACTTGGCGTGTAAGAGTCCGATGCCCACGCCTGCCAATTCTTCTGTCACGGTAAAAAGTGTTACACACTCACTTCACCCTCGTCGACTCGCCATACACGGCGAGAGCGGATGGAACCTTTGCGAAGACCTAGATACTATTATCCACTATCATTATGTCGCTATCTCATACCGACAGAGTGATATCTTTCAGCTAGGTACCGATGACGAGGGAAAGATGAGGGAGGAAGAACGAAAGAACCAATTTATCGATTCGGTCCGTTCTACGACGTTGAAATGTGGCCTGCAGGCGTATTGGCTGGATCTCGAATGCTTGGGTGTGACCACGGAGGAAATGAATACAGACCTCTATCAGATGGCAGATATTTACCGCGGAGCGGTCTTCACTCTCATTACTCTTCCCGAGTCAGACAACCAGCACAGCATCGAGAGCTGGAGGAGCTGGGGTGGTCGTGTGTGGGCCTTCCCGGAGACTTTTCTGAGCAGGGAACTTCGTTACCAGATTGGTTTGGACGGTCCCATCATACCCATCACTCTTTACGAGCTCGCCAACAAGGCCTATGAGAACTACACCGAGGAGACTGCGATCATCAATGCGTTTAGCGGAAAAGATCGTCTCGGCCGATTGGAACGGCTTACCTACATTAAGGCTGCAATTTGGCGTCGAGACCTCGAAAAGCAACCTCCGCAAAACAGGCAGCAGCCCAAGCACTTGGGAACAGAGGACCTGTCTTATCCAGCCGAGAGGGTTTACGCTTTGATGGGCTTCTTCGAGCATCGCATCATGCCAAGTATTCTTGAAACTGAGCTACAGGCCCTAGCTCGGCTCTCGATGGCCAACAGCAGCGACCGTATGGCTGAACGCATGGTTTCGATGCTTCCACAAGACATCCAACCACAAGCTTGTTGGTATGCCGATAACGGCCAGTACGGTTCGCAACTGTGGGACATCGAACCGGAGGTTAACGTTGCCGGAGTAACTGAGAGTGGTGCATTGGTTCTTGATGGTTGTCGGGCAACAACCATCCGTTGGAAGAACTTTCCAGAGGTTTCATTTATGACAACAGAATCGCGCAGGCGAACTGTTGCAGGCACACTACCCATTACTCTTCCAGTTTGGGTGCTTAATGCTGCAGCGCGGATGCCACACGCTGCAACTATATCGGTTGATAGCGTTTTCCTTGCATCTGCGGTGTTCATGTTCGGCGCTGCTCCTTTCATGATCGCCTACTCTATCTCTGGTCGCATCCTCGCCACGCAACCTTGGCTTATCGGAGTCAAAGGCATAATGTCACCTAAGGAAGCGGCAGACCGCGTCTACGGTGCGACGTTGTCCGAGCGCCAACGCCTCTTCTTTACTCCCGGCGGTTCACTGTTCGCTCAACCAGCAGAGGACAATATCCGAAAAGGACTTGAAAGTCAATACGACGAAGCCTTAAGGCAGGCAAGAGATGACATTTACACACTGATAGACACGTGCTCTGGGACAATGTACTATTTCACCGCGAAACGTCCCCCCACTGTATGCCTTTTCACTGGACGCGAGGGTGGACTAGGCCGGTTCGTACTCTGTTCAGAGAACTGCGTTGCCAACGAGCTTCACAAAGAGACGGTATTACGCATGCCGTCCTACATACATCAAGCCATGGTTCCCTGTGATTGGGTTGCTATTGCATCACGTAGAACCACATGAGGAGATATTTCCTGTCAGTGATTTGAGATTTGAAGTGACATGTCATGCAATGATACCATTTTCAATGTGTATAGCAGTAGTAGATTACATGACATGCCCTCTTGAAATGAATCTGTAGGCTACCTCAGTAGGTTGTGAGCTACTGTGACTTAGTGCACTGACTTTCTCACGGATCCTATCTCATCCGTCACGTCGGCAGAGTAAATCTGACCAAATCTGACTGACCAGCCCACATCCCACCTGATCTGACACAGTTTTCACTGGGATTAAGTGCATAGGTGCCATTGTCACGTCCATTCAAACGCACGCAAGCTCGCTTGTTGTACAATAAACATTTATTTGCAGTTGCGGTAGTGACAGACTCGAAAGGTGTTGTTCAAAACCGACATTTGAATGCTGTTCCGCATCACGCAGCTAGTAAGACATATAATGTCAGTAATGAAGTAGCAAAGCATCAAACCTCGGGTTGTTCGTTATCAAGCGATGGATCTTCCTGGTGGAGGCGCTTAACGGTTGGCTTGAAGAGACTGACGTCTCTAGAGTACTCCACAGCAGATGTAAAACATTGGGTAAAGACGGAGTGGAGGTTCCCAAGTGGTTCGGTATAGGCCGGTTCCTCGGCCGGCGGCATGTCCTCTTCGCTCTTAGTGTACGCTATGAGAAGTTCCTCGTGCATGTGTTCCACTTCATCAGCTGCACGGTGAAAAGAATTCGGGAGCACTTGGCAGACCATACGAGCAGAGAATGTAGAGAAACGTGAATCGAGCCGTCAGGGGAAGAAGCCGTCGAACCGGCTGCCATCCTGATCAGCGTGGTAATATAGTACCCAAATTGGAATCCACCGAGTAGACTCCATATCGTGTAGGGGGTTGAGCTTGAATGGGGGTTTAAAGGTTCGGCCCTTTGGTTTAGGACGGTGCGCCGTAAACAAATATTTTCGAGCTTCGACCTCGCAGGGCATAAATTCCAGCGTGCCCTTTACCACGTCACTGAAAGCTCTTCGGTGGCAGATGAGATATCAATTTACCGTCAGCACCTCATGCGAAGTCTTGGAGTCCATATGTTTTGCGTACTCAAGGTCAGCTAACTTCCCCATCTGACCCACGTGTAAAACGTTTCCGGCACTAACATCACGGTGCACCCAGTCCACACTGTACAAAATCTGCAAGGCTGAAAGTTGTCTATAAGGCACCAGCTACGGTTCATATCGAAACTTAGCCAACCTTTACGGGCATCCTGTAGCGTCTCAAAGACGGTATCGAGCCTTCCAAGTTCGTATGTAGGTTGGAAAACCTCCTTGAAGACCAGACGGGAATGAATCCTGTGGACTTTCAATTGCTTGGCGGAACCGGGGACGCAGGGGAAACTTGGTGTGAGCCCTTCGCCAGTCCTAGTCGGTTTTGCCTTAGGAACTTCAACGGGTAACGAATACCAAGTACAGTGAGTTGGCAGGTCGGACATGCGTAGAAGGCTATCAGTGCCATCAATCTTCCTGTCCACCATCACATTCGCCACTGCAAGGACCATGAGGAAATCCTGCCCCCTCAACCCCTTTTTGATTCCGCAAATCGGTAAATATTTGTTCGAGGATTGTATCTCACGGTCCCGGTCGGAGTCTCTCCAACACTCCTTTAAGGCGGCAGGTTCGGCATCCTTCGCCGGGTTTCCATCCCGAGACTTGAGACAAACTTCGAAGATGCGGGTTCCACGACCTCTCAAGGCATCGGCGTTGAAATCGGAAATAACCCTCGTGGTCTGGATTCCTCCTCGTCTGTGTGCACAGTAATGTCATATTGAATTTTACCGCTAATGTCCACTCGTCGTATCGTTGGGTCCCTTCCGAGCTCGTGGTCATTTGCAAACGCGAGGGAAGAGAAGAAATAGATTGGGTGTTCTGGCTCCTGTTCAGAGGGTCAGTAACAAACGACAAAGAATTCGAAGATGTGACTACTAACGCTAAAGAAGTTAAATGGCCTAGCGCACGAGCGTGACTGCCCTGCAAGTGAACCAAAACCTCATCATAGTGTTCTCGATCGTAACACCAAATGTGGCACGGCGGCAGGGGTCGCCATGAACGGTGTGGTATAGGCTTACTTTCTTGTCATCCTATCATAGTAGATCAGCGACGCTCGAACGAAGATCTAGTTGTCACTCACGTCTTTGCGCTGCTCGTTTCTGTTGCCCTTCTTGAACTCGAACGAGACCACTATGTCGTCCCACGAATGAGGATCAGAGTTTACGGCGTGGCTTTTCTTATCCTTCTGTGCGCCAGCCTCCAGGCAGTAACAAATAGGCATCCGAGCGAGTAGCATCAGACCGCTCGGAGAGAGGCGATTCCGAAGGTCCAGATACAAACCTAAGCTTTGCTTGGGTATTGACGACTTTGCTAGCCTCGCGTACCACTGCGTCGAAAACGTTCGAAGGGTGATTGAACGTCATATCCTCGGATGGTTTCGAATCCCTGGGCTCTTTGTCAAATCCAGCCCACCGCTCTGAGGCATGGGTCAGAACACTAGGATCACGTTGCAACGACTCCTTGATTTTGTCAATGTCGACCTGCTGAAGAAGGGGTGGCAGGGCAGCAGACTTGAAATAATGAAGAGACACAGGGGAATTTTTCCTAGGTCCCTAAGGGCAGTCGTTCTACCGAGAGCGAGGTCGCCTGAGCGGTATCCCGCCAACGACATCTGCTTCGGTTTGGGTATGGTGACAGCTCCGGTGAGCTCGCTAGAGCACAGTTGTTCAATAGTGGTACTGTAGCGAAGAATCTGCTTACGTACATTACCACCTGGCCAACCCTAGGCTTGGGTTAGGGTTGTGAGATACAAGGTAGTGGCGAAACCAATATGTACATGCACTCCTTTACGACAGATACATAGACACACTTGGTTTCCGGCATGCCTTCGTCCGAGCCATCGAGCCACCCCTCTGACGTATCGGATAAGAGAGTCGCCTTGCGATCATCTGCGAACGGCACCGTCTCACTCCGGACGCTCGACAGTGTCCGCGACGAAGTTGCCCATGGCATTGCACTGCGTGCCATCATGAAAGCCAAGGTCGTCGAAGGTGTCAAGATATCTGTCTATTTCACCTTCTCCAAGAGGGACGACGATCGCTTTCTGCGCCACGTCGCCGACATCATCCGTGCTCGTCTACCCACCCGTCATCTCTTTGCCCTCGCTACGACTGGAGCCCCCTCCCCCTCCTCACTCACCAACGCCAACACGCTCGTCATCACCGGAAGCGATGCCGATGACGTCCAGAGCGCTGTACTTCTCGCCAGCTCGAAATTTCTCGGCCGAGTCGTGGCGTTGACAAATGATGGCGACCTCATGTCAGCTGCTATCGAAGACATTGGCGCGTCCTCATATGACAGTGCTGCACTATGGGATGTGCTTCATAAATCCGTCCGTGCACCTCTCAACCGACTCGTCCCACCACCAGGATCTCGTAGCACCCTCCAGCTCATCAACGCAGCCAGAGCCAAACTCCAACGAGTCACTCCACACCAGGCCTGGGATATCCTCCATGACCCTACATATCCCATACCCGCCTTCCTCGTCGACATTCGCTCTGTCGCTGAGCGCACTCGCTCGGGGGGGATACATGGATCCCTTATCATCGAGCGCAATATGCTAGAACGCCGTTTCGACCCCCGGTGTGAAGACAAGTTGGCCATTGCGGATAGGTACGACCTACGAATTATCGTGTACTGCGAAGACGGATGGGCATCATCACTTGCTGCAGCATCGCTGCACGAGATTGGTATGTGGAATGCGACGGATATTGTAGGCGGTTTCCAGGCTTGGAAGGCTGCCAGACTGCCTGGACAAGTCAAACCTCCTTCGACCGAGAGCAAAACCGCAACTTTGGAGGGATTTTCCCAAATATCTGGGGAAAGTTATTGAGAGTTGCGGTCCGCTGTTGGTCGTTTGGAGTCTGACATCCCAACAATCTCATTTGGTGGCGCATCTCATGCGAGTCGTCGATGGAAAGTCTGGGTCTATCGTCCACCATCACTGTACAGCCTCTGGCACTCCACGGAGTGGTATGTACATATATGCATCATTATTATCCAAAACCAGGGTGTACTCATACACTACATTATACAGTCTTCGGTAGCGGAAGTGGTTTATACCTCGCCTAGCTGATACCTTCTTAGCTATATACCACTTGATACGAGTGATATCCTTCCTACGCCTATTTGTCTTACGTTTGTGTGGCTGGTGTGGGTTTCGGTGCAAGTATCAACCTCCACTTCTCTATATACCATCAAGGTGATTAATATCAGAGTAAGTTTTCAGAAAAAAAACGTGGGCTTACCTGTAAGACCAGCGAGACTGAAAGTGGAATTACCGGTATTATTTGCAGATGGGGAGGGCTGGTAGAACGAAGGCTGACGAACGCGATTCGCCCTCCAGAATCTAGCCCGGTGCTTATCTGGGGTTAGGTGACTGTCCGTGATAAGAATCTAGAGAAATGTGTTAGTGACTTCCGACGACAGCTCGCTCATGCCTCGGACCTTGGTCTTTGGTGTTGAACTTCCAGAGTCTGCCAACTCAAGCATGATGTCGGTCATGGGCCACCGAATTCTACGACACCAATACCAGCTGAGTCATATCAATCAACGAGCGCTGGGGAAGTTTCATACTCGTAAAATGCCGCGTTCTCTTCGTGGACTCGGACTTCTCTGATGAACCATGCAACTGGGTAGTCGCTTGCGACTATGGGAGCATCTTTCAACAATGATTTGACCGAGAGGTATTTTCCACTCTTCTGATTGCGAATGGAATGTCCAGCGCCTAGAGGGCTAATGTCCCACTTTCGCAATGCATAAGCGACATGACCAGAAACTAAACAGAGTTCACCACCTTCTGTGTTTCATTTTCTTTCGGGGGCATACCTGGAATTAAGAGAGAAATACAGGTAGTAGCGATTGTAAGACAAATAGTAGGATAGTAAGCTGAGACACTGACCCATCAGCGAATGGTCTGTACCCATCTCCATAGCCGTCCCACTCTGACGGTTGACGAACGTATACGTTCCACGGTTTATTGGCATTTCGGATTGACGAAACGTGCAGGAGTGAGAAGCTTGTCAGAGAGACTTATATAGACCAGCAAAGACGGCTCTTCAGAGCGGAAATGGATCCTTCCGAACATGTGTATTACGCATGGTCCTCGTCATGTGTGGGGCGGTGTGTGTGGCTAGGAGACTCGAGGCAAACACGATGCAAGAGTTCGAGATCGTACTTATACCTGTCCTGGTCGAAGGGAATGAGGATGGCTGTCTCCATGTTGTGAGTGGTGACAGAGGAACAATGGGTCGAATTCGTTACCAATTGTCCTCGAGTGCGCACGACCTCCATGAGTTATCAGCCTCTGATACTACTCCAACGTATCACACAAACGCATCCACGCTCGAATTCACAGGAAGTCTGATATGAATACTATGACAGGTAGAAATGGAAGACATCGGGGACGAGGTGGCACAAGAAGTCACGGTGCATCGCTGGTTAAGCTGTGGAAACTGTCAGAACATTTCGGGCAGATGGCTGTACGAACATACTTCTGAGAATCATTGAAGGGGTTGCGCAAGGCGCACACTTCAAAGCGCGTTTCCGATGGCAAGGTACAATTGGTCGGACCGCAAGGACCGTTGGAAACCCCCCATTCGGATGGCGACCCTATTGGTCTACGTGTCAGGGGTCGAGACCTATGCGCAGCAATAGGACAGGGCAAGAATTTCAGCGTCAAATAGGGGAAGTGGGATCTTCGTGAGTCACCAGCACTCCCAGCACTCCCTGATGGGCCGGGCCAACGCATACTTCTACAGTACTGAGAGTTCATCACGACGAAAGAACCTAGCCGGAGGTAGTGAGGGATCGTGTGTGTGTGTCTCCCAGGAGATAGGGAGCTGCGTAGTCACCACACCGCCTAAACACTAAGCCAGAAACTGCTATAGCAGACGTCTAAACCGTCAGAGTCAGTGCATCAGTGGCTGAGACTGACTGACACTGAGTTCATGTTCGAGATATGAAACGTCCTATGCATATGATGCATCCCCTCTGGTCGGAAGCGGCCGGTCCACGACCAGAGCGGTCGAAGGAAACTTGGAGCTAATGTAGCACGGCTACTTCGACTCCGGCTTATACTAGGTTTTCTCTACGACCCTCGGAGTGGGTCCGACCGTGCCTGAACCTTTTTGGCTCCGGGGCCGAAGTAACCCGCTGAGTGGACAAATGCCGCACAACTGCCGCCCACCCCTTCCAAACAGTTTGCGCCCTTCAGATGGAGTGTGTGCCTGTTTTGCACGTTCCTTGAGAGTCGTCGTACCAGGCGAGCTCATTGAATAGTGGGACCCCCTACAGGCATACAAAGATCACACACACCGCTGTGGACTCTGAGTTCGACGACTTCCGAGTCGTGGCACGCGGTTGGTCGTATCACCCATGTGAAGATGTGGAGCTTCATTCAATCACTGATAAGAAATCAGCACTAACGCGCTTTTCCATCACAGCCGCACTAAGGGCAACAGCGCTGCGGAGTGTCATTTTCCTCGGTGAACTGCATATTATGTTTCTCCACGTCATCATAGCAATGTTGCCAGGAGACGCTACTTGGACGGGTGTTGAAAGCCGGCGCAGCAACTCTGCTCTTCACGTTCCCATCATCTGAAGTTGGCCTTTATCTTAACTCTTGCTGTCCCTCGCACACTCCATGGGCGTCACTACCCACCTGCAGGGCTCGGTAAAGGGCATACCCAATCGCTACATCGTTCTTGTCACTGTATTTTTGGTGAGCAGTGTACCAATTTACATAACCTAAGCCTTGATATTAACCTTTATTCAGACATTGATTCTTCTCACTTTGAAAAGCCTTTCGTTTGCCGCCGATGGATTGACAGTACCTCTCGGCATTACTCAGTCTTCAGTATCCCACGAGGTTACTCTCGAGGCTCCGGTGGCACCTACCGTCCGGAAGGCCAACGCTACATTCATAATTCTTTGTCGCAATTCCGAACTAGAGGGTGTCATCCAGAGCGTCAGGGAAGTCGAAGATCGCTTCAACAGGGATTTCAACTACCCATACGTGTTTCTGAACGAAGAACCTTTTACTGATGAGTTCAAAACGTAAGGTCGATCACGATGCGCGGATATTCCTTGTTCTGAACCGTCCCCAAGGCGCATATCCGTTTTATCACCCTCCCTGATGGAGTTTGGTCTCATCTCCCATGATCACTGGTTCCAACCTTCGTGGATTGATGAAGAGAGGGCTTCGGCCGCTAGGAGACAAATGGAGCTAGACAATATCATATATGGAGGTGCGCTCTCGCTGCTCAAGGGTGGCACCGACACCCAGCTGAAGCAGTACCTTAGGCAGCGTCTCTTATCGCAATATGTGTCGGTTTAATTCAGGCGTGGGTGTGCTTTCTTCAGTATGTGAGGGTTGTTCCTAAGGAAAAACAGTTCTTCTTCAGGCATCCTCTTGTACAGAAATACAGGTGAGATAGCGGCATTTCCTACTAGACCATAACTCCTGACCATTCATTGTTCACAGATACTACTGGCGTGTCGAGTAAAGCTCTCATATTTATGCCATCGTAGGCACACTCACTGATCACACCACCAGACCTAATGTTCACTTCCACTGTAACATCCCATCAGATCCATTCCTATACATGCAAGACCATAACAAAACTTACGGTAAGTCAATCTTTACCCTCCACAGATCCAGACCTCGTTTTTGCGAACGTCTTATCTACATGCGATTGCAGGCTTCACCATCACATTGTATGAATTCGAATCTACTATTCGAACTCTCTGGCAGACTGTACAAGGTTCGCATGATATGGCCTAAATTGTGCGAGACTCCCAGAACTGATACGTTCTTGCAGAATACGTGTCGTTGCACCCAGAGCATGTACATGAAGACAACGCCATGGGATTCGTTTCCGAAGACGAAGGTGCCCATTATAATTTGTGTCATTGTGCGTTCTCGATTCAGACCTTCGACGCTTCAACTCACTCTCTTGTGTTTGCCCTTCGAAAACCAGTTTGGAGCAACTTTGAGATTGCAGATATGGACTTCTGGCGATCAGATACATACATGACTTTCTTCGAGTTTCTAGATTCCAAAGGCGGCTTTTATTACGAGGTACGCTTTTGATCTTTCAGTGCAAATCATGGATTTTTGACGTCTTTGCTGCGTCCTTACTTCTGCAGCGCTGGGGAGATGCTCCTGTACATTCCATAGCAGCTTCGCTATTTTTACCAAAGGACGCCATTCATTTCTTCGACGAGATCGGCTACCAACATGTTCCATTCACTCACTGCACGGCGAACAGGGAGCGATGGAATGATGGTCGATGTGCCTGCGACCCGAACCAGAGTTTCGATTATAATGGTTACTCGTGCCTACGACAGTGGGAAGCAGTTGCTGGTCGACGCTAAGCTTGTATTTAACTAGTAGATACCTTAAAGCTTGCCACATAGATGAACTGAGAATTTCTGATCCGAGTGCTGCTGTATATTATACATAGTAGTCAAAAGTTTCAATCAAAAAATCCATAGTGCTATCGTCGAAAGGTTTACAGTCCAACTAGTTCAAGCCCGGTACTTGGGTGAGCGGGGATAGGGGTTATTTCGCTAATTGTGGTAATGGCTGATGGGCATTGGATTTGGGCGCATCCAACTCTTGAGGCTGCACCTTGCTCCAGATCACAAAACCCTTGCGCAGGCATCAGACGTGCGCTTGACTTCGTAATCCCAGGACCACACAGACAATTGGGAGGGTGCGATTTACGGTGGTCATAATGAGCTCACTGGCCTTCTTGGTGACGGAGTTGCAAGTACGTATTCGCCTCTTTTACTTGTTGAAGCACTTCGTGAATCGCGAATTTTCAGTCCTTGGCCAGCGAATCAAGACGAAAGCACCCAGAGATTCGCGAGGTAGTCCGTCACGCTCAAATGTCATCATCACTGTTCATCGTGTCACCTAGGCTGCCGAGAAGTCGCTAGCAATCCTTAGGTCTTCCCCAGAGCAAGCCATTGCGTCCCTGGCATCAGGTTTGTAGACCTCATCCTTACTGAAACGAGTGCAATACCTATTTCTCTTAGATGGCGCACAGTCGGATGACCTTCTTCGACCTGTGTTCATGGGATGTGCTACGAGGAACGCAAAAGTCGTGGCAATATCGTTGGGTTCACTCCAACGACTCATCGCTCTCAAAGCGGTGCCAAAATCTGCCGTACCTTCAATCATCAGCACTATGAGCGATGCTATGAGCCAAGGGGTCGACATCCAGCTGCGGATCCTGCAGACCCTGGTTTCGCTTATCACGAACTTCCCTTCCGTCCATGGGGATCTACTCGGGGAGGTATGTTTACGTGGTTTTGACGGAAAGACATAATAAACTTCTTTCTTGTGACGTTTTTCAGGCTCTCCTCTTGTGTTTCAAGCTCCAAGATTCTCGAATAGCAGTGGTATCCTCTACCGCGGCTGCCACACTTCGTCAGCTGGTAATGTTTGTCTTTGATAAAATCGGTGACGAGGACAGGCGGAGTCCTGTGCCTGCAGATGCGATGTCAGAGGTTTCGCTTCCAAATGGCAGCACTGCATCCTTGGGGCCGTACGCAACAGACGCATACTCTGTTTTGAAGACCTATGCCTACTAGCGAATATGGAAAGGCCTCACTTCCTTCGTCTCGACTACCTGCATAAAACTTTTGCACTCGAACTGATCGAAAGCGTACTTACGAATTATCACGACCTCTTTAGGCAGGTCAGTTCCAATCCTCTTTTTATCTCCCTATCATATCTCACCGCTTGCCAGCATTCAGAACTGTTACTGTTACTCCAACACCACTTGTGTCCACTGCTTCTTAAATCGTTGTCAGAGAGGGCAGTATTCCCGCTGACGCTGCGTTGCTTCAGAGTCGTCTTTTTGTTGCTCAAGAAGTTTTCATTTGAGTTGAAAACTGAGGCAGAAGTATTCTTTATGCTTCTCATCAAAATAGTGTCCGAAGACTCGGAATCAAGCATACTCGACCACGCGGAGGTGCGCCCGCCATGGATGAGAGTTCTGGCTATGGAAATAATGCGAGGGTACGTCTCATCATGTCAGGTTTTCTTCAGCTTAACCTGTTCGTTTTCGTAGGTTATGTAGCGACGCAGAGCTTATTCGCAACATTTGGGATCGCTACGATGCTCGACAGTCAGGCGCAAAAGTGTTCACTTGCCTTATTAGCGCGCTCAAGCGATTGGTGACCGAGAAGCCTGCTTTGTTGGGTGTCTGTTCCCAGATGTCTGGTGTGGGTGTCCACCATTCCGCAGAAGGTGCCGGCGGTTCGAGTTCAACTTCTGGTTACGGGTTGGACGTGGGAGGTGTAGCGGGCATTGTGGCCACTGCGGCAAGTGCGACGGTTTCTGGAGTTGTGGGCATGATTGGTTCAGGCACTGGACTCAGTATACAGCAGTCGGGGATGAAACTGCAATGGTGTGTACGACTACGATTGCAATCGTATGAACCTATCTGAGAAACGTGACGCTACAGCATAGATCAACTCGACAAAGCCGACTCGCCCCTCATCCCGGAGACTTATATCTACCTTCTGGCGGTGCAATGCATCGTCTCGCTCTCCGAGGGTTTTGCGTCGTTTACAGGACCTTTATATACTTCGATCATGGTCCAACGACCTCGCGTCGCGGGGGAGTCCGTTATTCACGCGCCTCCTGCCCTTGACATTTCTTCACTCCCTCCTGACGATCCAGCTACGATACATCTTGGTATCGTTCGTGCAATGGTCGAACATGGTTGGCCCGCCCTACTAGCAGCTCTATCGTTCATTATCTCTACCAATCTCTCCGACGAGCTCTTTATCGACGTGCTTACCAGCTACCAGGCGATGACGAACGTTGCGGGAATGCTCGCGCTCACCACGCCACGAGACGCGTTCTTCACAAGTCTCTCGAAATTCGCGGTCCCATCTCGTGTGGTGTCTAGCCTAGAATCGTACATCGAACCACATACCCCTCGCTCGTCGACGTCGATCACGGATAATCTAGGGTTGACAGCGCCCGCAGTACCTCCTGGTTTATCCGAGAGAAACCTTGTATGCCTGAAAGTTTTGATCTCGAGCGCACTATTCCTTGCTGGAAGTCTAGGAGAAAGCTGGTATAGCATCCTCGAAGCAGTCCAGAATGCAGACTATGTCCTCACGTTGAAAGGGTCTCAGCTACCTTCTTCAAGACGCAATAGCGCAATCCCTGGTGGGGCCGGTACGACGTCTCGGGTACCATCCAGTGCAGGTGCGCCAGATAGTGCCAAGGCGTCGTCACAACCACCTCGCCACCCACTTCTGGTCGATACTGACCCCGAAAGTATCCAACTCGCCATTCAACGCTTATTCGATGCATCAAAGAATCTTGAGGACTCCGCTTTTCAGGATTTTGTTAGAGCATTATGCAGGCTCAGCTCGGAGATGGTGGGAATGCAATCCGATACCAACAAGACTCCAACTGGTGAACCTGAGGGTTCGGACGAGCTCCCGAATCCTGGTGGTCTTTCACCCAGAGTCGGCGTCGCGCATCGTCGACGCGTGAGCGGCATTCATCTACCTCGTACGCTGGTGAGGTGCCTCTGTCCTGTCGTAGATTCAAAATTTTGACATTGGCATCTTTATTCCAGCGCTCCGGTGACTTTGGCATTGAAAGACTCGGGATTGTTGCCATGCTAAATATTCATCGCCTCATCTACCGCCCATCAGAGATTGCATGGGACCCAATGAGCACCCATCTTCTTTCCATCATCAGCCTCGTATCTGCGCCCCCAGCCATTCGTGTCCAGGCAGCCCGTGTTCTCGACGAATGCCTAGTTATCATCCCTCGCAATTTGTCCCCTAACCAGGAACTGCAAGCCAAGGTTCAGCGCCGGGTGCTCGACGTGCTCGCAAAGCAGATAATCCCTCCACCAGCGGACGGGATCTACAACACGAGTACGAACCTTGAGCTGAGACGAATGGGGCTGGAGACGCTGCATCTGATTTTGCAGGCATCTGGTCATACTCTCGTGGTCGGTTGGGAGACTATATTTGAAATGCTGGGCAGCGTCTGCAAACCGGCAATGTTGTCTCGTGCCGACTCTATCGATTCTATCAGCACGATTTCCCTCCAGGATACTAATCGACCGAAGCCTCTTCCACTTGGGTACAACAACGAGCGCGGACATACTACGTTGGTCAAAATTGCATTCCAGTCGATGAAGTTAGTGTGCGATTCTGTGTCAACCCTCTCTCCAGAGCATCTACGCCTCTGCATAGCCACCCTCGGCCAGTTTGGTCGCCAAGCAGAGACCAACATTGCACTAACAGCGGCCGAAAGCTTACTGTGGAGTGTTTCGGATTCCATACAGGCAAAACGAAAAGACGCACAGATAGAACCCAAGTACAGCGAATTGTGGATGTTCTTGCTCCTCGAGGTGCTTGGTTTGTGTACGGATGCACGCCCGGAGGTACGAGTGGGCGCCATTCAGACACTGTTTCGTGCTATGCAGCTATATGGTGCGACCCTGAGCTTGGATACCTGGAATGATTGTATGTGGCGGATTACCTTCCCACTTCTGGATGCTATTTCCATCGAGACTCGTCGCGTTCCTCTCGACCCTGCCGTACCCTCGATGGGTGAAACTCCTGAGCAAGCTTGGGATGAATCTAAGAGCCTCTCGCTACAGTGGATTGGGACGATTATCTCAGAGTTCCTCGTCTCGAAGATCATATGGCTTCAGACATTCATAGATGCGTGGAAGGTCTTCGTCTCGCACATCAAGGATACTGTTCTCTTGGACCGGCGGTCCCTTAGTACGCCCGCCCTTCAATGCCTGGAGAAGGCTGTCGATTCCCTTTTGGCTGCTGACGACGATCTGCGACCTCAAATCGCAGAGGCCTGGGAGTATGTGTGGCAAGCCTGTAATGACATTGGGGTTGCTATTGCACAGGGGGGCAGGCTATTCCTCTCACCACAAAATAATGCGTCTGTAGTGCACAGACCATTTACCCAAGACAGTCTTGTGGCTTTCATTAGAGTTATCGGTACCACACGGCGGGTAAGCCGGCAACAAGCTCGCACCGAGTGGTCTCTAGAACGCCTGACACTCCTAATGGAAATTTTGAAAGGTCAGTGGCTTTATATAACCGATATGATGGCATCACTGGAGATCTCTACTGTTTAGGTGTCATGACTTATTCCGACTCTCCTGATTATCGTCCTGATATTGACGGGCTCACGCCTCTTCAGGTGTGCCCTGAGTGTGTTTTTTGCACCACTCTCCACTAAGCCTCACACAGGCATCCATACTAGAGACTGTGGAGAGCATTGAGCTCACCGCACCTGGTGTACCTTCTCTCGTCATTCGGGACCTGTCGGAATATGTTACCTTGCCTTTCCTTGCAGCTTTCCATCCTGACCAGCTCGGTGCTTCCGTCCCCGGCACTCCCGTGCCAGCATCGGCGCGTAAACAGGTTACCTACATTGGCCTCTCCAAAAAAGCGATGCCATCCCTCGTCGACATGTACCTGCGCTTTAGAGATCACACGGAAATATACGAAGACGGAACACTCGAAGCCGTTCTTTCTGTGCGTCATCAGGTTCTTTACTGGCTACTGTCTTGTTTATCCTGTATTTCTGGCCAGGCATACTCCATCCCGATGAAGCTGAAGTATGATTGCCCGCCGCCATCGAAATACGGGAAAGATCCACCGCTATGGAAGACAGCAACAACGTGTTTCTTGCGTATCGTGACGGAGTGTACGGGTGATGTCTCACGCCTAGGCCAATGTTAGTCCCTGTGCCATTTGTTTCGGCAGTAGGTAACACACAGTTCGCAGGTATGTCGGATGCCCGTGTCGAGGCTATTTGGAGGCGCATCATCGAAGGCTTTCGTGGAGGAATTTTAGCAGACTGGTAAGTAGCGCTCCGCTTTCTTGTGCCATTTAATTTACGACATTGTAATTAGTTCTGCTGCGGAAGCACTCAGTCTAGAGGAACGAGAAGCGGAAGAGAATTTCGACCTCGCACTCATAAGTTCTTTGGAGGTTGACCTTGTCCCCCACCTTGGAAATCCCCGCGTGCCAGATTATCTTATTGTCCAGCTTGCAAAAGTTCTTCACCAGGGAAGCCAACTCTTGCAGAACTCTTCCATGTCCTCGGTTGGACTAGAAGACGAAGATAACACAATCGAAAGTGCCCATACTTCTCGGGATTCATACGAGTTCCAGATGTCCGACATCCACAGTCTGGGCACCACAGCAGTGTGCAGTGCAGTTCTCAGAGAGAGATTCTCATTCTGGTGCTTAGACTTGTTGTTCCTGATTTGCTCCAATGTTACAAGTGGTGAGTTCTCTCTCAGAATCACTCCTGATTCCATTTCATGGGATACGATACTATGTCAGACCACGCGGAGTCGCGCAGACGCGTTGCTGCATTGTGTCTTCCGTCACTGCTTGACCGTTGCCAGACGACTATGGTGAGCTACATTGCGGACGAAGCCCTACGGGGAAACCTACCATTTCCAAGGTAAGCGACATTAATTAGCAAGAGTGGCCAAAGTTTGAGCCGTCCCTTCTCAGAGTCCGCGAAGATGAACTCTTACATATCTTGCGAAAGCTTCTAAAGTTGAGACTGTGGCCTGGCACATTTTGGGCTGCATTCTCGGATGCACCAACAAAGTATAGCGCAGAACAACCACGTAAGTCCGACATCCGACAATACAGTGGGGGGAAAACCCTGATACTCATGGTACACTTCATTTACGCACATAGTCGTTGATCCAAGTCTCCCGCCTTCTGCGTTGATCCCAGACATTGTCCGGCGATCATCCGTAGCTCACATGTTCCATTTCTACACGGTTTTATGCGAGCTTTCGTCGATACCCAGGCAGACACCGTCTGCATGGATTTTGTCGCCACCATCTACGCCCGCACCTTCTATCCACAGTCGAGTACCGGAGGACAAGGGGATGACATATTGGCCTGGTCCTTCTACTCTTACTCCCAAGGTGGGTGCGATTGGTCATGAAGTGACAGTCGTAGATGCAAGGGGCTTGGCCAGGGAGTGCTTGAGGGTGCTAGGGACAGAAATAGGAGCAGTTTAATCCCGTGGACTATATTTAGTGGACATATCAGTGTTCTTTTGTTGTATTGTAAGTACATCTTTGTTGACGATCGTAGTGCAAGTTTTGATGTCGCAGTCAACATGATGAAGGCGTCTGTCCTTATGTAACGGGCGGCACCGCCTGTTACTAGACTCCTTCGAATGATTTAGCGCTTATTTTGTCTGCTACCCGCATGAAATCACCGCCACTCCACTTGAGACTACTGGATTCCATTTCATTTCGATCTACGCTTGGCCCCATCATTGTGACCAGAATTCCCGCACTGTATCGCAAGTAAGGCAATGTCCCGGAGTAATGTTGGCAAGTCACCAACATTAGCCTGGCCCTCGAAAAGTAAGAAGTGGTGGGTGAGAGGATCTTCGTTAGACTGGCCATTTCAACATCGATTCAAGGCTCTTGGACGTGGCAGGCCTTCAGTGAGTGCAGTCATACTTCTGCATGATCGACCGAGATGCCAAGTTTCGGAAGTGGATGCAGCAAATGTACTGGATCCGCTCCAAAACCGTCTAAGGCGCTACCAAAGGGCGATCCCAGTGCAGGTTCGCATTTCCTCATTTTCGACAGTCGTGATGTATTATCTCCTTGAATTATGCTTGGTTCCGGAGATGCCGTGGATGGTGAGTGGTGAATGTATCGTAACATCTGGGTATAAATTGTCTAGGTATCGTTGAACCACTCGGCAGTGCTTCAGTGCATGTCACGCAAGGTAGAAACCACGAAGAACTTTGAAGACAACATCAATACCGTTCAGCAGACGACGTGGCGCATACTTCTATTACACACATATCGTCATCTTCCTGCCAGCAGAGCCCCGACATCTGTCACAAGTGTCCATACTTTCTCCGCCTCTTCGTCCACGGGGCTCTCCTCGTACATCCTTATCTTTGCAGCAGAACAGTTGTACCGCTCATACACAGCTGCGCCTTCTGTTGTCATCCCAAGATTGTGGTACACGACCATCAACAACCATTGAACATCAGATGCTGCTTCGAACATCTCGAGATGTACGTAGTCGTTTTCTGCCATCAGGAGATGAGGCAAAGCACTTCTTAGTTCTGCTGCTGCAAGCAAATCGTAACGCGAAGGCCTTGGATCCGAGGCAAACATGGACACATACGTTCAGCATCCGAGGAAGCAATGACACATCTGCCTAAGGTATAGCAGGCAAGTGCACGGTGTTCGACATCATGGCCAGGGAGAAGCTATGACCTCGTTAGAATGCACGTCGTTGAGTGACTCGATACTCACCTGAGGTAATATGCCCTCTATCAGAGACCGACAATGCTTGGACATGCCAAATTCAAGACCAACATCTGCTAGCAGAACGATACCCAGCCTGTACAAGGAAAACCTCCCTTGGAACTCAGAGTTCCAAAGGGATTGTAGCAGAGGCTGGATAGCTGTAACAGCTTGTCCATGTCGCTGCCATCAGACATCAGGATTTCCGCTCGGGTGTGAGACAAGGTACTCGCCCGTGCACTCATGACTTGATGCAGCTCATCGCTCATCGGTGGTAGTGGCGTTGTGCTATCATCAAAAAAATACTCTTTTGAAATAAATGTTGATGATGATGGCTGCCGAGGAAGCAAAAAGTCATAGAAAAGCCGGCGCTGTCCCCTTCATCTCGTGATTGAGTGGTAAATGAGATCTCTAAATGAAGGACCTCACCTCCGGCTAATCCTCAACGCCAATATGTGCCATATCATGTTTGCCCACTCCTGATACAGGTCTAATGATAGTCCACGCCACGTGCGAGGCTGCACCAGTAACGTCAGAGCATCCCGATACAAGCCATTCCTTGCCATCTATCATCGCTAACAATAAGAGGATACTCCGCCAAAGATGGGTAAAACAACGCAACTCTATGGGCTTGATTTAAAAGGGAATTGAGTCGATTTGGATCGTCGTCTCCCCAGCGGGAGAATGCTTGTATGATTGATTCCTCCACCTTGGCAAGACTGTGACACCCTAAGTGGTCATGAGTGACCAACTGGATTTATGTTCCGCGAAACGCACCCAGAGTACTCCATAATACCGCTTGCATTGCATGCAAACCAAGACGCTCTCGCTCATGGGGAGAAACTTTTCTCAGATCAACCCAACTGTTGTATAGTCCAGAAGCCTGCACAAGCTTCTCGAAGGCAAGAGTTAATGGTTGACCCTGGACCGAGGTTAGATCGAGTACCATAGACTGAATATCAACCTCACGCTCTGTGGCTGAAGCAATTTCGCTACATCATACAAGACTTCAGACGGGTGAAGATCGGGCTGAATTTCATTCAGCACCGGTACACCACTTGCTGTGGGCAACCGGTGGAGCATACTATATCTCGTAAGCAATTCACAAACGCTGGAGAACCTAGGTATCTGACCTGATGCAGTGTTGCAATGTAACGCGGTCTCCGCAAGTCCGTGCAACTGCGATTGCTTCCTGTAATAACTAGGACACATACATATAAAGACGCTTGGAATGCTTGAACATAACCCTCACGTACCTTGCTTGCAGCAGCATACTCTTTGCGTACATAATGCATACGTATGAGGTTTAACAAGGCATTTTGACGTATTCCACTGATCCCGGGTTAGCTAGCGCCGCATCCGGTGAAATTCTAACAACCACGAACGAATCGTTATTGGTATGAAACATTTGCTCGAAATACCTCCGCAGGTTCTCGGGTCCAACGACATCATCGCCCGTGTCACGGCCCTTTTCCCACCTGCAAAGGAACCCCTCACGACACACGACTAGCAGCAAACAGTGCAAACTTACGCTTCGAAAGGTTCTGGGTGTGCAGTTGAGCCATAATCGCTCATAGTTATGAACAGCCAAATGTCTCCGGTCAGAAGATCTTTCTCGACAGGACCATATCCCGCTTTGGTGTCACCTGCACACCAGGACTGGTAGTCCTTTTGCAGCTCCATGACGCCATAGAAAGACAGCCTAGAGAAACCCATGGAAGATCGCCGACAGAAAAAGCCGAACGGTGATCGACGAAACTGGACATGGATGAGTGTTCCGCACAGCACACACAAGTAGGATGTTACCAAGATACTGGGCTACAATACGCAGGACAGGGTGAATGCTTGGGGCATGAACAGGTTTTAACCAATTTACCTCGTCCCCACCCTTGTCGGTATATATTGGAGTAGCATCTGTCATCCATCTGATCAACGGATAAGCAGTGCGAAAGGCAGTACGAACTGTGAAAAAAGGTGGACAACTGGGCGACACTCGTCAGCTCCTTTGGCTTGGAATATATGTTAGATACTGGTAATTCATAAGGTCGCACAAACCCACCATAGATTCGAATGCCAGGATATAATTATGAACGTTTAAATTGTTCATTTGTGGTGCCCCCTTCAAGAAATCCACGATCTGCTGGTGAGTTGCTGGCTGAACAGCCTGCCGATAACTTAGCACGTCATAAAAAAACATATAAGGCACATGTACCTCGCTAACCTCCAGAATGAGGAATCTATAGATGTAGAGCAGGAATTGCTGTGGGAGCTTTCCATAGAAATCTCTGAACGCGAGCAGGATCATTGCGAAAACGTCGATGTGATGCGGTCGGAGCACATTGTGGCCAGGTGGAGGTGATCCGGGCTTGTAATCCATCCCAGACTCCGAAACGTCCGCGTATATTTACAAGCTTGGGATTAGATGGTGTTCTTCAAGTGATCGCGGTGCCCGTTCGATGCGCGACTCGTTTGGCCAATTATGGACATGTATTTGTCAGCACAAACGGAAGCAAGACAGAGTTTACTATGATGTAAGCGGAGTGTGGTATCTACCGCGACTGAGCAGAGTCCTATAAGCCTCCAGTCCTCGTGCAAGGACGCATTCTCGTCTTTGAAACCACCCCATATCCTCTCTCTGGTTTAGTTTGCCTGCAGGGTCATCTGATGCAATCTCCGAAAAGTAGACCTGTTCGGCACCGCCCTCACAGCTCACGCTCACTCTTCGCCCAGATACAGTACCTCCTCCGGGCCGGAAAATCCTCTGGGTTTTTCACCCATATCAATTCACCATATACTGTCTAGATAGCGTGCTCGCCATTCATTGTCATCCAAACAAGTGGTCGCTTTCCGTTTTTGAAAGGACTTGTGCACTCTTGCTATCCAGAGATTTCTGAAGTATGGAGATATACCTCCCGTCGAAGTTGTGCCTTCTCTAGGTATGTGTTGGGAACGGATACAGTGAATTCTGTTATACCAGCTCCAAGGGTTGACGTCGTTATCGGGGCGCCAATCCGTGTGCATGGTCTCGTCGCGCACGAAGTGTACATGTGTAAACCCAAGATGTATTGTATCTCGATGAGGAGATAAGGTTCAGTGGTAACAACGACGAGAGATTTGTTTGGAGATTAGGAGGCCCGTGGCCAACGGGGACCCACCAGGGTTTACAATACACCATGAATCAGGCCGTTCCCACCGTTCTAATGTTGCTCATATCGGAACGATGCTTTTATGGCAATCCTCACGACCGCCCACAGGGAGAAATACCTCAACCCTCGTCCTACATACGAAACGGGCGAAGAGCCACGGTAATACATAAATAGTCTGTGCCACATGTCGTAAATCCATCCTAAAAGAAAACTTCACTGTACCCCACTAGGCGCAAGGTGCTTCCACGCTCCTCGCTCTCGGGCCGTGCAGGATGCGGGGCCAACTCGACTTACCAGAAAATCAGGCAGATTTTGGGACTCGCGCTGACAACAATGTAGCAACTGACACATTGTCGCTCCTACTTCAGGAGAGACCACTGGACAGTCTTCCCACCACCACGTACATCCTTTGATTTTAGTGGACACTTGTGGAGAAAGATTCCCAACAGTATCGTGAAAAGACTCACCTGCCACTGCAAGTTCCCATCTCATGCAACATCTTCGCAGACCTGCATACTAAACATTGAGACTTCGCTAATGTTCAGTCAGTGGGGGATTTAGCAGGGCTAAGATCCGCTATCACACCGACTTCGAAGCCTAAAAGATGTGCGATAAGCCAACTGATATGGCGGGTGATCCTTTAGTAGTAGCTAGACAGTGTTAAGTGGTGATGGTTGGCTTTGAGCGCCCATTTACGAGGAGTAATACACGTACCCTCATTCCAGGCAATCCACTACGGTGGACCATCATCAACAAAAGGAATAAGCTCAGCCAATGGCACATAATTCCTATTCTCTTTTCACTTGGGCATTCCCGACGGACCATGGTCGTATTTAGGATACGGCCCGTGTTTAAAGACAGGTGTGCACGAGAAAACTGACCATGGAAGTTACCGATTTCATCGGGCAATCGTAGACCCCGGTAGTATGACGGTGTGATGTTAGACAGAAGAACTTTCATCATCACCGTCTTGCCATCAAAAACTAATCTAGAGCCGATGTAAACTGCACGGCCCTAACAACGGACCGAACTTCGCGAAAGATAGATCGTGCTAACAGTGTTTGCGGATCCAGTCGCAGAGGAGATTTCTCCAACGAACGGGTGATAAGGGAAGAGAAGAACTGCGTGTAAGCAAAGTTCAGGAATCGCTGCAAAGGGCGCAACACAGCCATCTAAGGATACGCTTGGCATCGTATCAAAGGATCTTGTCAGCTGACATCCATTGGCTTAATTCATCGCTATGGCCAACGTCCCATAATTCCCCATGAATCGAACAATGACGAAACATCCACGATTCGCGTTCTGAACGTTCATCCCGTTTTGTGTCGCTCCGCTCTCGCGCTTTCTGTTCAAGCTTCAAGGGTAACACGAAGTCCCGTCAGCGGCGTCTGTCCTACATTCGCTAGAATGTCTCGGACAGTTTGTACTTGACTCGCGAGTCGACCTGGAAGGGAATGGTTACGGGAGTGCACAGCAGTCTCATGAGCTGCTAGGTGTTTCAACATTCTCTGGTAAACCAATATTTGAGCGCTGAACGCTGAGCAGCTGAGCAGAGGCATATAGCTCGAATAAAACTCCGCACAAAACGGATGATGGTACAGGGCCTGCACGATTAAACTAGGTTGCGTACTCTTATTCGAGCTCGGACATTTTTAAAGCATGTGTGCTCGAGTGTACACGACGCATAAAAACTCCATAAGTCGAGTATCGACAATCATGATTGCCGTAACTCCTATACAATCTTCGATATGACAAGAAATCAAACCACAGTGAGAATTTGGGCATACAGACAAAAAGGAGCGGGGAGGGTCAGACAAATGTATCTTCAAGTCGTGTTTAACGGGGCCGTCGAGAGCCTCCAGCAGAAGACATGCTGCTCTAGTGGTATGGAAAACAGTCAGATACCCTATATGGGTCACCCACAGAAAGTTGGACGCACTCACGTTTCCTGTGCGGGAAGCGTGTGCAGGTGGTGCAAATAGAGCTTCCTGTAGCGTATTCCTTTGATGTGACTGTCGAAGGCCAGCAGTAGACAAGATGTTGCCCCAAGTTATGGGATAAAGTCAGATGTGATGTGTGGGTCACCCACAGAAAGTGGGGTGTACTCACGTTTTCTGCGTGGAAGGCCTGTGCATGTGGTGGTACATGTCCATGTGGGAGTGACGCTGCTCCATGCGATGTATGATTTTGAGGTGGCTGTTGGGGCTGTTGAAGGCCTGCATTGGGCGACATATTATCCTAAGTTACGGGATATGGCCAGATTCGTTGTGTGGGTCACCCTCAGAAAGTTGGATTCACATTCACTCACGTTTCTGTATGGGAAGCTTGTCCAGTTGGTGGACCACGTGTAAATGAGGGTGGGACTGTTCCCTGTTGTGCATAACGTTGATGATGATGGCTAGTAACAGCAGGTGACATGCTACCCTAAGAATACAATCAGATATACGTGTGGAATACCCATAGAAAATATGAGGCGTACTTACGTATTCTGCGCGGGAAGTTGGTGATGCAGATGCGAATACAGGTGTAAGTGCAGGTAAAGTTGCAGGTGGTTGTTGTGGTGGCGGTGGCTGCTCTGGCATCCCTCCCCGCAGTGCATGAGGTGCTCTGCGTAGCCGTTTGAGATACACGAAGCCAAAGAAGACATGTCTTACGAGTTGTTACCGGTAAAATGAGGTAGTGCTGGATGTGTGTTACTAAATTGGGGATGTGGATGTGGGTCATAATATTGAAGACGTGACCGCGTGTCACTAGGTTGAGGAGGTAATCTTTGTGTGTTGTTCGACATGACTCGAATCGCTCACTCACTGATGGGGCACCGACTCTTAAATACTGATTCCGCTCCAACAGAAGGATGGATGCCACGAGTCTCACCACTTCTGCAAACGGCTGTAAAATGATCTAGTCACATGTCCACCAGATCTACGATTAGCCGGCGCAGGTAGAAGGTCGGCACAATCATGCCACCGTAGGGAATGCGATTTCTAAAAAGTCAAGGAATTATCAGGCGTAAAGTGCATGGTTCTGATTGTGACAAATATCGGCCGACACGCAGCAGGGTCCTGAGGGCGTGACTTATCATGAAATAGATGAAATAGGGCATTCTTCTGTGATGACAGGGTTCACTCACTCTACATTCGGGTTATTTTCCAATTGATGGCAGGTTCGACAGTGAGACTATCATGCACTCCTGTTCAAGTCGGCTGCTACTATTTGCGTGCTCATCCCTCGAATGTCGGCTCGTTCCCAAAGTCGGCTGCTGTCTACCCACATCGCAAATGATCAGTTTGGCCCCCATCCTCGCCAAGGAGGCTTGCGGGATTGTCGCAGTGCATCATGCTAGGAGAATTGTGCCCTGCCATCCGTCAAACGGAACTGAAACACACCTTCCTTAAGTGAATGGACTGGCGACCTCGTCTACCCCCCGTGGCATCTTGCTATGCCTCGCCCTCGTTTTTGTGGGATGAAACTACACTTTCGACTTGCATTGGGTAGTGAAAACTTTCGGCGGCAAGAATGACTGGGACCCTTCTGGGATGACGAGGCTCGTGGGAGGTAGTAACGGCACCTGTTTGGTACAGCCAAGGGGCCATCTCCTGTCTGACACTTCATATCGTTTCTCGTGTGATTAGTACCGCTTCTCTTGCAAGATTTTCTGCGGTCAGAACTCCGTCACAGAAAAGGATTGAAGCACGACAGCACTCCTATCGCTACGCGAGGCTCGAACGCGCGGCAGTTGGCAAATGAGCAATCGAGAGAAGTAGTTAGCCACTTCTGCCACATGTCGTAAACATGTCCTGGGGAACGCCTAACCGCACCCTAACCCAACATGCGAGTCCAGGCCACATCCTGGTTCGTCGCCCACACGCCTCGCAGCATGTGAAGCCAGTTCACGTGGACAATGGTGCACCATCAAATCTCGTCGCCCCTACTTCAGAAGTATCTACGGTCAGTTTGCCTACTACCCAGTGGTAATACGTACATGCGTTGATCGATTCAAGAAGAGGCGACATCGCAAAAGAACTCACTCAATCTAGTGGTGATCAAAGCCGCTGCGAGACCCGATCCTACGCAGCATCCTCACAGATTGCACATTGAACGTTGAAATTCCGTCAATGTTCGATCAGTGGGGAATCGGCAAGGGTAAGGGTATTACACCGGCCTCGACCCCATGGGGCAGCTCAGTCATGGTCATTTGGTAGCTTGGAGTCACAATAATTATGACTTTGGTGATCTGAAAGACCCATGACAAGTCCAGTTCCCGCAATATGTTGGCGATCTTTCGCGCCCGCACAGTGCTAAGTCGAGGGACGACGGTCCGCCGTTTTTACGATAGGTGTATATGCTCATTCTGGGGAGATCTGTTACGGGCGACCAGTATCGGCGAAAGGAGTTAACCTGAATCACGACATTTATCGTTCCAATGACAACGTACCCGCGGCTTTATCATACCCCTTACCTTCCCCTGTATGGAATGTCCTCTAGAAGAAGAGATAGACGTACTGGGACACGGCACTGCTCAAAAGGCGAAAATAAAGAGAAAGACTGACCACGTAGGTTTCTGAAGTCTTTCATCACCATCTTGCTGCCAAAACAACGCTGTTAATCTATGCCGAACAGCGCTAGCAGTGGACAAGCGCCTTGAAGGTCGCTGGCATCTTTGCAAGTTCGGAGACAATGTACGGGATGCCGACGTGCGACAAAGTAGACAAAAGAGCGAGAGCGAAGGATACGAAACGGTACTGCCGATGCCTTGATGAACCGTGGCAGTTGCAACAGTTGTTCAAGGTAGGTAATTGTCTTGGAATCCTATCAAAGAATCTCGTCAAGCTGAGACTCACTATCCTAGCTCGTATTGTCAAGGTCTCCTGAATTCTCCTTGGTGGTGCTAAACATTGAGGACCAGGGGTGAGTCAGCGCCGGGAAAATTCACGAAGTTTATGCAGTAACATAGACCGACTTTGGACTACCCGTGGAAGAGAAATTGCGAGGGTCGAGGCGTCAAGCGATGATCACACAGCAAGACAAAAGGCGGAGCATTTTGAGCAAATGCCACAAAACCCAAATTTTCAACTCCGCATGAAAATACGAAGATGACTGTGCCGGAGCAGGTTGGTTTACCGGCAAAGCCTCGTACTGTTTAGCTGGGATGCTGCACTGATATTGTTACATCATGGAGTAGTTAATACACATAGTGAGAACCGAAAACTCCGGATCCCAACCATCGACATGGAAGCTAACAAAACATCCGAGAGTACACGGTAGAAAAGCATACACGATATCGGGTCGTGCCTGGTCCCACTGGGGAAGGGGATTGTAGTACGCAGGATACATCGACCTAGGTGTGCTTTAACGCAATCAGGCGCCTTACAAGGAATGGAAGCTTCCCGTACTCACGTGTGCTGTGGCTGCTGCCTGTTGGCATCTGCCTATTGCCCCTGATAACGCATACGGTTTACTGTTCATCTCTGTGAGAGGGATGTCACGCAGCAACAGGTGGCATGTCTTACCTGTTTGTGTGGATGTGATGGTCAGCTTTTGTACTACCAGAAGGTTGGGTAGATGCTGGAGCCTGAGTATTGTCTGCCATGCTGGAAGCTGAACGCTCGTCGCTTAGGCACTGGCTCTTAAATACTCGCAAAGAAATTGAAAATGGTTGGTTGAAAGGGTCCAGTCATACGTGCCTTCTCTATCAGATCTATGATCCGAGACCACGTAGAAAACTCATGTCGGAATAGAAGATGACACTGTGGGGATGACCTCTGGCAAGAAAATCGACAGAGAACTCGCCTGCTACTTTGGTACGCGGGTTGCGCAGCTTATCTGACCCGTGTTCTGGTTCATGGACACAGCCCTGAGAACTTGTAAAAAAAACACCCAGTGGTGAAGGTGTCCTCCGATAGGTTATTGATACAGTTTTGGGCCCAAAGTGGCTTGCCATGTTCCCGCAGCTGTAGGTTTGTCCCATTTTCGGAATCCCGAAGTGTTCCTCAGGGCGGTAGTTGTGCCTCTGGCCATGGGGTCGAACCACATGCCGACTCATTCCAAAGTAATACACACGATATACTCGAGGCTTTGAATCCCTAGTATGCGAGATCTCCACGACTGATCTCGTTTTGGCTCCCCAACCCGGGATGATAAGAGATACGGCCTTGAATGGCACGGCACGGTTTGAGCATGGAGCCGACCTATCAATTTCTTCCCCTATTGCCCTTATGTGGTCTATCTCAAAAAAGGGCAAGGGCTCAGCCAACTTCTTGCCTTTGCCAAAAGCGTTCGTCTTGTGCGGGGCTCCGCTTTCCCACGATACCCCGCGGAGAGATCTTCTTACACGTACCTAATCTTGGCGAGACAAAACCTATTTGACCATATTATTAGCACAAAAATCATGGCACAAGGATCTCTAGAACGTCTGACACGTCTAATGGAAAATTTTGAAAGGTCAGTAGTTTTATATAACCGACATGATGGGCCATCACTGGAGACCTCTACTGTTTAGGTATCATGACCTATTCCGACTCCCCTGATTATCGTCCTGATATTGACGAGCTCACGCCTTTTCAGGTGTGCCATATGTGTGTTTTTGCACCATTTTCCCACTAACCCTCACACAGGTATCAATACTAGAGACTGTGGAACGTATTGAGCTCACCGTACCTGGTGTACCTTCTCTCGTCATTCGGGACCTGTCGGAATACCTTCCTTGCAGCTTTCCATCCTTACCAGCCCTGTGCTTCTGTCCCCAGCACTCCCATGCTAGCATCGGCGCGTAAACAGGTTACCTACATCGGCCTCTCCAAAAAAGTGATGCCATCCCTCGTCGACATGTGCCTGTGCTTCGGAGATCGTACGGAAATATACGAAAACGGAAAGCCCGAAGCCGTTCTTTCTGTGCATCACCAGCTTTTTTACTGGCTGCTACCCTGTTTACCCTGTATTTCTGGCTACGCATATAGTACTCTATCCCGATACAGCTGATGGATGATTGTCCGTCGGCTTCAAAATACGGGAAAGATCCTTCTCTGTGGAAGACAGCGACAACGTGTTTCTTGCATATTGTGACAGAGTGTACGGGCGATGTCTCATGCCTAGGTCATTCCTAGTCCTTGTCAAGTGTTCGAATTTCAGTGGGAGGTAATGCACAGTTTGCAGGTATATCAGATGCACGTGTCGAGATTATTTGGAGGCGCATTATCGTGGAGGAAATTTGGCAGACTGGTAAGTGGCGCTCCGCTTTCTAGTGACATTGTAATTGGTTCTTGTGCGGAAACACCTAGCCTATAGGAAGAAGCAGAAGAGAATTTCGACCTCGCACTCATAAGTTCTTTGGACGTTAACCCTGTCCCCCACCTTGGAAACCCCCGCGTGCCGGATTATCTCATTGTCCAGCTTGAAAAAGTTCTTCACCAGGGAAGCCAACTCTTGCAGAACTCTTCCATGTCCTCGGCGGACTGGAAGACGACGACAGCGCTGTCGAAAGTGCCCGTGCTTCACAGGACTCGTATGCACTCCAGATTTCCGACATCCGAAGCCTGGGTAGCACAGCAGTGGGCAGTGCAGTTCCAGAGGTTCTCGTTTTGGTGCTTGGACTCGTAATCCCTGATTTGTTCCAATGTAACAAGCGGTGAGTTCTCTTTCCAGAGCGTTCCTTATTCCATTTCATGGGATGCGATACTATGTCAGGCCACGCGGGATCGCACAGACGCATTGCTAAATTGTGTCTTCCGCCACTGCTTGACCGTTGCCAGACGGCTATGATGAGTTACTTTGAGGACGAAGCACTACGGCGAAACTTAGCCTTTCCAAGGTAAGCAACATTCATTGGAAAGAGTGGCCAAAGTTTGAGCTCCATCATCTCAGTGTCCGCGAAGATGAACTGTTACATATCTTGCGAAAGCTTCTAAAGCTGAGACTTTGGCCTGGTATATTTTGGGCTGCATTCTCGGATGCACCAACACGGTATACCGCAGGACAACCACGTATGTCCCACATTACAGTGAGAGAAAACCCTGATACTCATGATACACTTCTCTTATGCACGTAGCCAAGTCTTCCGCCCTCTGCGTTGATCCCGGACATTGTTAGTCGATCATCTGTAGTGCACTTTCGTCGATACCCAGGCAGACACCGCCCGCATCTTCTCTCCACAGTCGAGTACTGGACGACCCGACGCATTGGCCTGATCCTTCTACTTTTACTCCCAAGGTGAATGCGATAGGTCATGAATTGTGGCGCCCCCTTTGAGAAATCCACGATCTGCTGGTGAGTTGCTGGCTGAACGGCCCGCCAATAACTTAGCACTCATATAAAAGACGTATAAGCCATATGTACATCTCTAACCTTCGGAATGGGGAATCCATAGATGTAGAACAGGAATTTCTGTGGGAGCTTTCCGTAGAACTCTTTGAACGCAGGCAGGGTCATTGCGAAAGCGTCGACGTGATCCGGGCTCGTAATCCATCTTAGACTCAGAAACGTCCACGTATATTACAACCTTGGGGTTAGATGTGTTCTTGGTCGCAGTGCGCATTCGATGCAAGCGTGTTGCGACTTGTTGGCCACTTGTGGACACGTATTTCGTCACCACAAGTGGAAGCTGTTATTCATCAATATCACTAGTTGGCGTAGACCGTAGTAATATCGTGGTAATCAAGAGATACTCAGTCTGTCTACACAGTATCTGTTAGGATTTGGAATTGTTCGTGTCCTCACTATACTGTCAGTCTGTCGGAGATTGCCGACTTGCTTCACAGCAACAAACCTTGTCTGTAGAGCATAGTATGCTCTACATAATAGTACCCACAGTAGATACTTCGTCCGTTATCGCGAATAACAAGTACCCGACTCGTCACACCTGGCCAGCGAGCAGCGACGCGGTACACGACTTCTCGACGGTATCTTGCCTAATACTTCGTCCAGATGACTGGTGATTGCATCATGTCTGTAATTGATAGCAGTACAGTAGACCTATGGACGGGTCCACCTGAATGCGTATTCGATTAGTCAGCCACCGCCTTCCCGTGCGGTCTCCAGATGTATTTTGTACCACTGCTGATTACACACGAAGTCATGGATCCTTCCTCACTTCGAGTCTACGTCTGTTCTCGTGCCTACTACTGTTAGACAGTAGACTGGCTTCAAGTGCAGATCTGGCGAGGCGAGGACTCAGTTCTTCATTAACACAGGTTCAGTTATTTGGATCGACGGGGATCGTTTAAATAATGTACACTGTCTGGATCCAAAAGCACAAGAGGGCGGGGGTTGAGCCAATCATCACCAACGCTGGCAGGCTTGGTTTTCTCAATATGCATGTAGAGTAGTAGCTCGATCGTGGGAATGATCGATAAGATAATTGATTACTTCCCTCGCCCTATAGGCTCGGGTATTTATACTGTGTGAGAACATTATTCTAGAATAGTCTACTACAGTATGGAATATTCAGCTACCTTGGAGTTCATTGTACGAGATGCCGGTATCTACTTCGCGATACCAACACTCCCCCTCAAGCTGGGGTCATACCCATCTCTCGGGTATGCCTCTCGTGCTTGTCCCTAGGTAGCGCTTTGGTAAATATATCTGCCGTTTGGTACCTGTCCGGACAATGACAAATCTCGACCTTCTTTTGGTCGATCTTCTCACGCGTGTAGTGATGAGATATGTCGAAGTGTTTCGTCCGGGCGTGAAACTGAGGATTGTATGCTAGAGCTCGGGCTCCCTCGCTGTCTGTCAGTATCTTAGTAGGCTCTATTTGTCTGTACCCTAGTTCTGCATATAGCTTTCGTAGCCATACGCACTCTCGAGTACATTTAGCCAGCGCGGCATATTCCGCTTCGGTTGTTGACAGCGCGATTAAGGTTTGCTTCTTCGAGCCCCAAACAATGGCTCCCCCTTGAGCTAAGAATACATAGCCTGTGACAGACGTGCGGTTCTCAGTATTAGCAAAGCTTGCGTCTACATACCCTTGGAATATTTGGGTAGCAGTATCACCTTTCTTTGCACAATACATTATTCCGTAGTCCTTTGTTCCTTGTAGGTACCTCAGTATCCGTTTGGCCGCAACCCAATGTCTTAGGTCTGGGTTTGCTGTAAATGAGGCCAGTCTATTTACAGCGTAGGCGATGTCAGGCCGTGTGGCAACCGCGGCATACATCAAAGATCCGATCAGGGAAGCATACTTATTTTGGTTAGTCACTTCCTCCCGTTCCTGCTCCGGGAACATCTGAACCTTCGTGTCTGCTGGTGTCCTCACACTATTTGCGCTCTCTAATCCCTGCGCCCGTAGTATAGAATCTATGTATCGTGTCTGCCCTATGAACAATGTTCCTTTGGCCCGATCACGTGTGATTTCTATACCGACAATTTTCTTTGGGTCTCCGAGGTCGGTAACTTCGAACATAGATTGCAGTTGTGCTTTTAGTGATGTCATAAGCCCCTGTCCCGATGTGAACAGTAAGAGATCATCTACCCATACGGTAATGATTTCTATTCCTTCTGTTGTCTGCCGGATATATGCACAAGGGTCTGACCATAGGCGCTTGAATCCGCCTTCCACTAACTGTCTATTGAGTTCAATGTTCCACTCTCTTCCGGACTGTTTCAACCCATACAATGTTTTTATCAGCCGGCACACGCGTTGTGTACCGTCCTCAAAGCCTTCGGGTTGTTTCATATAGACTTCTTCTTTTAGCTTACCATTTAGGTAAGCCCCCTTTACGTCCATCTGTTGGATCTCCCAGTCCTGGGAAACCGCTAACGCTATTATTGCTCTTATTGTCTCCAGCCTCACTACCGGTGAGAATGTATCCATGTAGTCCATCCCCAGTATCTGTGAGTACCCTTTCGCTACCAGGCACGCCTTATACTTTTCTAATCTCCCTTCTTTATTGTATTTCCGAACGAGAACCCATTTGTTGGATACTGGCGTCCTACCCTTTGGTAAGTCTGTCAGTTCCCATGTCCCCATTCGGTGTAGCTGATCTATTTCTGTTTTGACAGCTTTTTCCCACTCCGTCCATTCGGGTGAGTCGTGCGCCTCCTTCAGCGATCTCGGGTTGTCAGGTAAGGTACCGTTTTCATTTAGTGCTGCATACACTAACTCTGCCTGTTCTACAGGCCTGTCTTCGAGTACTCCCTCGTCGGGGTCTCGAAATGATTCTGGTGAGTCGTCGCCTTCACTATCTGACAACTCAGGCATAGGATCGTTGAGCGTCCGGTAGTCCTTGACTACCCTGGGCCTACTACTTTTCCTCTGGTGAGTGTCTCTTTCATCATCTGTCTGTTTTCGTTTACTGACGTGTTTTTGATCTCTTTTAGCTTCGTCTCTTTTGTTTTCGGTATCCTGCGCGTCCCCATCAGCCACGTTCCTGGGCTCCGGCTCCCCCTCGCGTGGCATACCGTCTTGCAAGGTGGGTGGAGCATTCGGCGTACTGACAGGGTCTTTCAGGAAACGAAAATTATGGGTCGTCTTGATGGATCGTGTGCGGGCATCGTAGAAACGGACAGCGCGAGGACCATCTAGGAAACCCACAAAGATGAGTTTGGTGGACCGGGCGTCAAGTTTATTGATACTGACGCTCTCGTTCATAATCCACACAGGACACCCGAACTCTTGGAAGTGCGACACGTCAGGACGGTGTCCCGTCCACTGTTCGTAGGGTGTCGCTCCCACCAGCGCTCGTGTATGTGAGCGGTTCCTTACATATGCTGCATGGGAGATTGCCTCGGGCCAGAGGAATGCAGGGACCTTTCCTGCAATCCTCATGGCGCAAGCCAATTCTCCTAGCGTTCGATTAAAACGCTCTGCCACTCCATTCTGTGCCGGTGAATACGGTGCAGTGACCTGTAGGTCAATGCCTGTATCGCGACACCAGGTGAGTAGCTCGTTATTAACATATTCTTTTCCATTGTCAGCGCACACAACCTTCGTCTGACGTCCGAGTTGACGTTCGAGGTATGTGAGGTACTCTCTTAATTTAGCTGATGCCTCCCCTTTACTAGTCATAAACTGAACTTCGCAATATCGAGTTGCGTCGTCGATAAGGGATATGTACCAGCGTGCGCGCCCGTTTAGGGCCTCTGTTCGAGCTGGACCCCACACGTCGGTGTGAATCATTTCACCCGGCTGTGTTGCTCTCAGTGCGGATTTTTCTGGAAACGGTATTCTTGTTTGCTTAGCCTCGATACACGCAGGACAATCGATGATCGGCGACGGTACTACAGTAAGTCCATTAACTAACCGTTCGCGCTGGAGGCGTTGGAGTCCTTTTACTCCAACGTGCCCGAAGCGCCTGTGCCATTCGTCCCAGGTTCGTGCCTGGTACGCGTGCTCTGCAGGTTCATACCTGCGGACGTGTAGTTTGTATATCCCTTCATGTAACTTAGCTATCGCGAATAGATTATTGTTTTGGTCATATAATTTCATCTCTCCCCCTCCTGAGGCAGAGGAGCCGCCTTCTCTATCAAGGCATGTTAGTGAAATTAAATTATGTACAGCGTCGGGGGCATATAGTACGTTCCGCAAGGTAATTACGGAAGTCTTGTTACCTACTCGTGCCTGTAGCACGACTGTCCCAACTCCGTACGCTGTGATTTTGTGATCTCCGATACCTCGGATCACCTTTTGTATAGGGAGCATATCCCTAAACACTATCTTATCTTTAGCTATGTGTGCCATGCTCCCTGAGTCGGCCACCCACGTGTACCATTCAACGCGCTCGTCTATTCCTTCATACGATACATTGAATGCGCTATTATAAGTATTAGTACTACTACTGCTAGATGTCCAATTCCCATCTGCGTGTAGTACCTGCTCGTCATCTTGTGTGTCATGCGTAGGCAATTCCGTGATCGAGGCAAAATTAGCCTGTCCAGATTTAGCCTTTTTAGGTGACCTGCCGTGCTTTTTCCAGCAGTCGTCTTCCGTGTGACCTAACTTTTGACAGTAGCCGCATTTGGGTTTCCCCTTATGACGGCACTTGTCAGTCGTGTGGTTGTCGCGTCCACAGATACTGCAGACTTTTGTAGGTTCTTTCCACTTGTTATTTACTTTCCTTTGAGTAAATAACGTCTGTTCTTGCGGAGTCCCCTGCCTTTGTTTGAATTCGTCTACCAGTACCGTGGTAAGCTCTTCGACTGTGACCAAATCAACGCCCTTCCCGGCTATTCGGCCTGCCATATACGATGTGGTAAACGTCGTCCAGGACTCCGGCATGTTCAATAATAGAATATCTTTAAACTCGTCATCCGGGACTGGTTTTCCCATGGCTGACAGGTCGTTCCACATCCATTTGAGTTTATTAATATGCAGCGCAATATTATCACCCTCGGGGCATTTGGCATTCAATAGCTCTCTCTTTGCAATGAGAGCGGTTTGAACGCCGCGTGTCTGATGAGCCAATTTTAGGTTTTCCCACATCTGTGCCGCTGTCTCGGCATGCATCACGTGGTCCATTTGTTGGTCATCGATATTGGTTAATATGAGGGTCTGCGCGATAAGATCTTCTTCTTCCCACGCCGTTATCTCGGCACTGTTGCTTGAGTCGTCCTCCGGCTTCGGACAGCTCCCCTCGGCGTACTTAAAGACTTTGTGCAGGCATAGAAACTTCTGCATACGAATTTTCCATGCGTGCCAATTGTTATCTTTAAGCGTATCTACTTTGTATGATGAGATGGCGCCGAGGTTCCATGCCCTACTACCAGCTCCATTAGCGTTGTTTGTATTTGTTGTTACGTTGACAAAGTCTTCGGCGACTCCCGACATAGTGACGCAAGGTTTTATTTAGATAGCGATAAGTCGATAGAGGTATTGTTTTATAGCGACGAGCCGGGGCTCATAACCTGTAGAGTAGTAGCTCGATCGTGGGAATGATCGATAAGATAATTGATTACTTCCCTCGCCCTATAGGCTCGGGTATTTATACTGTGTGAGAACATTATTCTAGAATAGTCTACTACAGTATGGAATATTCAGCTACCTTGGAGTTCATTGTACGAGATGCCGGTATCTACTTCGCGATACCAACAATGCGTATTCAGGACTTGTGGCGCTAGCTAGGGTTTTCTGAAGGACGAAGATATGTCTCCCGTGGAAGTTGTGCTTTGTCTCGGTATGTATTTGGAACGGATACAGCGAGTTCTTTTATACCAGCTCCAAGGGTTGGCGGCGTTATCGGGCGCCAATCCGTGTGCATAGTCTGGTCATGCATAGAGTGTACATGTATAGGCCAAACTAAACGAAGGCATGGTGAGGAGATAAGGTTCGGTGATGAAGAGATTTGTTGGGATATTAGGAGGACCGTCCAGGTTTTACAGTATCACCATGAATCAGGCCGTTCTCACCACTCCAATGTTGCTCATATCGGAACGATGCTTTTGTGGCAATCCTCTCGCTGAATTGTTTGCGGCGCAAGGGGGTTAGAAAACTGCTCGACCGCCCACAGGAAAAATATACACTACATCACGTCTCGTCACACCTGGTGAACTCCAATTTTCACTGGGGGCCTCTCCCTCATCCCAAGTACAAAATGGGCCAAGAGCTGTGGCAATACATATGTAAATAGTCTGTGCCACATGTCGTAAATCCATCCTAAATGAAAACTTCACTGTACCCCAGATAGGCTCCTCACTCTCGGGCCGTGCAGGATCTGGAGCCAACACGACTCACCGGAAAGTCGGGCAGACTTTGGGACTTTGCGCTGACAACAGTGTAGCATCTGACATATTGTCGCTCCTATTCAGGAGACTACTGGACAATCTCCCCACTACCACGTACATCCGTTGACTTAAAGACCTGTGGAGAGAATTTCCCAACCGTATCGTGAAAAGACTCACCTACCACTGTAAGTCCCAATTTCATGCAACATCTTCGCAGACCTGCATACTAAACATTGAGACTTCGCTAATGCTCAGTTAGTAGGGGATTTAGCAGGGCTAAGATCCGCTATCACACCGACTCCGAAGCCTGAAATATTTGTGATAACCCAATTGACATGGCGGGTAATCCTTTTAGCAGCTAGACAGTGTTAAGTTATGATGGATAGCTCCGAGCGCCCATTTACGAAGACCACTATACGTACCCTCATTCTGGGCAATCCACTACGGTGAACCATTGTCAACAAAAGAAATAAACTACTGTCAACTCACCCAACGGCCACATCATTTCTATTCTCTTCCCACTTTGGCATTCCCGACGGACCATAATCGTGTTTAGGATACGGCTTAAAGACAGGAGGACACGAGAAAGACTGACCATGGAAGTTATCGATTCCATCGGGTAATCGCAGACCCCAGTAGCGTGATGGTGTGATGTTAGACAGAAGAACCTTCATCATCGTCTTGCCGTCAAGAAAGTCTGGAGCCGGTGTAAACTGCACGGCCCTAACAGCGGGCCGAACTTCTCAAAATTCAGATCGTGCTAACAATGTTTGAGGATCCAGTGGCAGAGGAAAATTCTCCAACGAACAGGTGATAAGCGAAGAGGAGAACGTGTAAGCAAGGTTTCGAGGCATCGCCGCAAAGGGGCACAACACGACCACCTAAAGGCACGCTTGCCATCGTATCAAAGGGTCTTGTCAGCTGACACCTACTGTCCTAATTCATCAGTTTGGCCAACACCATGATCCCACGTGAATCGATCTACGACGACATACTCACTCGTAGCCCTAACCCCCCCTCCTCCTGGGTTGGCTTGCGAGATAGCAACAATCCGAACATTACGAGACATTCTAGAGCGAATGTAGGATAGACGCTGCTTACTGGACTTGGTATTATCTTTTCAGAAAAAGTAGTTGGGAGAGTCAAGCGATATAAAGCGGAATGCAAAGTTAGGAGATACCATAGCCCGAATGAAACTCCGCACGAAACGGAAGACGACGGAGCAGGGCCTGCACGATTGGACCAGGTTGCACATTCTTACTTGAGCTTAGACATTGCAGTGATATTTTTAAAAACATACGAGTCGAGTGTACAAGCCAAACCCAAACTCCAGAATTCGAGTATTGACAATCATGCTTGCCGTAACTCCTATACAATTTTCGATATGACAAGAAATCAAATCACACTGAGAATTTGGGTATACAGAACAAAAGAGGGGTAGAGTCTCAGACATATGTATCATCAAGTCAATCCCAACGGGGCCGTCGAGAGTATGCAGCAGACGAAATGCCGGCCTGAGTTGTGGCATACAGTCAGATGTGCTGTATGACACACCCACAGAAAGCTGGGTGTACTCACGTTTCGTACATTGGAAGTCCGTGCATGTCGGGTTGACACTCCTCCCTGTGATGTATAACCCTGATATGGCTGTCGGGGGTCTGCAGTAGGCGACATGCGGCCCTAAGTTGTGGGATATAGTCACGTGAGCCTTGTGGGTCACCCGCAGAAAGTCAGGTATACTCACGTTTCCAACGTGGGAAGTCTGTGCATGTTGGGTTGACACTCCTCCCCGTGGTGTATATCCTGGTTGTTGAAGGTCTGCATTAGGCGACATGCCGCCCTAAGTTATAGGATGTAGTCAGATGTGCTGTGTAGATCACCCATAGAAAGTCGGGTGTGCTCCCGTTTCCTACGTTGGAAGTCTGTGCATGTCGGGTTGACACTGCTCCCTGTGATGTATAACCTTGATATAGCTGTCGAGGGTCTGCAGTAGGCGACATGCGGGCCTAAGTTGTGGGATATAGTGAGATGAGCCTTGTGGGTCACCCACAGAAAGTCAGGTGTACTCACATTTCCTACGTTGGAAGTCTGTGCATGTTGGGTTGACACTGCTCCCTGTGGTGTATAACCTTGATATGGCTGTCGAGAGTCTGCAGTAAGCGACATGCCGCCCTAAGTTATGGGACATAGTCAGATGGCGTTGTGTAGGTCACCCGCAGAAAGTCGGGTGTACTCACGTTTCCCACGTGGGAACTCTGTGCATGTCGGGATGACGCTGTTCCCTGCGGTGTATAACCTTGGCGCGGTTGCCGAGGGTCTGCGGTAGGCGACATGCCACCCTAAGTTATGGGACATAGTCAGATGGCGTTGTGTAGGTCACCCGCAGAAAGTCGGGTGTACTCCTCTCCTACATTGGAAGTCTGTGCATGTCGGGTTGACAATCCTGCCTGCGGTGGATAACCTTGATGTAGTTGCTGAAGGTGTGCAGTGGGTGATATGCCGCCCTAAATTATGGCATATAGTCAGATGCGCTTTGTGGGTCACCCACAGAAAGTCGGGTCTACTTACGTTTCCTGCGTGCCAGGCCTGTACAGGTGGTCCAGGTACGGGTGGTGGTACAAATACAGTTGGTGGTCCAGGTACGGGTGGTGGTACAGATACAGTCGGTGGTACAGATGCAGGTTGGAACACTGCTCCCTGCAGCGAATAAGAATATCTGCGTAGTGGCTTGAGATACACGAAGTCAAAGATGACATGTCTTACGAGTTGTTACCGCCATGGTGCTGGGGTGGTCGTTGTGTGTCACTTGATCGAGGAAGTAAAGTCTGAGTGTTACTCGACATAGCTGAAACTGCGCACTCACTGATGAGGCACTGATTCTTAAATACTGATCACGACCCAATGAAACAATGGAAATGGCTGATTCAAAGAATCTAATCGCATGTGCCTTCTCATCGGATCTTCGATTCGTTGGTGGAGCGTATCGGGGGCAAACACCATGTAGGGTGTGCACGTGAGGGTAGAAGGTCGGGACTATCATGCCACCGCAGGGAACGTGCTTGCTAAGGAGTCAAGGAAGTATCAACGCCAATAGTGTGCGGGTTCCGGTTACAAATGTAGGCCGACACGGCGAGGTAACGACTTATCATGAAATAGGGCGTCATTCAGTGATAGTATCACATACGGCAGTTGCAAGGAAACTCGTTCCACATAAGGATTGTTTCCTAATTGATGGCAGCTTCGACAGGTGCCACCGTCCCATTCAAGTCGGCCGCTAGCACACAGTCGTCGAATCTGGACTCTTTCCCAAAGTCGGTCGCGGTCTACTTCACATAGCCGATGATCAGTTTTTCCAGGAGCATTATGCACCTATCGTCCGTCAAAAGCAACCGCAACGCACCTTCCTTAAGAACGAAAGGGACTTGAGCCTTTGTCTACCTCCCGCGGCAGCTTGCCTTCATTTCCGTCACATGGACCCAATTATTCCAAACCACACTGTCGAAACTTTGGTTGATGTCTTCTAGCGGCAAATATAATCGAGACATTCGGGGGTGATGAGACTCGTGGCAGGTAGCAACGGTACTCGTTCGGCCCTGCTGAGGGCGAGTTCTTTTCTGACATTTCATTTCGTTGCTCGTGTGGTCGGTGCCAGGGCCTTCTCTTGCGAGATTCTCTGAAACCGGAAACCCCGTGTTATGAAGGGGAATTGGAACACCATAGCACTCCGTCCTACTGTAAACGCGAGGCCTACACGAGTGGAGCAATCGAGAGAAAGTATCAGCCACCGTGCCACATGTCGTAAATTGGTCCTGGGAGAAAGCCTAACTGAACTTGCAGCACGGAAGGCCAACACGACTCATGTGGACAACAGTGGCCATCTCCCATCCCGTTGCCCCTACTTCAGGCGTATCTACGGTCAGTTCTTTTACTATCGAGTGGTGATACCTCCATACGTTGATGAAATCAAGTGGAAACAACATCACAAAAGAACTCGCTCACCGGGTGGTGATCAAAGCCGCTGCGAGACTCGATCCTCACGCATCATCCTCACAGATTGCACATTGAACGTTAAAATTTCGTCAACGTTCAATCGGTGGGGAATCAGGAGAGGCAAGGGTATTACACCGGCTTCGACCCCATGGGGTGGCCCAGTCATGATCATTAGGCAGCCGGGGCCGCAGCTTATCTGTTTTCAGTTCTCTGAGAGGCGCATAACGAGTCCAATTGTCACAATGTGCCAGTGGTCTTTTGCAGCTGGACAGTGCTAAGTCATGGAGAAGGCAACCCACCGATTTTACGATAGATGCATACTGTCATTCTGGGGCGATCTGCAATGGGGACCAGTATCAGCGAGAGAAGCTAACTACTAACAACTTGAATCACAACATTTATCATCCGATGACAACTTACCTGCGGCTCGTATCATCCCCATTACCTTCCGAAATGACCTCTGGGGGAGATAGACGTACCCAGGAAGAGGCACTGTACAAAGGTGAATGTACAAGAAAATGACTAACCATCGTCTCTGGCAGATCACAGCCCTCAATTTTACGACAAAACAGACTGCACAAAACGACATTTTTCACCATCTTGCTGCCAAAACAACGCTATCAGATTCAGGCCAATTAACGCTAGCGGTGGCCAAGCACCGTGAAAGGCGATGTCATCTTTTGCAAATTCGGGGACTGTGTGGATCTCGGCAAGCGACAAGGGCGCCGGGCTGGAGAACGGAGGATACAAAACGGTACAGTGGATGTTGTGATGAGCAACGGTAGACGCAAAACGTTTCTCAAGGTACGCGGTTGCCTTAGCTCATATTAAAGGGTCTTGTCAGCTCACTGTCGTAGCTCGTTGTCATCATGTCTCCCGAACTCTCCTTGGTGTCGAGGACGACGAGTCAGTCAATGCCGAGCAACTGCACGGCAGATTCCCAAGTTCATGTAATGACACTGACCGAACTGTGGATTACCTGTTGAAGAAATATTGCGAGGGTTGAGCGATGACGAAAAGCAAGACAAAGGATAGAGCGTTGTGGGCCAATTCCACACAGCTCCGAATTTTCAACTCCGCGAGAAAACCAAAAAAAAACAAGACATGTATTGAAACAGGTTCGTTAACCAACTCTCGTACTGCTATGGTTTCACATCACGGGGTAGTTAATGTACATGGAAACTGAAAATTCCGAATCCAAACCATCGGCGTGGACGCCGACGAAGCGTCTGGGAGCACACGGTAGACAAGGTTCCCACCGGGAAAGGGTTGCAGTACGCAAGACACACCGCCCTAGGGGTTCTAGGATACAATCAGGCGTAAGCTTACAGCGAATAGAGATAGCTGGTCGCACTCACATGTCCTGCAGCTGGCGCCTGTTGGGTTCCACCCAACGCCCCTGGCAATGTATACGATTTTCTGTTAATCTCTATGAGGGATGACTACGCAGAGCAACAGGTCGCATGTCCCACTGGGTTTGGTGGTTGTAATGTTCAATTTTCGTGCTTTCAGGAGATTGGGCGGGTGCTGGAGTCTGAGGAGCGTTTGGCATGTTTGAAGCTGAATGCTCACCACTTTAGCACTAGCTCTTATATACCATCCACATCTTGCGGACAGATTGAAAAGGGCTTGTTGAAAGGGTCTAGTCATACGTGCCTTCGATCCATAATCACGAACCACGTAGAAAACTCATGTAGAGTAGAAGGTGTCACTGCGGGGAAGACGGCCTAACAAAAAATTCATCGGAGAACCCGCCTACTATTAGCGCGCGGGCTGCGTAGCCTATCTGATTCGCGCTCAAGTCTGATATAGTTTATGGACGTAACCATGATAATACGGTGGTTTCATAAAAAAGGCAGGAGGTGAAGAAGGCGTCTTTGATAACGTTCTTGAAGCGGCTGCCAGAATTACTCGGTCATTGTGCCTCCGCACATAGGAACAAATTGCACGTCAACTCGTGCCAAAACAATACACACGATATACTCGAGGCCTTGAGGCCCCTATTGCAAGATCTCGGCAGGTTCTTTTGTCCCCTCAGCCTCAGATGATAAGAGATGGAAGTCGCACGCAACGCGGTTTGAGCGTGGAACCGACTTGATCCCTTGCCCCAGTGACCTAAAACGGTTTATATTCTAGAAGGCAAGGCAGGTCAGCCAACTTCTCGATCTTTGCCAAAGGTGCTTGAATTGTGCGGGGCGACACATTCCCACGACTGTTGTCCTCAGAGAGACCTTGCTTTTTCAGCAAAGTGACACGGATCTATTTGTCACGCGCCATTGAATATCGTTGGGAGTCCCCCGGCGGGTCATTTCAACGTTGAAGGGCGTATTTTAGCACAAATATCATGGAAAAAGGGAGGCAATGCACGTACAAGCCCGATCGGCATACCTGCCTTCATTGACATGCCGACGTAGAAGTAACCACCACGCTGGTAGTTCTCTCGGTCCGCCAGCCTCCGCTTCCTTATCTTTGCTTGCTTACTTAGCAAAAGTGGCTGAGGTCGCACATGATGGAGTGCGCCATGATAGCGGGGAAATTGCCTCCGACACCAAGTAAAGTTAACTTTGATTTAATGTCGAAGGCGGCTGTTGCAACCGTCTGTTCGTCGTTTTACGCAACACCTGGAACGTGGATATCTCGTTTGGGCTGGCCAGGTTGGCTACTGTGCAGCTGACCCAGGAACAGGGAGAAGTCTGATGGAAAACACGAGCGCTATTGAAAGGTGCGACTTGCACACGAAACTCCCGGCAATTTGCAAAACGGTGTCAACCAACTTCGTGGGTTCCTAAGGTGTCAGCTGGTTGAAGAAGTTCGCCCTGTGAAGAAATCATTTGACGGCAACATTGCCTGGGCGTAATGCGCTGAGGCATTTGACTCTTACAAATGCCGCTTAGTTTTCTCTTGTTTTCCGGAGTGAGAAGACGCTACGCACAGAGCAATAAAGTGAAAGATATAAGTAAATAAAAAAGAAAGATCAGTCAGTCGATCAGACACCGCAGCGTCGCACTCGCGGGAGAAAATGTCTATTGGCAAATAATTAATCACGATCATACGGAGCTTCCAGATTTCAATATGCCATGCAACGCGGTAGGAAAATAGGGCCACACGGAACACAGCTAAAATCCCCAAGCACGATCGACAACTTCGCCAGTTTATGCATGATTAGTGTAAAATGAAAGAAGAAGAATAAAGGGATAGCCTGAGGATGCAAGTAGTCAACAACGAGGCTTTTGGCCGAGGCGATGCGCAAGGCGCTTGATGGCCAAGCACAAACAGGGAACAACAGCTCTTGACGTCATCGACTCCCCACGTTGGCTTGCCCAAGTACCGGCTCGGCACCACCTTCCTTCCCAGCGACAGACGGTTAGTTCATCGCGAGGGTCCTCGTACCAAGCTCATATGAGTATTGCGAGATTTTTGATGGGGAAAGAATTGCTGACAATGACGTTGTCCATAAAACGTCAGGCAAGGAATGTCAATGCCCTTACGGATACTATGTTTGCGGGGATGTAACAGTCAGTAGCTGAACCACGGAAGATGCCATAAAAAGAGGGAAGGGTGGAAACCATAAGAGGAACGTCTGATGGAAGGCAACATTCACCACCGGACGTTGGCAAATAATATGTCGCGCCCAAGAAATACACGACAATAGAAAGAATCACCAGCCAGCGATAGCTAGCACATGAAACCTTCGGGATACGTGTCAGCAAGACTACTGGCTTTCCTCATGGCCTAGTGCCCTGTTCTACATTAGAGGGTTGATGCGTATCGAACCCACCATTACGACAGTGCTCAGCCCAGCAGTCTTGTAATACAAGGACTTCATGAAAAAAGATGCCAACCAGTGCTCCTGATGTGGCAGTGTCGGTGGCGGGCCATGGCCGGTGGCCACTCGAACCGGAGGTTTATACGATTGGCTGCACGCGACTGGTTGAGAACCGAAAACTCCGGATTCCAAGCATCGACATGGAAGCTAACAAAACATGTGAGAGTACACGGTAGAAAACATGTACGATATGTAGTCGTGCCTGGTTCCACTGGGGAAGGGGATATCAGAACCAGGTAAGCTGTAGCGAATTAATGCAAAGGTAAATGGGTATATGTAGGTACGCTCACCTCAGTAGACACAGAAGTCACTGAGGTGTACTACAAGTACGAAAGGTAAAATTTTACTACTGTGCTTATGTAGTCTGTGTACACGTTTGTATGACTACGAGGACACACCGCCCCAGGGGTGATAGGTCACAATTAGGCGCCTTGTATAGCGGAGCGTTGTGTGTACACGCGTGTACTGCAGCTGGTGCCTGTTAGGCTGGACCCAACGCCTGTGATAACGTTTGCGATTGGCTGTTCACATTTATGAGGGATGACCGCGCAGAGCAACATGTGGCATGTCTTACCTGTGTGAGTGGATGTAATGTTGAGGATCTGCATTACCAGAAGGTTGGGCAGGCGGTGGAGTCTGAGTGCTGTATGGCATGTTTGAATCTGAATATTGAATGCTCACCTCTTAGGCACTGGCTCTTAAATACTCGCAGAGAAATTGAAAATGATTGGTTGAAAGGGTCTAGTCATACGGGCCTCCTCTATCAGATCTATGATCCGAGACCACGAAGAAAACTCATGTCGGAGTAGAAGATACCACTGTGGGGATGACCTCTTGATAAGGAATAGACAGAGAGCTCGCCTGCTATTGGTACGCGGGTTGCGCAGCTTATCTGATCCGTGTCCTGGTTCATGGACACAACCCTGAGAACTTGTAAAAAAAATCAACCAGTGGTGAAGGTGTCTTCTGATAGGTTATCGATACGTTTTCGGCCCAAAGTAGCTTGTTCCCGCGGTTTGCTCCATTTTCGGAATCTCGACATGTCCCTGAGGGCGGACTGTGCCTCTGGCCATGAGGTCGAACTGCACGCCGACCCATTCCAAAGCAATACACACGATATACTCGAGGCTTTGAGCCCCTATGCGAAATCTCCGCATGCGCGTTTTGGCTCCCCAACCTGAGGTGATTGAGAGATGGGCCTTGCACACGACACGACACGGTTTGAGCATGGAGCCGACCTACCAGTATCTTCCCCCATTGTCCTAATATGGTCCATCTCCAGAGCTCAGCCAACTCATCGTTGCCGTTGTGCGGGGCTCCCCTTTCTCACGACCCCCCCCCCCCCCCCCCCGGAGAGACCTTGCATCTGGTTGGGACATTCTTCCACGTGCTATTGATCGTCCATAGGGGTTGTCTTGGCGAGGCATTGGAACGTAAAACCTACCTGACCATATTATTAGCACAAACATCATGGCACAAGGGAGGCAGAAACAATGCACGTGCAAAGCCAGTCAACATACCCAGCCTGACCATCGACACGCGGACGCAGAGATAACCACTATCCTCGCAGTTGGTTCGGTCCGCCCCATCTTCGATATCTTATCGTTGGCCTACTTGGCAAAGTTGGTTGAGGCCGCACACAAAGGGGTACGCCATGATAGTAGGATAACTGCCTCCGATGCAGAGCAAAGTTAACTTTGATTTAATGTCGAAGGCGGCCGTTGCAACCCTCCGCGCGGCGTTTTACGCAACGCATAGAACGTGTATATTATGTATGGCTGTCGGCTGATAGGACCCTTTTACTTGCTGATTGTCGCTGCTGTTCAGTAGATCCGGGAGAAGTCTGATTCAGAAAACACGAGCAATGCGGTGACAGGACGAATGTCACTTACATGCACACAAACTCTTAGCAATTTGCAAAGCGGTGTCAGCCAACTTCGCAGGACCCTTGGATTAATATCGGCTGACACTCGAAGAAGCTCGCTCAGTAAAGAAATGATTTGACAGCTAAATTGCCTGGGCGCAATGCGTTGAGGAATCGGACTCTTGCAGGGACCGCTGAATTCTCCTTGCGCATGAGAAAGGGCTGTGCACAAACAATGAAGTGAATAACAACAGTGACAAGAAAGTTCGGACGCTGCAGCGTCGCGGGAGAATATAACAATTAATCACGATCATCCCACACGAAAAACCTGACAGCTGGAGCTCCCCATGGAACAAAAATAGAATTCTTAAACACGATCGACGACTTTGCCAGCGTTGGAAAATGGGGTAAGAAGAATGATAAGGAGAAGTTGCCTGAGAGATGGAAGTAGTCAGCAATGAGGCAGCTGGTCAAGGCGATGCACAGAGCGCTAGTTGGCCGGAGCCAAGTAAGGAACAACAGCCCTTAACGTCATCCAATCCGCCTGTTGAACTGCCTGATCAAGTGCACACACCAGACACTGCCTTTTGTCTGAGATTTGGGACCAATTTGGACAAACAACAATACCTCGCTAGAAAAGGTGGAAGGGTGGAAACCATGAGAGGAACGTCGGGCCGAAGGCAACATTTGCCACTCAATGTTGGCTAGAAAGTAAACAACATATAGCACGTTTTGCGACAATGGTTAATCGGGCGAAGATTGAACAGAGGTCAACGTACACTCGAAAAGACTGGACGCAGATAACCTGGCCGTTGGAAAGCAGCAGAAAAGACGTCGGACGGACGAATGCAATGGAAAGAACCAGCAGCCAGTGATGACAAGTATGTACACGAAACCTTTTGAGACACATGTCAGTCACTGCTTGATAAATCTATGGGGTGTCGCCCCGCTGTACGGGATGAGAGAGAAAAAATAAGACTGACCAAACTTAATAATCCATTAGCTTTCCCCATGGAATAGTGGTTCCAACTTAGAGGGTTGGTCCGTATCGAATCCGTCGTTACGACGGTGCTCAGCCCAGCGATCTGGTACTACAACAGCGACTGGTGTTTGATGTGGCAGTGTTGCATTGATTTGCTATGGTTGGCTGCAGTTGCCACCCACGTATCACTGACTTCGCCACTGGCATATACAGCCGTCTGTCGATGAAACGCCTGGACGATCGCACCTGGCGGACTCCGAGCAGGAACGGAGAGCTCGAACCTGAGTCAGAACGCCAGCCGAAACGCGTTAAACGTTCATCGCTCGAAGATCCACCAGCGTCAATGTCGACAGTCAGAGGAGTCACTGGGAACGATGTGGTTTGCCCATGGGACGACGGTCATGTAGATGTCGCAAATCTCGTTCATGATGACCAGGATGCTGCGAACTGTCCCAATCCGATGGAAGACGGCGTAGAACTTGGGTCTGAGTGGGAAGAGCATTGCGCAATTTGTCTCCAACCATTCCTAGACCGGGCAATTCTCCCCACTTGCGCTCACGAGTTTTGTTTTGAATGCATTTTGTTATGGGCTGGTGCGTAGACACTCCCTTCGCATTCGTCCTCATTTCCTTCTCTCTTGTTTTTACTTCCTTTGCCTTCCTCTCTTTTTGGCACCTCCGCCAAGCGCTGATGCTATTGAACCACTACAGAGCAGTCCCGTAAATGCCCATTATGTAACCGTCCATTCGACTCCTCGTCTAGGGCAGACTCCGGAGGATCCTATCTCATACACCATATGCGCTCCAAATACGACTATCAAAAGTATTACCTTCCACCTCGGCCCTCATCTCCCTCTTCCTCCGGTCTAGCTACAGAGGCTGTATCAGGTCTGGGTAACAGGAGTCACCTTCAAAGAACTATCAGGAGGCGCAGAGAAAGACAATGGGGAAGTAGACGGGCACCTCAGGAAGAGGAGCAAGAACGCGCAGAAGAACAATTAGAACAGGCAATTGCCAAGAGGAGGTGGGTGTATGAGTGGGAATTGTACGCCAAGGTATACTACTATGTCCCGCTGTCGCTCATTCTTATGCCATGTACTTTTCTCTGCAAAACGTTTTCCAGCATGTCGCTTCAAATCGACACACTCGATACCGACCATTCCCAACACCTTCACAGTTCGCTTCGTCTCCAGATTTGATAAGTAGAATGACAATGTGGCTGAGACGCGAACTCAGGGTGTGGCCTAATCTGGATGTTGAGGTGCGTGAGTGCCCCTTGTCTTGATCATATGTTCCCTCATACAGATCTCTTGCGAACCCCAAACTCTCCTGCGCTGGTAAATCAAACAGTTCCTCACAATGTTCACGATCTCCCTCATGAAATCCATTGATATCCGGTCTGAATCAGCCATCAAACTTCTTGCTGAATTTCTGGACATGGACAAACCATACGTGGAGGGCGCCCGGCATACCAATGCGGAGCACTTCGCACATGGTAAGTTTCAGTTGATGCTGGGATCATTATTTTTATGAACATCTAAATTAATTATGTGTCCAAGAGATATATTGCTACCTCCGAAGTCCGTATCGGGATCTGGCAATGTATGACCAAATGGTGCAGGTGCATATCCGTATTCTGCTCATGCTCGTGTAACCAATGGATTCATACATTAAATTTAGTACGATACTCCGCCCAATCTGCCCTCGCCACATCACATTGAAGCAGGGAATCGGTGGACTGACGACTCCCTTCGGTATCACTCAGGCCGCCGGCACGGGTCTCGGTCCCGGTCCAGCTCTCGTTCCCGAGGCCAACCCCACGCACGGCCGCGTCGGGAACACAGTACCAGCACGCATCGAGATGTTAGGCAATGCAGGCGCCCCTCGTCAGAATCAAACGGATTCCGGGAGGACGAGCACGACGACAACCAGAGTGCGTCGTCTTCGGGTGGGGATCCTGCACTATACCCGCCTTCATCTGCCCGGTTTGGTAGTGCTAATATCAGCAATTCCTCATGTGGACTGCAAGCACAAGGGGAGTCCCACCATCGACGTGACGAGGTGCCCGTCCGAACAATCGATCGGGAAAAATTCCCAAGTCCACATACATCCACGCCGGCTGTGCACGTTGACGGTTCTATTGACGTCTCTTTCTTGTCAAGTATCCCCAATTTAAACACGGATCCTTCAATAATGGACAGGAGAGATGTCAAGGGGAAACGGAGGGAAATCGTCTTGCCGACATACCCAGTAGCTGGAGAAACTGTTGATGACGAGGCACGGGAAAAAGGAACACAAGGAACAAGCCTAGAAAAGGAAAATACTGCTCCGAGTAAAGGAAGCTTGACAGTGATGTTCAGCGCCACTGCCAGAGCCACCGACATGATCCCCGCAGACTCTTCGCCCCATTTAACAAAAGAAGTCGAGAATACCCCCACGGATAATATATCAGTGATGACATGCGCGCCCGCGATCTGCAATCCTCCCACGTCGACAAATAATACGAGCGCCGGTGAACAAGAGCCTTGCCAGACCGCTGCGCCCATTAAAGGTCCCTCAGGCGAGCTTACTGACAGCTGTCTCTCCAGGGGACAGCGCGGTACGCTGCGGGAGCGTGTCCTAGCTCACTTGCAGCACTCCACGCGACAGCGTGACAGCCCTGTCCAGTCCCTGAACAAGGGGTCAGATGGTCGTGACCTGCAACGAGGAGCAAGTAGCGCTGTCGTGACGATGTCTCGCAAACGTCTCGTGCGAGAAGGGGACATCAACCCTCCACCCTCATTGCTTGCACGCCTGTCGGACTCCCCTCCCCTTGAGCATCTCGGGGTTGAGAAAAAAGACCAGCAGAACCACTCCCATTATGCATCAAGCTCTCTCTCCCGTCCTTCAGAGCTGAGTAAGAATGGGAAACTTCTCGCTGCTGCGGAGCCTTCTGTGGGAGACAACACGCAGGCGCCAGCCGTCATTGGCCCGTCGAAGAGTTTAGATATACGCTCAGTGTTGTTGCGCAAACTAGAGGAGGAACAGAGACAACTTTTACTTAACAGGCCGAGGTCGAGTGCATCATCATCTGGACGTTCCTCTTTTCGCCCTTTGAAATCGTGACGAATATCGGGAGTTCGTCTACTTCTTGAGCGATTTGATCTTGGCTGAGCGGTGGTGGAGCCGGTTTAAAAGCGCACACAGACGGAAAGATCTGGAAATTCTTGCTACTCCGTGCTAATCCATTAGATCAGACATTCACTGTGCTTACGAGGTACATAGCACACCACATCGTGTACGTAACATAATGCACTAACATATTCGCACCGGTTTCAGAAGACTCCTGCCAGCATTGACAAATCGTTTCGACCCGACGTCACGCCATCCCTGAAACGCGTTAGACGTAAGAAAATAAGCTCGCGCATGAACGAGATCTACCGCATCTCGTATATCTCTGCTTCGCTGCTAAGTCGGTTCCCCGCGTAATACTATACATATGTGCGTGTCATATGTAGTGTGTCATGATACCGTTGGATATCTCGTGGGCTTCCCACCATCATGACATACGGACACAAACACGTGGATGGGTCGGTTCTACGTCATCCCGCATCTTTGTCATGTCGAACGTTATTGTTCAGCCACCGCACGGACCTAGCCATGCGCTCAGTGCCTCAAAGGCACTTATCGGAGTCGGTCTAGTCAGCCCCGATCGCTAATACATGCTGTCAGATCCATAACCTAACCCGTTCGTCTAACAAGGCCACGCACACAATACACACGTAGGGATCTCTTCCTCGAACGAACACGGCAGGAGCCGAGCAAACCCAAAGAAATACACAACAAATCGTTCACATGTCTCCGCTCGAGGCATGGTTCTTCAAGCTATTCTCGCACTCGTTTCAGCCCCTGTTTCTAACCTGTTCTTTCAGATGATGATATATACCCGATATGCACACTACATGTATGTGTTGAGAAGGACGCTAGCACTGCAAAAGTGCTGCGGAGCCCTTATCTGCTCGACTCGACCGTTTTGCATGTCAGGCGTAGACACGAGCTGTGATACGCTCGATATAGTTGTAAGGCAGTTAGGGCAGCAAATAAGGGAAACAGTAATTATACACAACTGGTTTATCGGTGCTGCTGCAGAGAATCAAGGGGTTGCCCAATCAAAGTGATTAATCCAATTAAATGGTGGTCATTCGAAGGAGCTCGGAGCTGACTTGAAGCTGATGTGTCGCGATGACGGCAGAAATAAGTAGGGAACACTTGCACTCGCCGTGGTTGCTGGAATGCTAAGATCCGGATGGGACTGCTGAGTAGCAAATCATCGAAGTGGAAAGAAAGTATGGGGAGCGCTTTCACCTCCATGTGTCACCACACTACGGAAGGAAACAAGAGCAAAAAAAGGAAAGAGAATTGCGGCCAGTATGCATAAGTTCTGTATGTGGGTGCAAGCTTTAATGGACTTGTGATTAAAGAACGGATGCATTAGTGTCGAAAAGACAGCAGAACATGGTAGAAATGCAAGAAACAACAGAGTAATAGTGTAGCAGTGCAAATATAAATGGGTTAGAACCATTAGATATTATCATAGATTTAGGGAGCGAGAGTAAATGATGGACAAGACCCGGCGTGCGCCTGCAAGCCAGTTAGTATGGGGTGGGTACCCACCATCCTATATATATATGAGCGTGTATAGTAAAAAAAAATTAGTACTAGCAGATTACCCCTACTTTCCCCCTTCGTTCGGCGTTGTTTGTCGCCGATAGGGAAGAGAGTGGGGCGTCGTTGGAGACAGAATATGAAAGCGCTGCTGTTCCCTGGCTCCCGCACCAGGGGCGGCAAATGATCGCGATATCGGAGTCGAGGATGAGGGAATTGGAGCGCCAGCTGAAAGGGAATGTTGATGCATGCCTCCACCGCTACCGGGAGCACCAGACGACGTCGCAGGTGACGGCCCAGGTGAAAGGGCACGACGTTCACGACTGACACGTTCACCCATCGGAAGTCCACCAAACGAAGAGAAGCTCTGTCTGACCGGACGGGGGTGGTACGCAGCGGCACCCACTGACGAGGACGACACAGGGTCCCGCATCCAAACCGAAAAATCGGGTCGAGGCTGTGGTGTGAACGCTCGTGGATCCCACTGGGGCTGAGGCTGCAACGTAAACGGCGCCGGGATATTTACCAGCCTCGACCCTGCGGCTGCAGCACCGCTGCCCCCGCTACTACCCTGTACATGTCTCGGTCGCTGGGACGGTGATGCTGAAGGCCCGGTACGCGATGGGAATGGCTCTCAGCGCCGAGATGTTAGGGCCCACAGGGCCGCCAGTGCTGGCGGAGTTGGGACTATGACTATTGCGCTGCTGCGATTGCTGCAATTGACGGTCCCAAGTGCCGGTACTAATCGGTGGAAGAACTCTCCCTGTGCCACGAGAGCCGGACAACGAAATACCTGCATCTGTATCATCCGGTTGGAAAGCTTGCTGTAACGACAACGCCGCCTCAGTTGCAAGTGGAGTGGCAATGATGACAGGAACACGAGGCGTCGTGCCGGGCGTCCCACCGTGCTCCGCCGACTCGCGGGAGGGCTGCGACAAGTGAGACGGGCGTGAAACGTGAGATGGCTGGAGGCGCGCTTCTGTGGGCATACCCCGAGGACTCGAAGAAGGAAAGTGCGCTACCTCCCATTCTGGGGCGGATGTAGGGCGGCGGTGCTGATACGACGGAGAGCCAGCAGGCCACTCCGTTACGGGCATGACGCTCGGTACACTGGGACCACTGGTGAGTGAAACATCTGTGGATAACGATGATAGTGGTAGCGGCGGCAACGGGTGAGAGTGTGATACAATGTTGTTGCCTCGCCTGGGAGTAAGCGAGGAGGACGTCGAAGGAGCTGAGGTACTCGTGTTTGGTAATGATCCTGGGGACGAGCCCGAAGCCGCCTGAGCAGGTTGCGAAAGATGTATGGAGTCCCCTCCAGTCGCACTGCTGCTGCCTTGTGGTCGTCGAGACTTTTGCCTCTGATTCTGATAAGAGAAAAGGAAATACAAGGTTATGAACAAAACAGCAAGGGGAAAAAAAGGACGGCATGCCCACTTGGAACCATATCTATGCCACGTGGAAAAGGGGGTAAGGATGGCGAAAAATGAAGGGCCGGTTAGCATGGTGCACTCGAGGGTAGTTGTTAGGACGGCAGATACCTGCACTTTGCGAGCACTGAGCCCGATCCGCCGGCCCACTTCTTCGCGCATAGCGGTAGTAGGAAACCGTGACTGGTCAACACGGTCAGGGTAGAACACGACAGCTTGAAACACCATCCAAGTAAAAACCCACCTTAGCGAGCAGCTCATGGAGCGCAGCAGACTGGTGTGGAGTCGTCAAAGTGCGTGTGCGCTTCTTTTTGGGAGGCGGTTCAGCGTGTAAAGCAGGGGATATCTCGGACTGCTGGCTGCGCTCAGGCTCGATTTCGTTGCCTACCATGCCGCTATGGGAATGAGAGGACTCGGAAGAAGAAGAGGCTCGTTCGGAAGCATCCATATCTGCAGCGGATCGCTTCAGGCCCGTGCGTGGTCTTTTAGACAAGCGCTTGGTACTGTCGCTTACGTCTTCGTCGCTGAGAAGGGAAGTACCCTGGCCAGCGATGGAAATGGAGGCGTGGATGGGATCTGTGGTTGCGGTAATAGGCCCGGTTGATGAACTCTGAAGAATGGAAGACGAATCGCCTCGGATATGACGTGGTACCTGCTGCGTTTGAGTGCTGTGGTGGGTCAGGTGCTGTGAGGATGGTGCTGATGCTCGAGTATCGTGCGTCGAGTGTGTCGTATGAGGACTCTCCGGCGGGGCTCTGCCAGGTGGGGGGGTGGAGGACATCCAGTGGATATATAACGGGTTATATAACGGATTAACCCAATAAACAAAGAAGAGGACAACGAACGAGCGTGCAGCGATCTCAATTGGGCTGAAGGCCTATGTTCAAAGCATCGACTGCACCGGCAATGCGCGAGAGAAAAAAATATAATGAGAGGGTAAAGGTGAAAATGGTATTTGGCAACAAGACTCAGGGCCAGCAAAGTGAGGAGAAGGGTCCAAAGGACGGGGTCAAAAGTGACCTGCGGAGTCGTCCCGGGAAAAATGAACTCTACGGGCGTGTGTCCATTAGCGCGCCTCCGGGCTGATAAGTAGTAATAAACGTGATATACCTCAAATGGTTTGGAAAATACCCCATCGGAATCTTCGTGCTTGCCGAGAGATCTCGCACTGCTCCCGGTCAATCTGGCGGGCCTGTCAAGCCTTATATTAGTAGTGGCAATATCTAGCTAGACTTCCTAATATGGAGGCAATTTCATACACACGTTTTCGCCTTGCACGCCGCAAAACGTCAGTATTATGATCCAATCCAGCCGGAGAGGTTCGTATCCACCGTAAGATGTGCAGTAGCGTTCTCGTTTCCGAAACGCGGAGGACAAGTTGAACCCAGTTCAGTAGGTTGAAGGAGGTGGCCAAATGGGTCACCCCATGTGCCAACTTTGTTCGTCAGTGTGATTAGTCCATGACAAAATGATTACGTATGACACCCCCAGGAACCATGCCAAAATTTTGTCAGACGAAATTAAATCGTAAAATATGTTCAAAGATTCGGTTTGCACTGAGAGCTTGGACAATATTAATACTGTTACATACAAGCGTCTGCGTGCGGAGTGGCTGACGGCGGAGCGCCGGTAATAGCACTTGTAGCCGATAATACCACGCACTGCGACCGCCACTGCCTCCGCACCGGAGCGGCGCCATTTCCTGCCCAACATTTTCATTATCGAAGAAGGGATCGTGCATCGTTCATGATGATCGTTCGCCCAAATTTCCGGGTCCAAACAAAAAGCAGCAGTTCATACACCAAGCTTGGCATGGTGACACACGAACAAGTAAAATGGAGTTCTAGACATGTCCAATCAAATCGGTGCACCCATCGGCATAGCGCGATTAATTGATGCGATGGCCTCGCGAGGACCGGATTCTGCCGAACCCCCGAACCTGTTTGTGCATGTCCAAAATAATTTGCGGGCAGGCTTCAAGGGAGGGCCTCACCCACAACGACCCCTGCATGGCCGGGTTGGCAGAATAATAATTACGAGAAACTGACGCAGTGAGAGGCGTACTCATTTATCTTTCCCGTGAAAGGATGCTACACGAGGTCAATATGCTCAAGTGAGCAGGAATGGTAGTACTTACTATGCCGATCAAACTTAACACCAACTCGCCGGGAAAAAAAAAGCGTTGGAGCAACGCGGCTCGGCGGGATCACGGAGCATCACGGCCTCGCTCGACTTTTCACCTAGTGCGTGCAACCGTCAACGTCACCATTAATGTGGTCACCCGTCAAACTGACAAGTTGACAGATAAAATTACCCTAAATTACCCACTGCGTCTTTGCGTCCGAAATGAAGCGTTCACGAGGTCACACCACGCCTCAGGCCCCTGAGTGGCTGTTTATACACTTTGACGTTCGAAGGAAAGTTCGGGGGGACTAAATGGGTGTGGCGAGCGCGCGTGATACGACGCGCCTTGTCATACTCCGAATCCGCTCCGAATGAACTTTGATTGCGGGCTATAATGAAACGGTACAAGCGGAGTCTAAACTTTCTCGTCCGATCTGCTAACCGTTATGCATTATGCCCCGCTCACTGGCACCACAATGGCGTCCGAATTCGGCCGCTGAGCGTTCAAGGCGGGCTCCGAAACAGTCCGCTGAAGTTACATATGCACTGTGTCGGCCACGGCCAGGATGCGACCTGCCACAAAAGCCTAGGCATCCAGCAGGTTTTCATTGACACATCGCTGCTTTTTGATCATCCCGTCACCCACTGCCATCCAATTTCACGTCACACGCTTGCAATGTGTAAGTTATGTACATACCTCCAACTTGATGGGCTCCTACAAAAACAGATCGACGCAATCTCTTGAGAGCACAGCATGCTCACGTAATAGTATCTCAGGAATGACATACAATCCCAGCTCACTCGTTCCCAAGCATCGCGTCGTGATAGATTCTCACTTGTCACGAATGAGCGAAGACACCGTCAAGGGCTCTCTCCTTACGGGCGAACCTCTTAAAGTGCATGTTTTAAAGCAATACCTGACAACCCCGAGCAGCCCGGTGGACAAGGCAGTTTTTACAACCTAAACCATACCGGGCCACAAGTACCAATCCTCCGGGTGTTTGCGAGTGTCCATATGGTCCACGATAATCTCACCAGGGTCGCGCCATGTTGCCAATCGAAGTTTCGGACTCGCGAACGGGTAAAGAGTGTGGGTGCCACGTAGGTGTCAATGCCCGACGTAACACGCTAAGTCCTTATTTAGAGTATATTCGTAACGCCTGGAGAGTTGACTTACGGTGTACTTACAAGTTGCCTTTACAAGGGGTATTGCTGGTGCTAATGCGGCTGTCGTTTCACGCCTGGTACTGATATGATCACTCCGTACCTACACACATTGTGTGTAGTTCTATGAACACCAGTCCTTGTGTCGCGTGACCATTACAGATGGCGCTGCCGACTCCTCAGGAGTGCGCCAGGGAAGACACGCTACCACGTGGACATGTTTTGGGACTCCATCGGAGATGTTACAGCACACGATTGCATATTTTAAAGATCGTATGAGATTTAGCAGGCAAACTAGGTTCCGCCAAGGCAATTATAGACCACAGGCGGCGAAAATACTTGTGAGCCTTAACACCAATAATGACAGCTACGTCACGACTTCCGCCCCACGCGACGCTATCACGTGTGCTGGTTCGGCAGCTTGGCGACCGTTTCCTTCCCTCCCCGTGGGTCTCAGAGGATCAGCATCATAATTAAAGGCCACCAGAACGGTCTGAGAGTCATAGATTCTGAACCCCACACGTAAGGTCCCTTTGAAGCTTCAGAGTGTTCGGATCGCTTGGGTTCATTGTTCGCTTACCTAGATATGGATTCCATTGGTAGCACGCGCCCATTGCATGATTCAGTCTGTGGATGCTCCTCGTATTTCTGGACCATTTCTACTCATTTGTATTACAGCAGAGCCAATGACAATAATTGCGATTTGGGAGAAGTCCAGAGCTTGGAGTCTAAACGCCAGGTATTGCTCCCGCTAGGGTATGCTTTGACAACACAACATCAGAATCAGAATCGCTTGGGGCTCGGCCGCTTGCCCAACTTTGGGCAATTGCAGTAAGTGTGTCACCAACATGATAACTTATCCTGTGCAATTTGGGTTCGCCTAACTGTCCAATTCGTTCATCAACAACTCCCGCGAACTCGCGAGTTGATACCGCCCCAGCAGAGTCGTGATCTATATTCAGTCGGGGAACACCCATGTGCGTACACGACCCTCATGTGGCGTTCGTTGGCGTATTACTTAAAATATTCGCAAAGTCTCATCCCCACCCTGGAACGAACAATCATGTCCACCTCAGCTCTTAGCAAGAACACCAACAGACCCTCGCAATACAAAGACCCTCCAAGACAGGATCAGGATCAGAATAGATCGACAACACGTGTTACCTTCAACTCCGGGAAGAGACCCACACCCTCACCTCCCACTTCCCCCCCACCATGTAGGACGTCCAAGCGATACCTCGAACACTACTCTCTTAGTAGACCTGTCATCCCGCTGCGACAAGACAACCACCTAGCTTGGACAGACCGCGATGAAGACATGGGCAACACCCTTGAGGAGTTTGAGGATACACGTCATCATCCTCAACACCTCACAACAGATCCAGGCCTCACTCATCAGGAGGCAATGGAAGAATTCGGTCTCACTTTGGATAAGGCTCTCTATGCTCTCAAAGCAATCTCTGACCATGCTACTTTTCCAGCTGACTTCATTAACAAGGCTACATCCATCTATGAGAAGGTGACAGGAACGTGCAATGAGCAACCTCAGCCTGCCCTGAGTTCTAACCAGGACATAGTCACTATTCTCAAGAAGCTCACTCGAGAGGTAGAAGACCTCAAACGCTCGCACAACACCCAGCCGACCTCTCACTCCCCGAAAGATTCATTTGCCATGGGACCTATCATCAAACCTCAACCGAAACCATCTACTCAAGCCTGAGCAAACCCTGTACTTGAAACCAGAAGAGTGAACAACCCTATGACCCACCACCACCTGGCACGTCTCATTATACAACCTGTCTCTCCCCCACCCCCAGACCAATGTTTCTCTGGCAAAGAAATCATCGATATAATCAACTCGTCCCTCAAACACAAGACCAAAGCCTCAGTGGTAGCGGTCAAGTGGAACAACAAGGGTAATTGTATTGTCATAGCTCACCCCTCATTCACAGCCGAAGACCTCCTACCCCACAATGAAGAAATAGCCAAAGCTCTACTAGATCGCTGTGCCCTGGATGGTTGGACTGCCAGACCCAACAAAAAGTGGCACAGAGTATTAATCCATGGCATGGACACTGGCAGATCAGAAGTCGACGACATACAAGACCTAAACGACTTCCAAGGCTGTCCCGCATCTGAACTAGAAGAAGAACTCGTAACCCAGAACCCGTTCATGGTGGGCATCCACTTTATGGAACCCCCCAGGTGGATCGCTCACCCTGAAACACTCAGGCACAAGGTACATTCATTGATCATACTAACTGTCTCATCACAGGAAGAAGTCGACTTCCTACTTAACGTAGGAGGTGCCTTTATGTTTGGAAGGTACACCACTATTAAATGCTACCAGGACACCAAACCCATCAAACAATGTACAATCTGCTGGTCCTTCGATCATTTCGCTGCGAGATGCGCTGCCTCCCCCAAATGTCGCACATGTGCAGGCCCTCACAAAGAGGACTCACATGTCTGCAATGACTGTCCCAATACGGCCAAAGCCCAGAAAGGATGTGTGCACATTCCCGTTAGGTGCACAAACTGTAACGGAGACCACCCCACAGACAATACCAACTGCCCCACAAGACAAATTGCCTTTGGCACAACGAAATCCGCCCCAATAGGAGGCCGAGCCACACGCCCACACAACTGCAGAAACTCCCTAGCATGAGGGACAGTAATCGCATGATCCCTATATGTATCATCCAACTAAACACCAACAGATGAAACGTAGTATGCCACACCTTGCTCAATTGCACCGTTCAAGATTTCGACATCATTTTGTTAACCGAACCTTGGTTTGGTAATATAGGAAATAATCAAAGAGGCCCAGTAGCGGGACCAGGATGGATTCCAATACTACCACTACATCCTATCCCAAACAGTATTACCCCCAGAGTTATGGCATATGTCCAACGTAGAAACGACTTTACAGTTATGCTACGTTCTGACTTAGCCTCGGACGCAGACATGCAGATATTACAGATAGACCAACCCCCTCATACACCGGTTATAATTGCCAACATCTATAACCAAAGAGCCGGTGTTGATCCCCAGTCCTGGACTCTTGACCGTCTCATAAACATCGCATTCCCAAACAATCTGCCTCTAGTCATTTCAGGCGATTGGAACCTACACCACCCCCTATGGTCGGCAGAAGACCACCCATCCAGCACCAAAGCAGAAGCATTGGTAGATTGGGCACTCGAGAACGGCTTGGTGTTGATTAACAAAAAAGGAGTACCTACTTACTTTTCCCATGATGGGTTGTCGCTGTCCACCCTCAATTTGACATTTGCCAACCATGCTGCAATCGCTGAACAGACAATATGCAACTGGAGAGTAACCCGTGAACTCTCCTGTGACTCGGACCATTTTGCCCTCACCTGGTCCATTGACCGGGTTGAGCACCCCATCGTTAACGTCACAGCACAGAAATATAGATGGAAGGACATGGATAAAGACAAGAGGATTGCTTGGAAAGCCAAGTTCACCGCTGAAATAAGTGAAAGGCGGTGGATCTTTGATCAACTAGTGTCATCCGAGTACCCGTCTACTCAAACTCTCGAGATTGCAGCTAACGAACTACAGAATGCTATTACCACTGCAACAAAAGCCACATCCCCTTACACAGAGACAGCAGGCACGTGAGACCATGGTGGTCTAACGACCTAACCAACTGCCTCCACGACATATGAGATCTCCGCCATGCAGCGGCTACCTTCCGTTCAGTCACGGGTGACATAGACCCAGAAACAGCCCGCCTAATAAAGACCACTCGCAACTGGTTTAAGAGGAGGGTTAGAGAGGTGAAGAAGAAATGGATAGAAGAAGAACTCCAGAAGGTGGATCCAAACGAAGTTTGGAACTTCATGAAATGGCCCAAAGGCATCTGTCAATACCCAATGCCAGCCATCAGCTGTGGTCCAAATAGACCGGAGGCCATCTCCCACCAAGAAAAATGTGATACTCTCAGAGAGACACTATTTCAACGCCCACCGTCACTCCAGGAGGAGCAAGTTGACATCATTAGCCCCCTCCCCAGCGACATCCCATGGCCTTGCGTAACGTACTCTGAAGTGCATAACGCTATCTTCTCCCCTAGCTATAAGAAAGCCCCCGGCCCGAGTCAAGTCACGTACTCAGCACTATGATTAGCCTGGCAAGCAGACGCTACCCCATTATACCTTCTTGTCTCATGCTGTGCCAATACAGGCTCTCACCCCCGTGTATGGCGCAAGACCATTGCAGTCGCCCTGCGTAAACCGGGCAAACCAGACTACTCTGACCCCAGAGCTTACCGCCTCATCCAACTGGAGGAGTGCCTGGGCAAGGTATTAGAAGCAGTCATGGCCCGCCGCCTTTCCTCATGGATCCACACCTACAGACTAGTCCCCCCAACTCAATTTGGCGGCCACCCTGGCAGCTCTATGGTGGACGCTGCGTTAACGCTAGTGAACAACATCGAGGCAGCCCGTAATCATGGCTTAGTTACCTCATGTCTAACCTTTGACATTAAAGGTTTCTTCGACTTTGTCAACCATGCCAAATTAACCAAAATCCTGCATCAAAAAAACCTCCCCATCTCACTGGTAAAATGGGTCTCATCATTCCTATCACAACGGGAAGTGGCAATCTGCCTAGATGGCAAATTGTCACCATCTAACCCAGTAGCCAGTGGTATTCCTCAAGGCTCCCCAGTCTCCCCAGCCCTGTCGATCATATGTATATGCTAGCACTATCTACGATGAATTCCAATGAAAACTATCAACCCGCACCATCCCTCCCACGCTTCCTGTTTCCAAGACAACCCCGGCAGTCCTTCTGGGGTACATAGATGACGGCAACCTTTACACCTCATCCGTCAGTCTCGACCTCAATGTCTCCATCCTACAAGACTCCTTCTACATGATCACCCGAATCCTGGAAAGTCTTGGTCTAACAATCGAACTTTCCAAGACTGAGCTTATCCACTTTTCATGGTGCCGCAAGGAGTCATATCCTCACATTGATTTAACATACCACAGCACGTCCCATCATATCAACCACTCGGATACCATTAAATGGTTAGGAGTTCATTTTGACTCCAAACTGTCCTTTCGTAAACATGTGCAAATGGTCACCACAAAAGCACAACGTATCGCCGCTGGAGTACAAATGCTCGCCAACACAGTTAGAGGACTACATTAATCCCGCCTCTGCCTTATCTACAATGCTTGCATCCGTAGTGTCATGACATACGCAAGCCCGGTTTGGTGGTGTGGACAAAAGCTACTAGCCAACAAGTTGTCCGTAGTCCAAAACAAATGCCTCTGACACATCTGCACTGCTTTTCGTACAACCCCAGTAAGAGCTCTCGAGATCGAGAGTGCCACCCCCCCAATCCCATTCTATCTCAATTTCATCAACAGAAACTACGCGACTCGCCTACACAAGCTTCCCCTCAACAACCCAGTCATCATACGTCTACCACAAACATGGAGAGGTTATAACCCACCAGACCACGCCCCTCCTCTTCCCCCAAACAAGAAACCCCGCAACACACCCCATTGATCCAGTAAAATCAAATCGACCCACCTCCAAAATCTAGCAAACCTTTCTGAACCCTCCATCCCACACATCGACGTTTTCACTATCCCACCCTGGGACGATTTTCACGAAAAACACCACACCAGACTCTTAATTAACGCAACAGCGGCAGATGATAACAAAGACAGAAAATGTTTAGCTAAAGAGCATATAAAATTCGTTTGTAGTGTCAACACAAACAATCAACACTTACTTGTATATACAGATGGCTCTCTGAAGACTGAAGACGGGAACCGCAAAGTTGGTTCTGGCTGGGTCAGGTTTCACCTCGCTAGTGAAGTCTTTAGCGGCAAATCCAATCTTGGTGGCAATAACGAGGTCTTCGACATGGAACTCATGGGACTGGCAAAGGCACTAAACGAAGCAGTCATATTCGCTCGCACAAATGATGTTCACCATATTCACATTTTCCTAGATAACCAATCAGTAATCCAGGTGATTGCTGGCTCACCTTGTCTCACGTCGCAACATGTTGCCCTGCAAATATGGGACACCATAGATTCTTTCCTCAACAGCGACAAGTCAAATCACCTATGTATCTCCTGGATCCCAGGACATGCTAAAATAAGTGGGAATGAAAGAGCAGACTCCCTGGCAAAAGAAGCCACATCAGTGCCACTTCCTGGAAGTGCCACTGCTACCACTTCATACGCCTTCAAGAGACATAATACACGATTGCTCCTCCTAGAAGAGTGGACCACCCACTGGCATAATACCCTTAAAGTTAACAGTCTTTTCTCCCCTGCCGACTGCCTACCCCCATCACTTATACCTCGCAATCACTTCTGCAAAACCAAGCGAGCATTATATGGGAGGCTTGTCCAATGCCGAACGGGACATGCCTTTATAGGTGAGTACTACTCTTCCTTTGTTCCTTCGGAGGTTACCTCTTGCTCGTGTGGCAAACACATCCAAACTCGCGAACATATCCTTGCATCGTGCCCTATCTTCAAGTCCAACCATGATACACTATGCTCTGCCTCAGAAGACCTAGTCATAACGGATATCCTAGGAACAGAAAAAGGAATCGGGGCCTTGACTGAGTTCCTTAAGGAAACAGACGCATTCAAGAAACCAAAGAGAACCGACCCAAGCCAGACCACTGTGCACCCGTCTTCAGCCTCAGAGTAATGCCATCCCTTTAAACCCTAGTAAATCTTCTTTATATCATACATTACCACCCCACCATTCAACATTACCAGCTTACATCCCTTACCTGACAACTATAAACTATACATTTTTCTTCACCATTACCGTTTGGTAATACAAACTGTACAATTTATTATACAGGCCTTTAGGCACCATGTCTTAGTAGTACTCTACTTGTTGTGGTATATAAATATAGAAATTCTCTCTCATCCCCACCCTGCTAATCTAATCGCACGGCATACCACCACGTGCCCGATCCCGATAGTGGATTTAGAAGAGGTATGTAACAATGATATACTTATGCCCAGGTCCGCAGAACAAGATAAGGTGTGGAGTTTGACGTCCCACGCCGATGGATATGTAGGATCGTATCCAAGGCTAGAATTACTTGTGCCAAACGCTGTGAGCTCAACTCTGGGTGTCTCCCACGCCAGGGAACGTAGTAGATTCGAGGACAACCTCATTCCACATCGCCTCTTGACTCCGCTCCAAGTGGCACCCCGACAAGGACCCCGAAAACTCCTCGTCAACCTCGTCGCCCCACACAGCGTAGAGCCCGTTGCAACACGTTGCAGCGTGTAATAGAGTACAATAGAACCCCGTAGCACCCACCACGGTCATCGAGTCATAGTGGGAAACAGTCAACCCACAGCAATGACGCAGCCAGGGCGCCCACCCTCGAGAGCGGACCCTCAGGCGGCAACCCCGCAGAGCCAACCCGCTACTCAAAACCCAGCCCGCCCTACCACCAGAAGCAGTACACTACCAATAACGGAGATAATAAACAACGCAGGTGAAGAAATACGTAGTGCGGTAGCAGGCAGAAAACTCCTCGACAAGTACCAGTACACCATCCCAGGTGATTCCATGACCCCCGAGCATATATCCTATGCGCTGTTTTATATCTCCCAGATGAAGGGCGTCACGCCATTGGTCCGTTCGGCAATTCGCTCAGCAGCGTTCCTGGTACAGGACGTATGTGCATCTACCACAGCACAGACCATCGCCAAGGAAGTAACCTCGAAACTGGAAACGTCAGTAATTGCAGCCATGTCCCCCCAGATTGCCAAGGTTCTATCAGCGGCGGATACACTTGACAAGTTGAACGAAAGGTTAGAATCCAGCACCGAGAAGCTTGCGAGGAATACAGAGTGCGTAACCCCCCAGATGGATGTTACTGACCGTGAATCTATAGACACGCAACTCCAAACGCTGGTAACCGATACCCTGACCATAAAGGACGCAATAGATGATCTGAAATCAATGACCAAGGCAACACAAGTCCCAGCAAATACACCATACCGCGAAGCCTTGCTCTCCCAGCATAGCAGCACCCCGGTACCCTGTCAGCAACCTGCAGCCAATGTCGCCAGGGCTCACTCTGCCATCAAGGAGCGCCAAATCCTGATTGACCCTGATGCTGACCACCCACAGATAAACATCAACACGACGAAAGAAGACATGATCAACATGCTCAAGCAGGCACTCGCAGTTGTAGAAACAATTGACAGCCCACCAATCCAAATCAAGTCGATCACTCGTCTCCGCAATCAGGGAATCATCGTAGAACTCAACAGCCGAGAAGCCGCATTGTGGGTGAAAAACCCCCTGAACAAGCTAATAATCCTAGAGCAACTCGGCGGCAAAATTAGGATCAAAGACAGGATATTTAATATAGTAGTCCCCTTCCTACCGATCTCTACTGACATCACAGATTCGGCCACACTTCGGCTTATCGAACATGAAAATGACATCCCCGACAATGCAATTGCCCAAGCATGATGGATCAAGGACCCTGCCAAGCGAGATGGTAGACAGAGAGTGGCACACGCGCTGATATCGCTAAACTCCCCTGAAGCGGCCAACAAGCTGCTGAGAGACGGTCTATACATAAACATGGACCGGCTGCGTCCGCATAAGGACAAGAAGGAACCGATAAGATGTCTCAAATGCCAGCGTCTCGGGCACATGGCAAAGGACTGCCTGCAAGAGTCAGACACATGCAGCACCTGTGCGGGCAACCACCGCATTGCTCAATGCAGCTCCCCTCTCACCCTCTTCTGCATAAATTGCCAGGCTGACACCCACTCCAGCGCCGACAGAAACTGTCCAGAATTCATCAAACGACGCGCTGCAATGGATGAAAGAACGCCAGAAAACAACATGCCGTATTTCCCGACAGATGAAGAATGGACCCAGGCCTTGGCTCCCCCAAGGATCATGACTCCACTGGTTCAAACCAGACTGCCCGCATCCTCCCACGACCAACCAAGAACAAACGTGCAGCGCAACTTACGCCAAACAACGATCGGAGAAGCAATGACAATCAGGCACACGGCACCAGGGAGAGGCCAAGGTAGGAGGGTCCACCGGGGCCGCGGGGGACCACCGGTCTACAGCAACAGAGAAGGCCCCCCCCCGACTAACCGACTTCCCCCCCCGGCACCCTACCAGCCCCCTGCGATCACCCCCGTCTATAGGGCAAACGATGAAGCCCAGTCAGAAGAGCCTCCCCCCCCTGCCAACTTAAACCATGAATGAACAAGCCACAAGAGAAACTCTTCCGACAAGATTACGGATATGGCAACAGAACCTTAATAATTCCAATACTGCACTGTTTTCACTCATTAATAGCTCACTAGCAGATGAATGGGACGTCATTGCCCTACAAGAACCTCCAATAGACAAGATAGGAAATACGAAGGCCAACTCCAGGTGGAGAGTAGTATATCCAACGCACAAACTGGCGAAGGGAGAAAAGCCAAGAGCGGTAACTTTTGTAAATACGCGAATAAGCACTAACTCCTGGGAACAGGTACAATTCCCCTCGGCAGACCTAGTGGTAACGAGGTTCAGAACGACAGGAGGAACCTGCACGGTGTTCAATATCTACAACGACTGCACCCATGACCGTACGATCGATGCGATGGAAAGGTACCTGGCAGCGAACATCGACACGGTAAGGCCAACGGCAGAGGATCATTTGATCTGGCTGGGTGACTTCAACAGACACCACCCTCTATGGGATGAAGAGCGCAACAACCACTTGTTCACCACGAGCGCCTTGGAGGCCTCACAAAAGGTGCTGAACCTGGTGGCCGATTATGGACTAACGCAGTTGCTGCCGAAGGACGTCCCGACGCTGCAAGCGTCAAGCACGGGGAACTGGACACGACCAGACAATGTATTTGGCACCGAGGTGACGGCGGAAAGACTAGTGTTGTGCGAAGCCAGCCCCAAGAACCGTGGGCCAAACACAGACCACCTGCCAATTCTCACGCAGATCGACCTCACCCTCGCTGAATCAGCCCCTAGGCCAAGCCTAAACTACAGGGAGGTTGATTGGACGAAGTTCAAAAGGAAGCTCAAAGAAGAACTTGACGCGATAGGCCCGCCAAGGATACTGGCAAGCGAAACAGAGTTCCAGACCACAGCTCGCAAGGTCGACGGCGCATTGAGACGCACGGTAGAATCTGAGGTCCCCAGAACGCGACCCCACCCACATAAGAAAAGATGGTGGAACAGGGACCTAACGAAGCTACGCAATGAACTCAAAACGCTAAGTAAAGCCTCCCATGCATTCAGAGCACTCCCAGATCACCCAAGTCACAGCGCACGCAGGGCCAAGGCGAAGGAATACGACAAGGCAATGTGCAAGGCTAAAAAGGAACATTGGACGGACTGGCTCGAGGAAATAGACAACTTCGACCTGTGGACGGCTAACAGTTACATTTCCAACCCCACAGGCGACGGCGGCAAGACCAGAATACCAACGCTACAAAAGAAGGACAGCGAAGGTAACACGGTAACAGCAGCCACCAACGAAGACAAGAGCCACATGCTGGCACAAACGCTATTCCCCCCACCGCCGCTGCAGACGTCGGTACCAGAGAACCAAACGTACCCGGAACAGGCCTCCAAGTGGTTCCAGATCACAGAAGAGCAGCTACAACGCGCAGTCAACAAGCTCAGCCCGTACAAAGCACCAGGCCCTGACGGGATAATGAACATAGTATTCCAATGTTGTCCCATGCTCCTAGAATACTTACTCCCAATTTTTAACGCAGTGTTCACATTCCAAACGTACTACGAACCGTGGAGGGAATCCACTACCGTAATCCTCCGAAAGCCGGGTAAAGCAGACTACGCCACGCCGAAAGCATACCGTCCCATCGCGCTTCTCAACACCACGGCCAAACTGCTGTCATCCGTCGTAGCTGACAGAACGTCTTTCATTCTTGAAGCCCACAATCTCCTGCCGCCCACTCACTTTGGAGGCAGACCCGGACGCTCGACTGAGGACTCGCTGTTGCTCCTAGAAAACACCGTCCGTCATGCGTGGCGCCAGCACAAAGTCGTCTCGGCGCTATTCCTAGACATTGAAGGTGCCTTTCCAAATGCGGTCACAGACCGCCTACTCCACAACATGAAAATGAGGCGGCTCCCCAAGGAAATAGTCAGCTACACGAGCAGGCTGCTAAATGGTAGAAGGACCAAGCTGCGATTCGATGACTACGAATCGGGATGGATTCCAATCCGTAATGGCATTGGTCAGGGTGACCCGCTGTCCATGATCCTATACGTGATTTACAGCTCCGACCTAGTAGAGACTGCAAAAGGTAAAGACGAACTGACACTAGCATTTGTAGATGACACGGCGTTCATCGCGATAGGGAAAACGTTCCAGGATACCCATACGACACTAGCTAGTATGATGGAGAGGGAAGGAGGAGCGTACGAGTGGTCACACAAGCATAACTCCCTATTCGAAACGAGTAAATTTGCACTAATGGATTTTACCCGCAGCAGATCAAAAGAAAGACCTGAAATGTCCATGAGAGGAGCGAACATCAAGCCTACCCCGAACCATCGCTTCCTCGGCATAATCCTCGACCAGGAGCTCAAATGGAAAGCACACGCAGCGTATGCAGTAGCAAAGGGAGCCAAGCATGCAATCATGCTACGCAGACTTTCGTCAACAACCTGGGGTATCCCACTCAAGCTCATGCGCCAGATATACCTAACGGCAGTCGTCCCCAAGATCACCTACGGAGCAAGTGTCTGGTGCCAGCCGGTCTACTCACCAGATCACCAAAAGACGAGAAGAGGATCACAGGGTATTGCCAAGAAGATCACGACAGTACAACGCGCAGCAGCCATTGCGGCTACAGGGGCGATGCGTACCACCCCCACTGACTCACTCTTCGCACACGCCTTCCTCCCCCCAGTAACTATTCTCCTGCAGAAAACGCTATATAGCTCAGCGCTACGACTGGCATCTCTGCCACCAAGGCACCCTCTTCACCCGCTGTTGCGAAGAGCAGCCAGGAGAAACGTACGGAGGCATCGATCAGCACTCCACAAGTTAACACACGACCTGAAGGTCGAACCTGACAACGTAGAAGTAATTCAACCATGCCCAGTACCTCCCAGCGCCTCCCCCCTCCACAATATCTCAATAGCAGCAAGCAAGGACGATGCCATCACGGCGCAGTCGGAACTAAACGACCGCACACAGATCTTTACGGACGGCTCCAGTAACAACGGGCGGGTCGGGGCAGCTGCGGTGCTTTATGTTGACGCTACGCACATTGCAACCCTACGCTACCACCTGGGAACTGACTCAACCCACACAGTTTTCGAAGCTGAAGCGACAGCGCTAGTGCTAGCAGCCCATTTACTCGCAACGCGAGACGAAGTAACATTCCCAGCATCAATACTAGCCGACAACCAGGCAGCAATCAGAGCGAGCGAGCGTCCTTCGTCCAAACCAGGACACCACCTGCTCCTAGCATTCAGGTCAAAGCTACGTAAAGTCGTCAAAGAGTCCAAACTATCAAGAGAAGACATCACAGTACGATGGATAGCGGGTCACAGAGAAGTAGAGGGGAACGAACTAGCTGACAAGGAAGCGAAAACAGCAGCCGAAGGAACAGAAAGATCGAGTTCCAAACTTAATCTTCCACCAAAGCTACGCTCACCCCTACCTCACAGCGTATCGGCAATGAAGCAACAACACAATGCCCGACTAGCGGCCACGTGGAGGAGGGAATGGAAGAAGTCACCAAGATACCCCCGTACCTCCAGAGTCGACCCCAATCTCCCGTCCAAGTCGTTTCTCAAGCTAGCTGGTTCGTTACGCAAGAAACAAGCAGGCATCTACATCCAGTTCCGCACCAACCACGTCCCGCTCAACCAGCACCTACATCGGATCAACAGAAGCGACACACCGATGTGTCTCCAATGCGGGGAGACTGTGCAAGAAAACGTCCACCACTTTCTCTTTCAATGCCCAAGGTATGACAGAGCACGGCACACCCTGTATCTCACACTTGGCAGAGCGGCTACCTCCATCAACTATCTTCTCGCCAGCCCAAACGCGCAAGCCCACCTGTTGAGATACATCAATGCCACAAAAAGATTGAAGGACACATTCGGTGAAGTACCAACGTTACCACTTCAGCACTAGTGACACGTAGCGCAGATATGCAAAAGCACCAAGTATACCCCCGGCTACAAGCTGATAGCCAATACCCCACTAAGCAAGAGGGTACCTCAAGACGCAACGCAAGCGCGCAAACGCCGAACACCGACTCCAAGCACAACCCATCAAGGAACCAACTACAAGAACGGGCAGAAACGCAGATATCAAGTCTGAGTGTCTCGAATTGGAGTAGGAGCAAAGCGCGAAAGCAGAGCGGCTTGTCACTATAACAGCACCAAACGTCCTCACGGACGGCCGGTATATTGTAATCAGATCACGATCCGTCTATGGAAGCTTCAAACCAACTCTACCGTTAAAGGTGGTGTGTCTAAAACGGCCGGCGGGAACGGCGGACTGTCGGAGAGCTCAGGCTCTGCCGAACAGGGCATTCACACACTGGTAGAGTTCGGGCGGGCCACAGGGGACCCGGTTGATAGAAGGATGTTTATGATAGACTAGTGCAACATAGGGCGAACATGCCCTCACGCACTTAAATACAGACCCAAAAAAAAAAAAAAAAAAAAAACCTCATTCCACAAGCATCCTTCGGTGGGTATGTTACACGCACTACGCTTCTGGCTATTGTATGACGATGGCGCGGATACGATTTAGCAGTATTGCCTCCATGTTGTACACGGAGAACGACAACCGAATATGACGACGTCCTGTCCGAGAGAGGGAGGATTTCTATATTTATATACCGCAACAAGTAGACTACTACTAAGACGCAGTGCCCATAGGCCCGTAGAGTAAGTTGTAAGACGTCCTGTCGGAGTTGTGCCAGCGAAACTGTTACGTCCATCTCATATACGTTTTGGACCTCGAGATGACTATCCTCAACCTGTCTTGCCAAATCATCTTCTCAGCCCTGCTGTTTCCCAAGCACCTCTCCAACTCTCGTCAGGAGGACAGCACACGTCTGAGGCGCATGCGGAATGCGCAGCACAGAACGACAACACGTAAGAGCTGCACGAATCTCAGTTGGTTTCTATGTCGGTTGGTACACTGATGAGTCCTATCAAGTATCCTTGCCAGCACGTCAAACCTTCATCGGGATACCATGACACTCAATTCAATTGGCATGCAGAACTATCGTGTGTGTACCACCAAGACGTCATGAACTTCCGCAGGGCGGGACGTGATGGGCCTAAATGATTGACAAGTGTTTACCCTATGTGCCCGGTATAGCCGACAATTGACCTCGATCTGTATGGGGGACTCTGGTATGCTCACACGACGTCGTTGGGATATGCATCCATCGCTACTCAGCCGGGACGTACCTACTATCGAAGCATAATTCCAAGGCACAACCGCTGAGTGGGATTGACGCAGGAACACAACTTCGACATGCGTGCCTACCACTGGACTTGTCAGGCACTCTGGGTCAAGGGTGTAATTATAAGCGCACGTAGTTGGTCTCGTGTGTTCGCCTACGCTCGCTGGTAGATGCTATAGTCGACTCCCTTGTAACACATACCACGCAAAACCCAATCCAAATATGTATGCATCATGAGGGTACTTCCTTATAATGCATGCAGATTCGGATTTCCCGAGTTGGTGTAAGTACTTTCAGCTGTCGAGACAAGTGACAACTACGTGCAGGGGGATCTAGAAACTTCCAGGATGCTGATCACCTTACGAGCTACCTTTTGTAGCGTAGTCAGCTGAATCAATCCATTCTATTCCAGCCCATTTCTGAAGTTGACCAACGAGTGGCTAGATAGTAATGAAGAGAAGGCGGTAGAAACCTTGGACAATGCCTCCGATTGAACAAGGTTGTAAAAGGTTGTATGTTAGATGAGTATACATACTACTTACAAGAATTACGTTTCCGTAGTCAATCAACTAAGTTCGAGTCGTCAATATTCGCAGGTCGCCCATGCCAGTCCCGAAAGATACGTACGGTCACCGTGTTCATCTAGTTTAACGTTCTGGTACAACGAGGGGCTTGTATGTACTAACCTCAGTCCAAGATGGAAGAGTGAGTGATGATTACATAATGAAAGCCAGTCCACCAAGACACCCTCGAACGCCTGGTTGCAGCTAAACCGCGATGTCTTACTTCTTGCCACACCTCCCGTCCGGCTGGCACGTCGACGAAGCCATTAAATCCGAAGAAGACCGCGTCGTCGTCATCCGTTTCGGTCACGATTGGGATTCCCAATGTATGACGATGGACGAGACGCTGTACGCCATCGCGGAAAAAGTGCAGAACTTTGCGGTCATTTATCTGGTGGATATCACTTCTGTCCCGGATTTCAACAAGGTGCGCTCTTTGTCCCACTCTGTGTCTTTCCTTCCTATGTGTCGTTCCTTCTGCGTCTTAGATGTATGAATTGTACGATCCCTGCACGGTCATGTTCTTCTATCGGTACGATCTATCCCCAAGGGTGAGCTTAAGTGTTTGCTAATGATACGAGCTAGGAACAAACACATCATGATCGATCTGGGTACGGGTAACAATAACAAGATGTACGTTCCCTTTCTCTTAATAGGAGGATGCCATCGCATGTGCTCACCAACATCCTTTTGTTATTCGCGCAGAAACTGGGCCATGGACAACAAGCAAGAGGTCTGTACCGTACCTTGACTCGATGAAGCCTTTGCCTATACTTTCTTCACAGCTGATCGACATCATCGAAACCGTCTACCGCGGTGCCTCTAAAGGCAGAGGTCTCGTCGTCTCACCCAAAGGTACGTCTTTCTACGTCCTTCTCTTTCCACTCGTTCGTTCGTTCGATGGTTTCATCTTCTTGAATAATTATTGTTCTTTCGTGCATTTCATTTATGGCTGACTACGTGTGGTTTCGTAGATTACTCGACGAGGTATAGGTACTAAACGGCCAGCCTGTGATGAGAGTATTTGGAGGTGCTCGAATCAAGCATGGCATAACAGGTGGTTCATATAACCTCAAGATAAACAGGCGACACGACACAAGACGGAATGGAGATGTGCCATAGTTTGTGTATGTATACGTCCGTCTTGACCTTAAGTTACTGAAAATCTGTGGAATACGACGCCTTGCACAACCTAAGGTTGGAACCGGTGGGGAATCCACCCGATCGTAAGACCCAAACCGCCAACTCATCACTCGAAATGGGGTGCACAAGGCATTAACTTAAGTGGCATTCACACTAAACACGTGTGTACGTGTGGTCTAAGTCTAGTCTACGGCATATAAAATAATAAACTCAACACACCAACGTCGGAAACTAAAACCTAACGAACAAAGAAGTGAGCGAATGACCCTACCGCCACATTCCCTCCTCATCTACCCCCTTCAGCCCACAGGCACCCCACATCGCAGCTGCATTCAAATCCGGCACGCCATCGTCCTTTGTACCTACTACCCCAGCGATTTCGTACGCTGATCGAGTCTATTCACGTGTTTCAGTATGATGGAAAGGAAAATTGGGCCGAGAAAGCAAAGATACGCACCAATCCAAGGGATATTTTAATCATCGGTAAGCCTGGGGTATACTCTTCAAGCGACTCTTCCTCGTTCCCCTCGCCATCTCCTTCACTACATGATAGGGAACCACGACGACGAGCCTCGCTCTTCACGAGCTTTACCACGTTCCTAGCTGCCACACTCGCCTGATGATAGGCTGTATGTCCAGCATGCAACGCTCCAAACGCATCAGCAGCGTCGCCCACTGCGAAGATGTGTGGGTAGATCGTAGTCTTCGTCCGCGAAGACGACGTTCGGGCGCCGGCATCTTGTGAAGGAATCGATTTTGTTAGCGACATCACTCCGGTTCTCCTCGGAACTGGTTGTTCGGTCTTCGTTAACATCTTCGCAATGGCGGAAGATGGAATGGAAGAAGGCATAGGGCTAGACACCCGACTGACAGGTTCGCTTGCGATCATTTTTGGGATTTCCTCTGCCATTCGTTTGACATCCTCCTCTCGCTCCTCCCCACTATCTTCATCCTCGACCAATACCTGCATCTCCCTCGTCACGCGTATTAACCCTTGCTTCCCAACTGCGCGCGAATCCATGTCCCGCATGAGCGCCGTGTTGGGGGTCTGACCTGTACACAGAAGCTGTGTTTTTGTTGTTGGCGCTCGCCGTGCCAAGTGGAAAAGGGACACGCACCACAACCTCCGCATCGATTTCTGTCCCCGACAGCGTTCGGACATGGAACGCCGTTCCAGTCCTATTTTCGTCCGATCCGTCACACTGATGGGGGCGCAAGGAGTCCATATCGAGACGTTTCCCGAGGATCACTTGAACGCCGAGATCTTGTAGGGCAGTTAGGACTGTTCATCCATCGTTTTGGGCGGGATCGGCGTATAAAAGGCAATTGCAACAACACATCACGGCACCGGATAGGCAAGTATGAAGTCCAATATGGGGACATGCCCATCAAAAGTTGGTTGAACGAAAACGTGAAATGAATTCATGTCCCCAGGTAGTAAATAGCGTTGCGCACCTTCATCCCCGAGCGTCGGCTCAAAGCGCGGGAGAAGCTGCATTCTCGAATGGAGAAGAGTGACTGTTTTGTGCGGATAGATGGCAGCGATGTCAGACGCGAATTCTGTTTGTTTATGGATAGATTAGGTCATCAGTGAGCGACGGTGGCGTGATCGACAGATTTAAGAAGGGGGTATGGGAAGTAAAGACAACAGGAGAGGAGGGTTGAGATAAGAAGAGATAAGATACTCACGTATACCCAATGCCCCCCCACCAACGATTAACACGCTCCGTGCAGATTCTATACGTGCTTGACGTTCTCGTAGCCAAGCTATACCTTGACTCTTCATACCCGTGTATGTTGTCTTATCATGGCATCGAGTTTTGTCGAGGGGGTGACCTCGATCGCGGGTGTACTCCCAGAGGTCGATAGGCGCGGGGAGGTGAGATCCGAGAGCGTAAATGAGGTAGTCAAATTGGAGCGTCTGTAGTTCGGGTGTGGGCTCGGGAGACGAGGGGGACGTGTGAGGGATGTAAGTGATATGATGAGGGTGAAGAGACATGACCGTGCCATGTATTCGTATATGAGGGGTGTCAGTGGTAGCCGGATTACCGAATGCGTAGTCGTATGGTATGACTGTGCGGCACAGGGTTCAGTCGTACGACACGGCAAAAAAAAACTGGGAGAACGCACACGCTTTGTGTTCGTGACCGGGCAGAACAGCATACCGCGAAAAGTTGTATACGTCTAGTTCAGCATCAGCTCCGGATGTCCAGATAAGCGACCTAAAGACGCACTGTTTAGGTGTCTGTACGTCTGGTTAGCATGGTCGGACTGTTAGAAGAAGAAAAAAGACGCACGAGTTCCGTTCTACAAGTACAACTCTCCACCCTTCTGGTAGATTTGTTGCGAGAAGCTGTGCAGCCCTGAATCCTGTTGACTGGGTCAGACCTTGTAACGAAGTACATTCTAGTCGACTGACCTCCATAGGACGCGCCCAGGACAACGACTGTGTGCAGCTCAGCAGTCATGCTAGCTGTGAGGTGAGGAGCGGGGAGACGGGCAAACGGGACGGATGATATCGGCCGATTATAATAAGCATAGGTCATTACGTAATATCTGAAACTGGCTTCAAACAAAACACAGCTGGAGCGCAAAAACGTCGGATCAAGTGATACTGGCAGTACTGAATTGTCTCCATGGAGTGAGCGCACCACGTCGCCTTCCATCTTAGTTCTAGAACTCAGTAACCAAAGCATCTTCTTGTTGATGACCTGTGGAGTGCGGGATATCGCCACATTGCGGTATAACTTTCTCTCGTAGATATTCTCATTAACGGACTCGAGGCTACTCCTTACCAACTCAAGGCGCAACGCCAGGGCTGTTTCGCAAGTTCCGTCTCCTACACGACGACCGTTTCTTGTTTGATACTACGGAAAATCTGCCGGGCCGAAGGCGTAGGCGTATAGCATACCTTTCGAGGCTAGCTGAGTCCGCGCCCTAAAACATTCATGCAACGTCCAATGGCGAGAATGTCTTCCCGCCTTCGATGGCGCGTAGGGGGCGGCGTATGTTTACGGCTAATACAGGAATCCCTACTTCATTTCCTACAGGTGCTCACAACTCACGATTCTTCGGCATTTTTCGATTGGCCAGTGGACGGAGCAATATGCACCGCAAAAACGGCCGGATGAGATTCTCGACACGTATTTTGGTGAGTCGGGTCGCAACACCATTTTGACCTTCGCTGTTTTTCGCCTAGTCATGACGTTTGCTTACAGATAGCGAAACTCGGGTCTGCGATCGAGCACGGTTGTGCTCTCTCCGAGACAACGAGGATCGATGCAAACGCGCGAGATACTTAGAGTATATGATTTCCACTGGGTATGCGTCGTACTTTCACCCCGCAAACCATTCAAGATGTATGTCTACGCACGGCACCAATCGCTATCTTTCCGCCCATCTTCGTGGCACTTCTCCATCCATCATTTCCTTACTCATCTACGCCAAGGTAAGTCTCTCTTCCACACTTTCAGGCTACCATTTGCATCGCCTCGCTGTCTATAACATCTAACCAACACCACGGGAAATCGGAAACTACACATTTAGACATTTCCAACGGCTATTGACCTCGGTTGGCCAAAATGGCTGGGATAAATGCCTCACAATTGGCTCCGTTGACAGCGCTGCATTTCTTCCATCCTCGGTCTTCGACGTGCTCGAGCGTGCGTTTTTCCACAATTCAAGGCTATTCTCTCCCGTGGATACGCCATGCCTATCCATTCGCAATCCTGTACTGCCGTTCTACGAGGGTCGGTACTCAAAATCGGACTTCCCCCTCGTTGCTATGTATGTCGATGCACCCTATTCAGAACAGAGTTGGCCGTCTCGACGAGCACCAAGTTCAGCTATCAAGTTCAACCATGCGACAAGCCATGTCTGCTAGCCTTTGGGTGGGTAACCACCCAGTTGTAGGGGACGACAGTTTTCCTCCAAGCTTTGTATGGTCACTTTACGATGCACGTGAGTACGGATCACTCTCTCACATGCCGCCCACATGTCTGCGGTAATTGGTTGACGTTGGTTCCCCATACAGTAGTACCCTGCGATCAGGATCGTCAGCCCTGTCTTTATATAAGGTCCTCCACGACCATGAACATGATTAACATGGTAGTCTTCTTCAATCGACCTCACCACGAGGTGTGTGTTCAAACAGTCAGGGTCGACGGAGAGATTAGCCTTCAGTTATGTTTTAATGGGTCCGACTCGCGCGGTTTGTCGAGCACCAGCCTGCACCCCCCCTAGCAGTGCTGCTGCAGCCCGCAGGTACGTACGTAAGAACAAAGAATTGATTCACGAGTCTCGGATGCATTTTGTGTTTTGGTTCTCGTGACATCACCTTTTCGTTCCATATGATAAATGCCCTCTTCAGAAAGGCAAAATCTGTCACCGAGGACACCAATCAAATAAATTCGTCTCACTGGTCTATGACTAACTTTTTGCTTATCTCTCAAGTAAAGTGAGATTAGACAACCAAGCCTCACTTTACAAATCTTCTTCTAGTTCCCATTTAACATTCAGTAGCAACTGGCACAATTCTTGACCGAGGTCAGGAATCCCATCTTAGCTTCCGAACGGTGTCGCTGAACCGCCTTTATCGTTCACGTAGATCATGCTGGGCAACGGCTCCATATTTGATCTATATGATCTTGGTACCGAACGTGAACGATCAGTTATCATGTTTCCCTCCGCCCCCATTGGCGGGAGAGTGAGCGTTCGTCGCCGATAATCTACCAGATAACATCATGCGCGGCCCCTATCTCAGTCTGTTACATTTCACAAACGTTCAACCAGTCTCTTGACAGTATGTAGGTTCAATCCATTAGCCTTACTCCCACCATCCGTGCATTGGATTCTGGCATAAAATTCGTCCTCCAAAGCCGGCTCTAGCGAATTGCGTATGTCGTGTTTGCTTTACGTAATATTGTTTCGTTCAGTTGTTAGTAACGTACTCATGAGCCAATCAAAGTCAACCATCCATCAATTACCAGCGAGGCCCCAGTCCTGCTGGTTTCAGCGTGTGTTGCGCACACCGAACTCGCCGGCTGCAGAAATGACCTCATGTTTTACACCAGCGTAGAGGACACCGCTCGTGACGGTCATGTTCATGTGGTAAGTAGGACCAGTCCCTCGATCATCGTTATCTCAGGGTATCCGGTGTACATTGATTTTGAATTTCCCGTCTGGGGGTGGGCAGCTTGGTGGGACAACCGTCTTTCTTCCATCATGAGGCCTCAAGGTGTTGTGGACCATGGATTGGGCTGTGTATCGTTGGCTGACTGAACACATGCTGGTAGTTTTCATTTTCGGAATGACGAAGACCCACATCGCTTTCACTCGAGCTTGCCACAAGACAGCAAACCACTTTTTTTTCCAAAAGAGCAAGAGGAAAACCTTTTTTTTTTTTTCAAAGCGCTCGTTGGCCAAGATCACATACGCTGTTTGATTGTTTTGGCCGTGGAGATTTGGATCGTAACGGAAGGTAAAAGGTATGTTGGCCGATCGGGCGGAGTTGGCCATCACTGCTGACTTGACGTTCTCAGTGCAGCGAAGAATTATCTGACTCCGCGCTTGCTCTCCCTATGTCACCAACCAAGGATGCAGTCTACGGGCCAGCCAATTCATTTTGGAGATGCATACCCTCGTACTTCTTTCACGTCTTATCAGTTACCACTCGACACTCATCTCCGAGGGGATGAGGGATCCAGCTTGCCTCACCAATCACGCGGAGCAAAGCACAGGAATGGGCCTGGACCTTCCGCATCTAGTACGTGACGCCGTGAACAGCAGTCAAGTGCTCGCCTGCTTTTGTTAAATGCCAGGTGCCCAGTCATTTCCCCCTTCTGGTCGTCATCAGGACGATGACCCGAGATGATAGGCGTAATTAGGACCGATGTTCCGGTTCATCGTTTTCGTATACGGGGCATCGGTGGATGACGTCTGCCTATTTCCAACAACTTCCTGCATACCCAGCTGCCTTCAGGATGGGGGGGGGGGGGGTATTACATCCTTACACAGCGCTGGCGACTTTTCTGTTCTTCGGAGTGGCCCATGTTCGGATGTTCCAAAGATCGGGGGTCATGAGCACACATACGGTCGACATGTCTCGACGCGGCAGCATTCCACGGACTTGACAGTTTCTGTCTTCGTGTGTGGGTCAGCGCCTCATGGCACATCGGGCCTATCATTCCTATCAACGCGGCTAATACTATCGTCGCCGCATTGCATATGTGGACATTGGTTTCCTGATTCCAGTCAGGCGTCTGCTCTTCTGTCAGGCACCGACCGCCTAGTGTTGGCTTGGCTAGGTTATCCTCTCAGGAGCCAGTACGAGCGGTGGCAGTTTACTTTGGCACTGATACAATCAGTCCATGATCTCGACGACTCGCAGGTGTGTGTGTACGTCGATGCAACCGTAATGGACAGTTCGTCACGCCAATCCATGTTACGTGGATCCAGACGTTGGGCACAGCCGATGGTTGATGAAGACATCGTAACGCCCCTGGATCCACGTCCCTCGTCCTCGCGAGCTTGTTCCCCCAAGACGGAATTTGGTCCATAGGGTCTATTCCTTTGACGATTTCGGTCCATCTGACAACACCGGCAATAAGCGCGGCCGATGTGATGTTCGAGTTTAGTGCAAGATACCGCTGTTGCCCTTCACGGCCAAAAAAGTTTATTCTCGGTCCTTGACTAGCCCCAGCTGGTCCAAGGGCTGGTGACGTCGAAGTACCGGGTGGCTCGCGTTGCCCACATTGCAGAGGCGTAGCCACACTGTACACCGAGATCCTGATCGACCAGCCAATTGACTCCGCAATCCTATGCCTCATTACATAATAGCCATTTTTTAAAATCATGCATCATTCCACCGAGTTCATTTTTCGTTCAAATCATTCAAATTGCAATGCTTTTGAAGTTGGTGAGTAATATGCCGTCAGGATCGTAGTCGTAGCTGACATGTTTTAGCACGACTTCACGCACGGTCCTCGTTATCCGAATATAATGATAACGGTATTCAGGAGTTACCGGCTACCGTGCTTATGATTCGGGATATGTGCATAGCCGTTGTGATCGAAGATGGGGAGGGGGGGGCCTAATATTATTCCGCGATGATACATCGTTAGTTTCGTGTGGCTTCCTCGTGCAGTACGCCCCCCTCAGTGGGTCCCTGTGTGACTTGCTTGCCCTTCATCCACTCAAGGCTGGTGAATAGAAACACTGGAATTCGAGGGTACGCCGGCCACCTCTGCATCGTGACTTGCAACCTAGCGCTGTTAGCCCTGACGTGGGTTCCAACACGATTCCGCTTTGATAGGGAATTATTCCAGCCAGCGTTCTGGTCCCTTCTTGATGAATTTCATGCATTAACCTACTACGTCCCATGTGAGTCGATCAACGGTCATCACTCCTGTTCTGGTACTTGAGCTAGGAACACAGTGAGGATGGCACAAGTAACACAACGTGTGGGCTTTGGTGAGCTTTCGTTGGGTTGAGTTCTTTCCATTGCATTTCAAATGACAAGGATGAAAACGTCACACTGTGAACTAGATCTGTAATATGTTTCCTCACGGAAATTTTGATTCGCCTGGACGAAGTGGCAGAACGTGCTGCTCCTCAACCCACTGGTGTTGCACGGCATTCAACGGACACGCAGCGCTGCCTGCGACCCCTTTAAAAACCAATGGGCTTGAAACGATTATACATATCACCCAACAATGGCTAACCACAACAACGTACTACCTACCAATAACAACCAGACTCCTTCCAACCAGCCAACGCACTCTCGCAGTGACGGCTGGTAGGCTACCCTCTTTGTTCTGCTCGTCGTTTGCTCACTCGATGATACAGCAGCGCGTCCACCCCAAACCGCAGCGACACCCCAGTGTCGCAGGCCGCTGACAATCCATCGACTCCCCCTCGTCCGGCCGACCGGTCGACACACTTTGATGGCACTGGCAAGTAGGTTTTCCCTCTTTTTGCGCTCGTCATGCACTCATTGGATGATGTAGCAGCCCGCCTAGCCTCAATGGCGCCCTGTCACATGTAAACCAACCTCCGCCCGACGATGTGAGTTTACTGTGGAGAGTGGTTGATACATGTATAAATTTTAGCAGGCTGCCCCCTTTCAAGGCTTGGTATTAAACCCAAACGAAATGCCTGGGACCCTTTCCGGAATGGGCAGGACGACAGCTCATGCAGCGCTTTGACCTCCCAGCTTCGTTGCCATTACTTGTGCCGTTCTTAGTTATGCTTGTACGGTGTAGATCATCGCTACATTTGCGTTTCTTTTCTATCGTGTTTCCCTAAAAACGTATCAACGTGCATCTCGTGAGCCAACACATGTGCCAAATAGGACTTGTGATCCTTGCACCCATATGAATAACTCATCGCATGGGCTTGGTCAGCCATCAGACATGTTTCAGAAGAGAAATGCGACGATCTCTGAATATGCATTGCAAGCGTGACACCAATACACCAACGTTTGTAGCTAGCGCGTGTTCCAAGCAACAACCCGTGCCACACCGCGGGCTACGCCAGACCATCGCAACCTCGGAATGTGGTTTCGATGCCGTGCCATGCGGGCAAGATTGTGCTATCGCCCTTGATTTCTTCAGGCTAGTTGCATTCACTGCGGGCAGTTCGTCACCTTCTGTTGCAGAAGTCTGACAAGCCCATAGCCAATGCCTTAGCCAGTGACCCGCAAAAAAACTAACAGTCGAAATTCGTAGCGGTGTAAGGCTACTTGCTGGTTGCATACCCCCCAGTAGTATCCTCTTGTGCATCTGTGTTTTTGCCTATCCTGAATTCGGTTGCCTTGTCTGAGCCGATACGCTCGCAGCAGCGGTAGATACTTGGGTTCTGGGCATTGTGACGTATGCACCTGAGTATCATGAAACGGACTGGCACTCTAGAATACGTGCACCTGCAGAACCCGATAATCCCGGTAAATAAGTTGGAATCACTTTTGCCTTTGGTGATCGCGATAACATGACCTGCCTGCTGCAGGGCCATTGTATGGACCCTGGCAGCGGTCGTCAAGAATGCCTCGACGTGCATTGATAAGTACACATCACAACGACAATTTGCATAATACGTACTTGGCCAGTCTCCTCGGGTCAAGCATATGGCAATTTTGGGGAGAGGCAGAAAGCCCCAATATACGGAGACACTGGAATGGTATAGCAGGTCGTAACCTCTGGTAAGTCCGTTTATTCCAGAAAATGAGCAGATGGCGGTGCGTGTGACCGCAAACCTGTGAGTCGGCGAGCGGCCGCGACAGCAGCGGGAACGCCACACGTGACGGTGTTCATTACTAAGCTGGCCCTATTCGTCTTCTTCTCTTTCCCCACCAGACCACCACAACGCTGGAATTTGGCCAGTTCTAAGCCATCTCGGAGTCAATATCCATCCGCACCTTTCTCAAATTTACCATTTTGGAGCGTTTCCTCAAGGATGCGGCACTGTAACCTACTGCACACTTTTTTGCCATCGATGCGTTCTGCATGATGCACTGAGATTACGTCATCTTGCTACGAAGCTCTGAACTTATCTGCTACGCATGCTCATCTGCCCACTTCTGATGGGCACTCAAGGTTGAACGTTGAGGCTCCCTCTCCCCTTCTGGTGGTCACCAGGATTGGCCTATTTCGTCTTGGCTGAATTCTGCCATTACGTCGCATCATTCGTTGCTTCTAAGTGAGTGTGTTGAGATGTGACTGTTATCCACTGCAGGGATGGTCAGCTGTCTCCTTTCAGACTCAACCAACTTCATGTACAGGTTTGATGTTTTCTTACCATATATTGAACATTGATATTGAACCACCGCCTGCACGGACTGCATGCTGCATCTTTACGTTGCTGGAAATTGCTGCAGACGAGCCAATTCGGCTATTTCTTAGTATCCGGGGTGCCAAGAGCGCATGTATACTTATTGAGTGCTCTTACATGATTCCCCGCAGCTCTTCTTGATTGTTTCTGACGTCAGGCAAGCTCTGGCGCCCTTACTATTAGCTGCATGACATCAACATCCCTTCCGGAAACGCAGGTCTGATTTTATTAAACTTGTTATACACATCCTTATTACACGATTATAAATGCTTAGACGCAGCCGTCATAATCTGGGACTCATTTCCTTCGCAGGGTTTTCGTTGTACCTAGATTTTCTAGTTTAATACTACTGTCTTCCTAGCGCTCGTTTAACTGTACCCTTCTAATGGCACACCCATATCTGTGTTGCATACTCTACAATCAACGTGCTATTCGGGCAGTCACATTTTCCATAGAACTTTGCAATGGGTGACATTATGTAAGTATTTGGACTAGCCAATCTACCTTTCGTAGCGCAGTCAGGTGAATCAACCCCATTCCCATCCAATCGTCATGCACATGTCTCAGGGTTCCCGGTCACAACATAAGTGAGTTGCCAGGCGTCTCTCACAGCCTATCGCAGATGAAGGTGGTGTGTGTGGTTCATGCATTGGCAAGACTCCCGTGGTATAGGGCAAAGTCCTTCGGAGAGTGCCTCATTCATGTCGCACTCGTCGCACCGCCAATTGCTTTGCCAGCATCACAATGTTGTTCTAATATCTTCTGAGAATCTAATTGTGGTGATATGATGAACATGTAATCCCAAACTAATTGCACTAAGATTTCATGATCAAAGAATGAATTCTCTCACACCGGGACTGTATATCGTGTGTCGTCTGGTCCGGATCTTCCGATCAATTGCTCCACGTCATACTGCCCCACTTACACTAGGTCGTGTCGTTGACCACCAAAGCTTGGACAGAGACGAGAATGGCCTATAGCCGTTCCTCGACTTTGATTCTGTCGTTATCTGAGAACTTGGCACGCAGGTCGATATCAGCGCTTATCCCGCATCGCCTTTGAGCCTTGATATCGCAGTGAAAGCTGTGGTTCTTTCGTATCACATGTCTGTCTGTCTGGCCGACGACCTAATAGGTCACCGTCCTGCAATCTGCGTTGTATTCGTGGGATGATGATGAACGTCCGCGTCAGGACTGGGTGCGGCTGCGTGCACCGCATGAGCTGAGCGCTGGGTGGAATATATGTTTGGAAGTATTTTCGCACAGTCTGATCCTCGCGGAATGCGAACTTCAGCAGGATTGTGCAGGTTAAAAAATGAGTTGCTCTCTTTCCACTGGTCTGCTGCGAAGGTCACGCTGGATAGCTCTTGTATATGCGAGGTTATTTGACTTCCACTCTAGAAGCCCTGACATGAGCACATCATGTGCGCGCTATCCAGCGATCGGCGAGGACTGCACTCCGAAGCGGCCAAGTTCCGTTGATTACATGTCACTAGCTCCACAACCCATAATAGGCTCAAGGTTACAGCCCTTCTTGCCAGGACACGAGATCAGCCATTAACTGTTGGAAGGCTAGCGTTAGAGGCGGCATGTGTTGCCCGTGTTGCAACTGTCCACTATGAACGTGGTACGTTTGCGTTGTGACGTTCGAATGGTGGAGAATAATAATAGATCGATTAATGGCTAACACGCATTATGCTTCGAGATCAGATTGGTACGAATATAATGATCAGGAACGCACCCTGGACCATTCCCCACTCCACAAAGCAGTCCGCCTTATCGCTATATTGCCATACGTGTTCCCCATATATTTGTATCGCTGGCCGGTTCTGACGGAGTGCATGTGATCCTAGAAGGGATCATTGTCTTGTGGATCAAGATACGGATCTATGGACTTCTTGGTTCAATGAAGAAGTTCGTTTGATGGGGTGGAGGAATCTACTCTTTTGACCCACCAAAATCGGCACTGCATCCAATGAACCACGTTGGATGGCTAGAAACTGGCACGCACCCTGATAGTCCCTTTAAAACTTTGGTGTTGTAGGGACGAAGTCCTCAATCCATTCCGGAAAGCAGTATTCCACTCGACAATGTCTGACGAGACCAATCCTCCTAATCTTGAAGGGTCCGTGCAAATGTTTAACGAGGCCAATCCTCCTGACTCCGAAGGATCTGGGCAAATGTTTGACGAGACGAATTCCCCTGACCCTGAAGGATCCACGCAAATGTCTGACGAGACCAGTACTGCTGACCTCGAAGGGCTCGACCACTACAACGGCCCAGATACCTCGTGTGTTATCCCTCATTATTCCACTCTTGTGCGCCCATTGATGATACACCAGTTCACCTAGCACACTTGCTAGTCCTTCAGAACCTCAGACTCCAGAGTTAAATCCCGCCCCTGTGAGTCTACCCATAACTTTTCTCTCACTCTCACATTTTTTCCATGATTTTACAGATCATGTTACCTCCGCCTTTTCTAAAGGAAGGTGGTGGCGAAATTCTGATGTGGTTTGCACGGAACAACGATCCACAGGGAATTTCGCAGGAAATGAATTGATACCAATGCTTTGGCATGGACTCTGTCTTCGTTGTCTTTAGCCGTGTCCCTGTGATTGATTTTGTATAAGCAAGAACGTTGTCAAATATTTATTGGACTTGTCGAGCTAGTCTCCTTTCTGTCTTTGTTGTCTTTAGCTGTGTCCCTGGGATTGCTTTTGTATGGGCAAGATCGTTGTTTGATACGGCATGTCGAGCTACTCTGCTCATAGAGCCTGGTTATGTACCAGGCTACTCACATTACCAACGAAAGTTTCAGGGCTTGCCGAAGAGGTGTTTGACCATATATGCGGGCAGTTATTGGACTCCGAGCTTAGTCCAATTTGCACGCACACATGACAACCGACATGTTCGTAGCGCAGATTCACCTGGAAAAGACATACTCTGTACTTAATCCTGTCAAACAGACAGGAGGCAATTGTAGTACCACCCCTATCTACGGAAATTTGCCGTTTTGCGAGGTTTCTATTACTTTGCGTTGTTATCCCCCTTCGAAGCGCCGGCGGCAACGTCGATGGTGATCACGCGGCGGACACTCCCACGGCTGACACAGCTTAGTCGAGATATCCAAAAAGGGAGGTGGCTCCCGCGCCGTCGCACCGCCACTGATAAGATTTTTTGATGATGGGAATGCTAGTGAATTACTTTCTAATTTAGATGACACCCAACGCCGTCTGTAGGCGGCCGCACCTTCCGCACACGTCTCTGCTCGCGGTGGACGCTTCAAACACTGACTCAGACGCTGTCAGACGATAGTGCAGGCTTATGGGTTGTCGATGAGGTACGTACACATTCACTTGTTTGAAAAAAATGCATTGTTAATGCGAATACAAGATCGGGAGCTCAAGGCATTTTACGTCGCTGCGATTACAGTACTTCGCCGAGGCGTCCTTTTGCAAATCGAAGCCTCTTTTGGAACTTCTCACTGTGCCACGCGGTTGATGCCAGTGTTTTGGCTGTCTGAGGGAGGCTGATTGGTTGCACCGCCTTTCCCCGAGGCGTAGCCGTTCATGCGGCCTGAATTCTCCATTGAGCTACTTCTATATGCCGGGAGCGATTAGCCAGAGCATACAACATGGTACAGTTCCACCTCCTGGAAAACTCTATGGTGACGCTTCTCTCTTCTCCGAACGGGTTCGCTCTGTTTATACTCTGACCTCATCAATTGATAGGAGCCTGCTATAGATTTCGCGGCGCCGGAGCTTCATTCCGGTCCATTATTCCTCTACGAACATCAGTTTCTATGCATGATGTGTCCGCATGTTTTTGAAATTTTGTCATCCCAGTCCAACCGTCCAGGTATGCATATCTGGTGGTGCATCGTATGCAGCGTGGTCATGCAGACGACCAGGTCAATGGGCATTGTTTGTGACACTAATTTTGCATGGCATCGCACTCGCCTACCGTCACGATGAAGCTGACAGCTTTTCGACAAGAGCTTAGGCAACGACTACGTAATTCTACGTAATTCTCCGCCTCACATTCAGACGACCAGGTCAATGGGTATTGTTTGAGACACTAATTTTGCATAACATCGCACTCGCCAACCGTCACAGTGAAGGTGACAGCTTGCCAACAAGATCTTAAACAAGAACTATCTAACTCTCCGTCTCACTTCAGTTGATAGGTATGTATCTCACAATAAAATAACGCTCAACCGAGCTCTTGCGAACGTATGATCAACTGGTGGCCAGTTCACATAGTTTCTTTGCTTTTTTCTCCACCTCAGCTGCATAATCAAGGTTGTGCGGTTATCTTACCGTTGGAAGTGTAATTCAGAGTCTTCGATGGTATAGGGTTGGGTTATGCCATCTCCACTGTGACAGCTGACCAAGTGTTCTAGTGCCCCAGTCAACGGGATACTCATTTCGCTGATTTCTCTGTCAATATTGCTGTGTGACACGGAACTTGCTCTTTTAGTCCTTACGATCACAAACGAATAAGTACGGGACGGTGAACTTTTCATGCCGATGAAAGGAAATTTTTTTTTGAGCGATCGTATTCTCTCCCAAGGTTGGAACATCAGTTCCTACCCAACCCCCGTGGAGCTCGCGCTCAGTTACAGAGTCACGCTGGTCATATCGCCCTGCTTCCATTGGCAGTGTCGAGTGGATCAAAGTAAAGTTTAGCGTTGCATGTTTCAGATTGGCAATGCAGTGCAGGTACTTCCGTTGGCCCTGCGACATTGCCATCGTGTATTTTGGGAGGTGGAACTGGCTCGTATTTTGGTCTCTTCTTCAAGGGTGGATATTCTGTCTGGCTCGAGGAGAACCCTCGCTTGTAACCCCGTCAGCTTGTCACCGAACATTGTAAGTACTTGGGCCTGCGTGTACAGCAAGGCTCGGTGCACTAAGTCGTATCGTATATTTCGCGCGTCATGTGGTCCTGTCTGCAGGATCGTGGAGGCAATAAATCAGCCTTAATAGGGACGTTCGCGTAAACGTTTGTACAAATCCCGCGGTAGGGAGTGAATCAGAAACGCTCCGCCAGTGGTCCCAAGGAACTCCTTGTTGCAGGTGTGGCATGAACATATCCAACACCGTCAGTCCCGCAGTCTATGTTCCGCGTTTCACGGCTACATCACCACAAGAACCATGATCAGGAGTCGCTATAGCTACTCGTGATTCCAAAGCACTGCACCAGGGTAGCGCGGCCCTTTGCCTGTTTCTCCGTGAGTTCCAGTAGTGTTGGTAACTTCTTGTGTGGGGTCCAAGATACAGTTCTATAAGTTATTTATCTCAGGGAAGATGACTTGACGTGCTGCTCGTCGACCAACGCATTCAACAGGCCTTATGGAATGCTTGGAGTTTGCGTAATGCCACCCCCTTAAAAAGGAAGCACTCAATCCACAGAAGTGCGAGAATTTACAGAAACAAGCATACCATTTACTGACGGTGTTACAATTGACGATCAATATAAATCTGTCAACTCTTGGCTCGGATTCGAATGTGGTGTCCTTCTCTTCGGGTGTCGCTACAGACCAACCGGGGAGCTATCGGGGCTAGCTTGCTATTCACCGATTTTCCTTTGACTTTTGGTCTTAGTCGTATATTCACCTGCCACATCCAATTGAAAACGATAATTGAAGCACGTACCGCAGGTAATATCACTCTATGGGGCATGATTTGCGACCGATCAGTTTTGCACGATAAGCACCTGTAATAGCCATCGAAGACAGTCGAGCCTTTCGCTTCATAACCCAATACCATTAGTATGGTATGTATAACCAAGAGCCTTCGAATGCTTTCGGAGGCGAGTCGTAAAATCAGTAAACAGTGACGGGGAGTTCGCCAAGCAGAGGTGGTGCACGCACGCTCCGCCCCTAAGTTGGGTGGCTGTGTTATTTTGTCCACGCGTTTGCAAAAAATCGCACGGGCCGGCGCCCCGCTTGAGTTAGACCCTGTCCGACCGACCATCACCGCTAAGCTCGTTCGCCAGCCAGTTGCACCGCCCCTTCATGCCTTGACTCCTCATTACTGGTCGTAATGTTTATTCTATTTGAATTCTCCTCTTACTTCCATTTCATGGCCGCCGAGACTGGGGGCTGCTGTGGTCATGCTGTGCGCCATCTGGTGTGGGCAATAACAGCGTGTTTTTCGAAGCCATGTTCAGCTTGGTCGGTCCAACCCCGCCTTCTGGAAAACTCCATGGAGACCTTCCTCTTTTCTCCGGTAAGGACTCACTTTACCTCTACTCCAACTTCATCAATTCACAGAAGCGTTCTGTAGACTTCGTGGCACCAGACACCCATTCCAGTCCATCATTCCGCCATTAACTTCCATGCGCGTCGGTCCACGTGTTTTTGTCGTTTTGCCGAACCACCAGTCCTACCCGCCACCCGTGTGTTGATCGTCATAACTCAATAAGTCGTTTCCCATTAGAAAATGTAGACTGGTTCCTCGGATCTTTGTCATCATTGCGAATTCAACCCTTTCAGCATAAAAGATAATTGTCTGGTCTGAGCTCTTCTGGTCGAATATGTCGCTTCCAGTAGAAAAAAAAAGCTGCGTCCGTCGTGGCACAATGGCGGTGCATGCACCACGGTAAGTACGCCACCACGAATCAACACATTTTGAGATGAACGCTGCACAGCTTTTTTTTTTCGTGTCCTACCAATCGCCGTTAGTACATCCTCGAGGAAACCGCTCTGTGCATACTGTACACTTTGCCACCGAGACTGGCGAATCTAGCATGTCCCTAACACCATCATCTAAACACGAGTTCTATTTTGCGTTTAGTCACTTGTTTCTGATCAGTATTAAAAGTTAGATCTCTCCTCTTCTGAGCGCCATCAAAAGAGAATGCGGAGAGGGTGGGCGTATCGAGGATTGCTCAGGATTGATGTCGTATCGAATACGGTCTTGGAGTGTGTCGGTCTTCCATCCTCACTGACTTCACGTTACAGATTTCCGATCGCATGTTGAGAACTGAACTGTTTCCAGAAGAGCATCACATGATGCCCTCACTCAATACTCGTTTCACATCGCTTCTCAGAAGATGTGCGTCTGGCATTAGTTGTGGGTCTCCCGTGCAGCAAACATCTGGCTGTCCACATGATGGGTAGTGAAAAACATCCGTCTGGTATACCTTGCACTCCACAAAGAACACGTGTAGGTAAGCACAATCATGAGACGTTTATATGTTTGTGTTGTTTGAAATGGTCCTGGTGTGTAAATGTGGTTGTGATCCGTACGCAGAGTGGCCATAATCAGGTCAAGGGGTATGTATCGCCAGCGACACGACGTTGGTAATAGCAGTCTTCAAGGTGCCCCTGAGCTGACCACAACGGCAGGGGTGAGGGGAGGTAGCTATTTCTATTCTTAAGTCATCCCTGTGCCTCCTTCAGCTGATAATCCATCTCACAATGTTTGACAAGGTATCACACGATTGCCCGGTGGTTCAATTTTTTTAAATCCTGGCAGTCTGCACATTCGAAGTTAGTGGATATTATACCGTCGGAAGTGTAGTTAACACACTGGAAGAGCCTCGATAGTATAGGGTCGAGTAACCTGTGTTCCACCGTGATAGATGGACAGGACTTTCCAGTGTACGTGCACCGGGTACTCGTTTCACCGGTCCCTATCACTACGCAACGTGGAATTCGTCCAGTATGGGTCACTTGGCGCTACGATCAGACACACCAAATACAGTCTTGCAGAACGGTGAAGTTTTTGCGCCGATTGAAGGAATTGTTTTTTTCGAGATATCGTATTCTCCCCCGGAGGTTATAACATTGATCCCCGTGGAGCTCGCACCCAACCACTACAGGACCATCTGCAAGTTGCCCTGCTTCCATTGCAGTGTCAAGTGAATTAAAGTAAAGTTTAGGCGAGGATTGATACCTGATCCTACTGCGTGTCGATGCTGCGTCTTCAGCTCTGTCGCATGCAACCCAGTGTGAGTACTTCTGTTGCACACTCACATACTTCGGGTGCTCCATCGGATGTCACAGGTCCAATTTGGGTTAGTTGCATCCGTGCAAACAGCGCATTTCAACCTCATGGCGGCCGTTGGACTTCTTCCAATTTTTGGGCGCACCAAATCTGCCTTCCCAATAAGGGGTACTTAACAACCACCCTGTAGTATTATTTATTATGCCAGTCACATTGCCAAAATAGTCTCCCGTCACATACATACCGTAGCCAACTCCTGACTGGGATTCGGATGCCATGTCTGAACCTCGTGTGTGTTTCTCCAGGTGTCTTCCTGGACCGACCTGGGGATTGCCGGGTTCATCAAGGCTAGGTTGATGCACGATTTTCTATTGCTTTCAAAGATCTTCTTTAGTTTCATGGTGGCTTCGATGTATCCATCAGGCACCTACATATCCTGTTGGACACGGTAGTACCGGGTACAATATCACTGCATCTGTCGGGACCTACTGTAACTGTTCGGTTTGCACCAGATGGCAGACGTACCTGCCATAGTGTTCTACAGGGGAAGCGTGCCGTCGAGTCTTCCGAGTCATACATAGTAGCCAGAGCGAACTGAAAGCGATGCCTTCGGTGACTAGGACAGCTGGTCACAGCAGTGTTTTCCTTCGATTCCTTAGCTTGCACTCAGATTGTCAGATGCTTACTTCTATGAGGACTTGTTTAGAGTTAAGTTTGAGCTAAGGATGTTTGGCACGCGCCATAATGAACATCTGGGGTGCACCCTTATGTAATTGGTGCACCTGTCCTGATTTGAAAGGAGAATTTAATTTCTCAAAAACACTCTTGGTAATCTCCGTCTTGGCTTGTTTCAATAACATTAATGTGGGTACATACGTAGTCATTGATTGCGGTAGCGCAATGCATACGCCTCAATTCCTGTCGCTGTAAAGTGATCAGATTTTTTCGCCGCAGTACGGCTGTACCCCGCGTTATCTGGAGTTATTGTGAATTTTTTCTCGTATTCAATTTATCTCCATTCAGGACGCTATAGTGCATCTTAGACTCATCGCATGTTTCCTACCCACGCTGGTAAAGACAAAACTTCCCTATTTGAGCTCAGAAGGTTTCTGCCAAATGGTATAGTAGTCGGTATCTGGGGACTGAATCTACAGATCACTAGTGCTATAGCTGGCTGGAGGCTGCGATGCATGAAGCTTTGTGAACACTTCCGTGACGAGCCATGCATGCATAGACGTAACTGATCTGCGGTCAACTCTGTATGGTGAAAACAGTCTTACCCTGCATTCACTGTTCTGGCGGATGAATCGCAGCAAATTTTTGGATCCACCCATAATACGTTGTTGCATCTGCTATGTTGACTGAAAACTTAACGAAAAGCCTCTAGCATAAGCAGAATAATCGGAGGGTCTTGTTTCGTGAGCATGGAGAGTGTGCGCTTTGACTAAACACGGGTAAAATGGACGCTTCTGCTACCGATGTGGTTTGTGCACATCCACTTCCGCATGCTACACCAGGTGGCCCCCTTTTCAAGTGAGGTTTCATCATTTCGGCTTCACACATCACATTTCGTGCATGCCAAAGGCAGAGGGTCGCGCTGATAATTTGATAACAAACACACCTTGTAGCTTTTTTGACCGAGAGAAGCTGCTTACCACTCGATCCCGTAAGATCTACTGCGCCACGAGGTCGTTGGCCACTCGAACCCCATCCAACAGGCCCGGAAAAATTCCTGCGTTACTCGTGTAGGGAACCCATGACAAGTATACGCCACGGACTTATAAGAAGGCGACGTGTTGCAGAGTCCCAACACTGTCAGTAAAACCATCCCATATTGAACAATGTCCGACAAAACACACCCGCAGCATTCTATGGCTGGCCCAGAAGGGCCAAAAACGGTGGAACCAGGAAGCTCCACAACCGACCTATCCCAAAATTTCCCTGTCGCAATGACTTGCACTAATTGCGGGGCTACTTACCTGTGCCCCCGAGGCCAGGTATTTTATAAAATAGGTTTTCAATGCCATTGCGGCAATGGGGCCCCTGTTCATCACCAGGGCAATAATACGTAAGTTGCCACACTCTGTTTCATTCGGCATGTACCTCATGCAATGGCACAGGCGTTCGTACACACTGCGTGGCGCCGTGTGATACGCAAGTCTGTAAGTTACTTGGTCCAGTGTCTTTGACATGCGCGAAAATCCCATCGCCAGGTTATGACGTTCGTGCCGATGTTGTTAACAACAAACTTAAAGGATCAATGTGATCATTGACTGATGCGACCTGATATCGAACCTACATTGCTGCTATGCCGTACATATATGATATTCGCTGTATGCTTCCTGTACATTGAATTTCGGTTCAAAAATATGCATGTATTAAAACGCTTACTCTCAGAAGTGTGCATCACACCTGAAGGAAGTTCCAGTGTATGATAGAAATGCATTCCTGTTTTCCGCTGCGCGTCGGAGTTGAAATCCAATTATCGAGCTTTATGTAGTTGGTTATTCTCAGTAGCGGAGGAAAATATTAGCTCAGAGAATTTATGTAATCTTCGCGTGGGAACGAAGTTGGCTAGCACATCTCTCTCTCACCTGTGTCTCAAGACTCAGCTGAGTCCCTCGTCCTGTACTCGTCCTTCTTTGCACCCACTCTCCACTCCCTCTAACGGGCCGGCCAAAGCATCCGGAAACGCCAGAGTTTTTCCGACGCCTCGAGCTCGACCACTCGGGCCTGGCTTCGGGCAGGAAAACCTTCGGTTTTCGCCCAGTCCCAAAACTCCTTTCCCCCCTGCAACATAGACACAGAGCTAGACACCTTTCCCGTATAGCTAACGCAGTAGACGTGTAGACATGCTTATACCGGTTAGCTTACTCATGATCAATCCCATTCCCATTCACATCAATTATCTCACACTGTCAACGCCCACCAGTGACCTGGTGGCCGGTGACCGTTGCAAGAAATCTCGAAAGCATGGTCTCTAGCTATCCCATTTTACCTGTGACAGCTATAACGCGTCTCCCTGGTGCACCTCCACGGCTGACACTCGAGCTGGCATACACCGTCCCTTTACCATCACACTCCCTTCCTCGAAATCGTGGTGTCCAACGGAGTGGATAATCGTTGCCTTGCATTCCAACATCCCGGTGTCTGTGCCGTGCATGTCTCATGGGTTCTACCGCTACTCAAAAATTCTTAACGTTCCCATAAAGCCCCAAGTCGACAGCTTCGTTCATTCGTTGTGTCCATCGCCCACGATAAACAGTCTTTTCATTTCCCACTCAACACTATACCAGCCTAATATCTGAAGTCTTCAACCAAATTCGTACGCTCATATACGAAAGTCCAACTGGAAGGCCGCCATACGGAACGAATACCTGAAAAAGAGTTGCTATTGAATTGTCATTGTCGGATATCGCAGAGTCGTTCCATGTCGGACATCTTCGAAGTACCCCATTCGGCCCTTTCTTGGTTAACCTGTATAGGGCTGCATGCCGGCGGACCGCATATCACTAAATTATCATTATCTCGGCGATTGGGGAACGCATTTGACCCTTCTTTATGCCAACCGTACATTAATGCCACACTTCTGACCCGGTTCAATTCGGCATGATTTCAGCCAGTTAAATACGGCTCCAAGGAGAAGAAGGTTAGAGAGGATGTTACTGCTGTAAGCATCTTTACGTCGTATACGTTTAACGTGTCCCGAGATGCAGAATCTTACCCTAGCGTCGAAGTCATGACCAATCAACTCTTCAATCGGATGGAATATGGCGACGAAAGTTCTCTCGTAACCTGGCAAGAGTGACGGTGAGTGTCTATATATACATTGAAGAATACAGTTGGTTGAACATCTCCTGTGACCTCTACGCGGGTGAAGTGAGGTCTGCAAAAATGGTAAGACAGGGCCCTAGAACAGCTTAACCAGTTGGGATCAACTACTGACGTGAATGGTGCCCCGATTGTCGACCTGAAACTGGAGTTTCTAGTCCTCCAAGCAAATAAAGACCACCGATTACTAATCAGCTACGCTTCACGATGTGATCGAAGTCAGTTTATTCCATTTACCTAACGCGGAGCATCCCCAGGCGATCGAAGGTACGCCAAGAGTATCATTTTGACGAGATGATGTAGATCGTTGCTTCGGATCTTCGTCTTGCACAACTCTTTAACATTCGGATCTGATGGGCTTCCCTTAGGCCGTTCGACTCGAACACGTGTCCGGATCAGTGTTTGTTACGAGGAGAAGGAGGGGTGCCGCTGTCTTTGTCGCCGTCGTGCATAAACAAGTGATGAGGAACGAGGAAAATGCAACGCGATCAAGGAGCCTGAAATGGTCAGCCAAGAGGTTCGTATCACTGGAATTGAGGCAGGGGAGCCAACCGGTATGCAGTATCCACCAATTACCACACCTTCAACTGGGATAGAATGTCATCATTGAAAATGACTCTGGACCCCAGTTTCAGTACGCCACGTACACTTGACCACGATGGAATACAAGAACTTAATCACCGCCACTCCCACCCCGGATCTTCTGGCGGAGTTTCACTGTGCATGCCCGCAATATCGATTGGCCGTGAAGTCGCATGGGCCTAGTGGAGTAGCATTCCGCTTGTCCCACGCTATCTCTTCTGTATGGGGGATTACTTGTGGTCATGGTGCGGTTGTTGAATCAGGCTGCTGGAGAAGATGTGATGTGAGCCCGGTCTATCGAATCATCGTGTGCGTAGGTTCCAGCAATAGTTGTAGGACAGTAAACATGATCATCTAACATGGACTTCTCGAAGACGCACTCGGGCATCATCATTCCGACCTCGGAAAACGTAGCTATGACTAGACTTTAGTTGTACATATCAACCAAGGTAGTGCGTTCTGTGGTGTGATCATCAAGGCCTCATGGGTGAGTACATACTTGAGTGGAACCACTGCGTACGTCACTGACAGCACTACTCACAGCAGTTTTCAATAAGTAGTACTTAGTGCGAGAAATGTGCAGGTGGCGGAAACCAAAACTCGCTGTGCGGGGATTGCCGGGCAGGACCCCAAAAGCGACCCTAGATAAATTTGTAACATAGTTGATCGCTACTTCGTACGTTCTCAGCACTTCACAGCATGTACGCCTCCTCTCAGTCTATCCACTGGGTGCGTGTACGCACCGCAAACCCTTTACTAACAGCGCAGTTATTAGTACACCCAACGTTCCAACCCTGTCATTTTGCGGACACAGTTAGCAGTCGCATCACTCAACCCATATACTGCAGCATGTCCATCCTGTAACGAACATCCGCAGTAAGCCCAACATCCTGTATTCTGACGACACGACACCTAAGCCGAGCTAACCACTGACTCCGATAGAGAAAAGCTCCCCTTCCACCCCGACGAGTAGATGCAGTGTCGATCACTCACACAAATACTTCGTGTCCAAATTCCCACCGGCCACATAGGTGGGACAGTCCACCATGTGTCACATCCCTTTCACCAGCAAAGCTGCAAGTATACACGTCCATCTCTCCCCTTATTCAGGTATGCCTATTGCAGAATTTTCCCATTGCTACTCTCGTCTTAACATCCATTTCTCATCTCTACCAATGGTACCTACCGGCGAGGGGTCTTGAGTACGTGCTCCATAAACTCATCTGTGAGGAGCGAAAACTCTAGAATGAGTGCCGTCCAACCCCAAGTTCTAGTCTTCACTTCGAGCACGTATGAAGAAGTGTGTATACTGGCATCCCCTTCACACAGGTTCAGCTGACCACCAGGGCAGGAGAATGTCACCATAGTTCCTAGGGAGTGGTTAAGACTGGTGGGATGCTGAGGAGAAGAAAGTCTGTAAGCAATAGTCCTTCTGGCACGTCGATGTGGTGACCAACTCGTTATCCTCTGCTAGGTGACTTTGTTCGCGTCGAACTGCATTGATCGACACCTCGCTGTTCTATCAGTTTTACGGTGTTAGATCAAGGAAGTCAATGCCGATAATGTAGCGCGACCTCTAAACACACTCCTGTCGACTGGGGCAAGTCGCACTCGCAGATAATAACCCAAAACAGATGTCGACGTCGTGACTACGCCATATCCTCTTCATCCATCATCATCAAACTGTTCATTCCACTCCGAACTCCTGCCAATTAGTCGTACGAGAGGACGCATCGTAATCTCCAAAGGATCTCAGGTCTGAGAGGTGCTGCATCGTAGATCTTCGATGGGGACAATTCCAAGGCTAATCCATGGATGCCATGGGTCGCACGATTTGCTCGCACTCAGAGCGCATTTGCGACTCACTTACCCATACGATGAAATTGGCTGAAGAACGCAGAAGTTATACGCGACTTTTCTAGCGGTCGTCTTATCATGACACTCCGTCTACAAGCACACATCGCAAACCAGCGCGCGCTTTCGAACATCGTATCGTCGTACCCCTTGGACAGTCTTGCATGTGGTGGGGGAGGTCTTCCAGGGCTCGTACATGGACGCCTTTTGGGTAGCGGCAATCGCACGCGCGAAAGGGACAATTTCCTTTCATATCGAACACCGTGTTCTTGGAAACAGGTTTGCCATGAGGTGCAACCGAACGCTTGGCGAACACATTCAGCGTCAGTCGTGCGAGCACGATAACCTACGCCGGCCGATACCTTGCCTGGGCCGACCTCCAACCCGTGGTGTTTTAGTATATCCCTATTCTCGAGGGCAACCAGTTCGTCCACTTCTGTAGGACTCAACGCTCGGGGCCTGCAGGAACAATCACTGTCAGGGCTAAACAGCGGCTGGGACTCGATGACTGTTGTCTCTTACAAGGTCTCAAAACTCCATTTTTCATCTGCAGCATGTTGGTACACCACGAACAAACCATCCTGCATGCGTACCTCAGGCCCTGCCTTGTCCGTGTCCATACATGTTCGAACGACAATAAACCCAGCGTTAAATTTCCCCACCATGTCCGTACGCGTGAGGTCTATTATCCTAGAGAGAGCAGTGGATGCGATATCATCTCAGTCAGCGTTCACGAGGTTTGCATGTTCGACAACTGCATCGTTTCTTCACTCGGCTGACTCCATTCTGTGATCGTAGCCTAACTAATGGCGAGGTTGAATGACTTTGAGCAACGTAATCCTCGTAGTGGGCTCGCAAACTGTCTACAAAACACGAAGCATGGCGTCCCTGTCATACGATTTCTGCATTTTACACGGAAACTACCTGCGCATTATCGGCGACGTCACTCTCCACGAGTGTCAGGCTGATGTACCAGTCGCCTGGCGCGAGGTCTGTCTGCAACGTCAGAATCCTCCCGCATAATAGGAGATGAGCGAATGTGCACCTGAAGATGAAGGTCTTGGTTTCGAAGCCGCCTGAGTACACTCGAGATCCACTTCTTTCTCTGACACGTCCTCATTGTCGAAGTGTCCTGGGACGAAGACCTCTCATCCAGTTCCAAGTTCGATTTCCCTTGCGATTTCCTCCTTGTGCTGGAAAACGACGGTCACGATGGCATCCCTCAGAAGATGGTGTGTCGTTTTCGTTGACCTCCATCAAATTATTGGCAAAATCCTGGTCCTCATGATCATCATCACCACCCGTCCTTATCCCCTGATGGCTGCTCCCGGCAGCACACCTTGAAAGATATCTTCGTCCGTGCCCATCATTAAGCACCTTCGCTCGCTTCACAAGCCTCCATCTCACCCAGCACCGGCACTCGTGTTCTCCCCTTTCGCCATACTACCCCACTCGTGTTCAGTACAATTTGTACTGAACGTGGTTTCGCACATCCGGAATACAGGTGTAAGCCTCCGATCGCCGTAGAGAATGGCATGATGGGAAGTGAAGGTGTATATCAGGCGCAGAAAGGTCCCATGTCCGTGCCGAGGTCTAGAGCTCCCTCTCCGACCACCGAGGTACGAGGATTGCAGGCAGCAATATCAGAGGCTCCCCATTCGCTATATCTATGCTGTCACTCACGTGTGCTGGACAAAACGGCAGGCTTTTCTCGTGTTCACCTCAGTGACAACCTCAGATGCCAGCTCCTTACCCGTTCAGGGGGACGGAGATCGGCACCCATCTGGCTCGTCGTTCTCCCCTGATGGCTCTGTGGAGATATGCGGTCCAGCGATTCTCCTATCGATGGTAGGCCCCAGTTGTTAGCGTCCGACGACCACTTTGCGACCCGCTGAGTGCGGGCGTGGCCGAAGGCAATGGTATCAGATGGTGTCCCCGGGGCTTCGATCACATTTTATTGGATGTCGACTCCTCTGAGTTGACATTAACATCGTAGGTCGATGGTACAGACAAAAACGCTTTCGGGATCAAACGCATACAATCGAACGGCCACTGAGGAGAAAACCATTGAAATGTGGAAAGAAGACACTAAAGGATGAATCACATAACCTACCTTGAGAACTAGTACAAAGTTACTCTCGCCGTGCAAAAAGATGGACCTTTTATCTGAGCTTACATTGGTCGCACGTCCGTGAGTCGAGTATAGACGATGAAAGGGCACAGATAGATAGATCAAGACATCAGCAATGTGTGAAGTAATAGAAGTAACTTACCTGTTGGGAGGACGAAGTCAGCTATGACGAAGGGAGCGTGGTTGGCATTAAGAGTGCCGTACGCCTCATAATGATGTCCGAAGTGCGTGTCATATTATTGTATGGGATGCGACCTACTTGCGAGTGCGACTGATCGGGATTTGCAAGATATGTACCTGTAATACATAACCTTCCATAGCAAATGAGGGAAGACGCTCGAGTCCTCCGCTTCATAGCAGTCGGAATGCAATGCCCTCAGCTGCTAACAGCAATGACGATGGTAGTGTAACCAAGAGCCGCACGAAGAAATGACCTCCTTCTGAGGCATGGGATGGGATAAATTCAGCTGACTACACTAGCTCAGGTACTAACAGAAGTAAATACCTCGCTAGCCCGAAGACGCACGACAGACAACAAGCAGCTAAAGGAGATAAGAGGTGACATAAGTGGTACGGAAGATCGGCCATCGGATGAAGCCACAGAGGGCACGAAAGGACGCTGACTCCTTGAGCGATTATACTCCCCCAAATCCGCCCGCCTAGCAAAATAGATATGCTGTTCATGCTACAGGCTGACGATCTTCCGCATAGGGAGGGGGAAGTGGTAAGCACAGAACAAATTAAAGACAGTGGGTACCGTGCCAAGGTAGAAATGCGATAAAGATTGAGGCCACACGGATGCGTCATCCACGAAGAGACGTGCAGCAACACGAAGGGTATGATATTTGGTGTCTTCCTGTAGGCCAGCATGACCGCGTACTATGCGACCAGTTCTCTCGTAAGTGAGATGTAGTTTCGGCCTCAGATAGGAACACCTCTGTTTGCTGAAGGTATACTTATCTCGCAAGGACCGGAAGTGATAGCAAGAGACGAAGACATGGTGAGAAGTCTGGAGAGACAAGCACCTAAAGTGGCAGTATGACGTGAGAACCGAGTCACAGCCGTGTCAAGTTGAGAGGAACGAGCATACAACTGAATGACAGCAGAGAACGCGCAGGAAGCTTCAGTGTACCAGTAGGTGGCGGAGGAAGGGGATCATATAAGAATGGCGGGAGCGCCAGCGTGGGGGTAAAACGAGAAGAAGAGCAAGTCGAGCGAGTATGTAGTTGGCGTGTAATGGAAGAGGTCGTGGACTCGATGAGCCCAGTCTGTGTAGTTCAGAGAAAGAAAGGGTCGTACGCGAAGGTGGGAATGGGGGCTGGCAAGGGACGGACGCGGGCCTGTGCCTCGGATGCGAGGTGGTCGGTGACGTCGTTAGTATAAGTGTCAGCAGATATAACAGGTATGTGAGCATGGGTAAACCCGAGTTTATACTCAGTTGAGGACGAGCTGGTGATGTCCAACAGCCAGCGATAGAGATGCCTTGCGTGGAGGGACGACCATGAATGAGGGAGAAAAGGTCCATGTACATCAAGGCCAAGTGTGAGAAGGATGTTATAATGGTGATCAGTCAATAGAGTCATGGTGGGCGCAGTGGAGGGGGCAAGGGATGCAATGAGCCCATAAAGGTCGGTATGAACTATGGAAGCACCGCAGTCAAAGAAATCAAGGGTTTCAGTCCAAGTATCATGGAACGAGGAGACAGAGGAGGTGATACGGCGGCAACAGGGAATTGTTGGAAGAGTGCAAGTCAGGTGGGATATGGGGACAGTGCGAAGAGTGGAAGGTAGCTCGAACCTCGGACATTGCCTCGGAATACACCAATACTCGGAATTCGCCCTCACACGAACAGCAGACGGCGTGTAGGAGCCTGGCTCGAACCACGCATTTAGCATTCGGCATGTGCACAGTTTGTTGAGACGGCCTTGGTCCGTGCAAGTTGAGGGCTTGCTGATTACATAATCTACGTATGATATCACTGTGGTTCCTCGGAGTATGACAGAGAACAACGATGTCCTCGACGCCAATCACCCTGCCTTGTCGTGTCTGAGTAGTCCCATCCGTGTGATATGAGCCTTGCCTGTAACCCTGCGCATATGTTGCCAAACCTGCATTCTCAACACAGTTCCATGCCGGTGGGACGACCAACGAGGCGCCAATCTGCTGCAAATTTTGTGATACTCATCAGACCCGACGTCCAAGAACTGTCAATACTGTGATGCCAATTTACTTGTAGGTTCTGTCGCCGGCGAGTCGGGCTGTCCCTTCATGTTTTGATTCTTCATTACCGGTCGTGAAAAAATTTGCGCAGTTTGAGTTTTCCCTTACTTTCATAGCGGCCGCCGGCCGAGCCTGGAAGCTGCTGTGGTCGTGCTGTGCGCCATCTGCTGTGAACTTAACAGTGAGTTTCCGGAGCAATGTTCAGCTCGGTCTGGGTGATGCAACATAGGCAAACTCTGCCTTCCAGAAATCTTCTACAGATATGCTTCTCTCTTTGCACGAATTCACTCCACTCCAATCCCATCAATTCATAACAGCGTGATATAGAGGGTCATCCTGACCCGTCATTCCTCCATTTTGAAGTTTTTCGAACAACCGGTTCTATCTGCTGCCTATTTGTTTTGATCATCACGAATCTCCCCATTGTGGGTTCGACTCTTCCATCATAAAGACAATTGTCTGGCGTGGATTCCTTTGGTCGGATATGTAACCTGCGGTAGAAGTGACTCTTGCCTCGCATCCATTGTGGCACAATGGCGATGCATGCACTAAAGTAAGCACGCCGCCATGTGTTAATACATTTGGGATGAACGTTGAATATTGTACAGTTTTTTTTACGTGTCTTGCCAAGCCCCATGCAGTACGACCTCGAGGAAAACACGCAGCTGTACGCCTTGCCACCGTTGACTCTAGAATCATGCGATACCGGCAGATCTAGTACGCACCCAGTTGGTGAGCCATCTCACATGTTCGACAGAACACCGCACTATTTCCCGGTTTCAAGTTCATTCATGTCATTTTCTTGGAAATGACATCGCAGTGTAATTAACGCGTTGGAGCAGTTTCGATGGTATAGGGTAGTTGGGGCTCCATCGCGATAGATGGGCGCCTGTATCGCTGCGATTCGTACATCATAGGGTGTTGTGATCAAACGGATGAGAGAGTGTCACCTTGCTTGCAAGGCAAACTTACCTGCATTCTGCGCAAAGAACGAGTCCGCACGGACACACGCCTAATTAATAGCTCGGCGCAATATCCCAACCTTGCAATAACTCGGGTAATGCCGATGTGACATTCGTCCCACTTATAAACCACCTGATAGTTTTCATAAATGTTCTCATTATAATAAACGATGGTCAATGATCATGTCGTTGTGTACAAAACCAAGCTATGGATTCCCCCGTGCAAGCGAGGTCCCTGGCGGCAACACCGCCCCCTTGTTATAAAGCACGCTCAAGCTTTTTGTGAATATTTTTTCGGGGTCTCCCCCAACGACTGTAACGACAAACAGTTTTTACTCCTGCTTCCATTAGCAGTGTCAAGTGAATCAAAGTAAAGTTTAAGCGCAGATTGATGTCTGATCCTACCACACGTGGACGCTGTTCCTTGCACTCCAGTGCATGCAACCTGGTGTGAACACCTGCCACACAGCCTCTGAAATTACTATCCCGTGTTTTGGGAGGTAGAAGTACCAAAACGGTAAACGGATTCAATCGCTTGTGGAGTCCCCTCTCGTGGCGCTGTCATCTGTGTTCATTGAATACGATGTACATACACAACGGGGACTTACTGGGGCTGAATTACACTCAGTCACAGCACAGCAAAAAGTACGTGAATTGAACAGTCCACGACCCTTTGTCATCGAGCTGGGAGGGATAGATTGCGGAAAGTTAGTACTTATGCAACCTAGCTGGGACCTGTGCATGGAACAGGAGTCGTTGATAATAGCGAGACGTGACGGGGCACATAATTGGACCGCGGTTTCTTCTGCATGCCATGCTCGTGTCTGGCGGTAAATTTGCAGAGTATAAGCAGGCCAAGCAACACGTTCCGACAAAAAAGTGCGAAGCCTGCATACCTAAGAAGCCATCGTCAGCCCTTTGGGCTATCTCATCTGTGGCTAGCAGCCATGTACTCATCCAATGGCAGTTATGAAGCGAATGTAGAGTGAGGACCTAGCGAGTTAACAGCCTCGTCTACCACCACATGATGCCATGTCGGCCACTGGCCTCTATTTCCACACTTCAAGAGTGGTTCATATTCCAACGTAAGGTCTAGCCCAACAGTCAAGTCAAGAGGATCGAAAGAGCGTCATCCATTATAGGTCAGCGAGGTATACTGTGGAAAATTTGTGAAAGCTGGTAACTGTTCGGAAAATAGGGCTACCTTCCAATCTCTGTGCAGGAAGATTGGAGGAAACAGAAGCTTGGCCGTGGTTACAGGAACTATCGTACGTCTCTATAAACTCGATCAGCCATCCAACATTCTTCTACAATGTTTATGCTACCTGAAGAAAGCTGCCTCCCATTTTTCTTTGTTCATTTTCTTGGATTTGGGTGTAATTAGTGGACAGAGGCTCTTGGAATGATTGCTGTAGGTGCGCAAGTGATGCTGTAGATATGGATGCTGTGGGCCAGCGCCTTCATGCTTCACCGCTCAACTCCCATCATGATGGCTACAGAGCGGCGACCAGGCCTTATGTAACGCAACATTGTCTGGCAGGCTTCTGCTCCGCTCTTCTGGCTTGCTGTGCCTGCCTTCCTTCGAGTGCTCAGGACTCTGGAATATCGGATACTACCCTGTCTGGCAAACCTCGGAAAGATAACCAGACACAAGTTCTGGAGGAACATTTGAAGCTGAGAGGTATGGATGATGGTTAGCAGTATCAGCTCACCTTGGAACAGATGCGGACAATTCTTGCAAGTTGCACACAGTCACTTGTACTCTTCGAGCAGATTGGGTCGCCAGCCTTCAACCCTCGCCTTACCACATAGGACCGACAAGTTTGAATATTAAAATGTGAGCAGTTTACGCGTGTTACTCGCTCCTGGGATGGTGGGACATGGACTGTCATTTTGAAATACGTGGGTGGAACGTGCCCATAAGAGGACCACCGTGTCATCCGCAGGAAGATGCTAATGGCGGTTAGCACGTAGCTATGGATAATTAAACATCTCTAGGCATGCAGTTGATCTCTGGACACACCTGGCTGGTAGTTCGGTTTCTATTGTCGTCGGGTGCTTCTGTGCGGTGTCGTTGGACTTGCTTAGAGTTGAGTTTGACTATCTGTTACGCACCGTAATGATCATCTTCAAGTCGATGACCATTGATGATTGTAGTACGCAATGCATACGGACCGATTCCTACTGCTGTAGTAAGTGGGATCAGATTTTGTCACTACGGTACAGGTTCGCCCCACACCAACCCACTTGTGTTCATAGTTAACGTAATTGTAATTGATTCTTTAACCATATCCCCATTTGGAAATATATTCTGGTCCATTGACTTCAATGTGACTCCACACAAAAACAGGCGGCGTTCTGCATCTAATTAGACTCATCGCGTGTTCAACCCTAACGCTGAAGGCAAAATTTCCCCGGAAAACGGTACAGTATTTGATAACTGGGTACTGAATCCACAGATCACATTCACCAGTGCCATACTGCGCTAGAAGCGGTCACAGTGCATGAAGCCTTGTGGGTACTTCTGTGACAAGCCATTGCATAGAGGTAGTAACTGATCTGTGATCAGTTCTGTGTGGCAAAGACACTTGCACGAGCACCTGTGGAACATCACCTCCTCTGACAGACGAGTCCCAGCAAATTTTTGAATCTACACACGCTACGTTGCTACTAATGTGCTAGCTCGACCGATACGGCCGAACGGCAAAAGCCCTCAGAGTAAACAGAATAATCTGAGGGGCTTATTATGTGAGCATGGGCAGTGAGTGGTTCAAGTAAACGTGAGTGGCGTGAAAGATTTTGCTACCTAAGTTTTCTGCACACACCGAATCCCTCCGCATGCCACTTCTGGGCGCCGTTTTCGGCGAGGTTTCGTCGTTTTTGCTTCACATATCACATCTCATGCATGACAGAAGGCAGGCGTCGTGTTGATAATTTGATAATTGGCAGGTCTGGTGGTTCCTTTATCGAGAAGCTGCTTATCACTCGACCCCCGTCCAAGATCTACTCCCCCTCGATGTCGTTGGCCACCGAAGCCGCACCCAACAGACCCGGAAGAAGTCTTGCGTTACTTGTGTAAGGATTATGCTGCACGTATACACCCTGGGCTTATAAAAAGGCGGAGTGTTGGAGAGACCCAGCATTACGCCAGTAAAACCGTCCCTCATTGAGGATGTCTGACGACTCATACCCGCAGTGTCCTCTTGCTGGCCCAGAAGGGACGGAGATAGTGGAACCAGAAGATTCCACCTCCAATCTCTCCCAAAGTTTCCCTGTTGCAATGATTTGCCCCAATTGCAAGTCTGCTTACCTGCCTTCCCAAGCTCAGGTATTTTACGATGCTGCTTTTCAATACCATCATGGCGACGAGGTCCCCGTCCATTATCAGGGCATCAATACGTAAGTCACCACTTCTGCTTCATTCGGCATGTACCTCATGACAACGACGCAGGCGGTCATACACACTTGATCGCGCCATGTGATATGTTACTTAGTCCGGTGCCGTTGACTTGCGCAGGAATATTGCCTGATGAGTCTGTGGTCGTCAGCGTTAACAACACCTTAGGGGATGAGCTTGATGGAGCCGACTGACGTCGAACCTACACTGCCACTATACCGTATATGATGTTTGCTTTATGTTTCCCGTACATTCAAAATCAGCTCAGAAACATGTATATAATAAAGCACTTACTCCCAGAGGTGAGTATCACGCTGGAAGGAAGTTTCACCGTATCTGTGATTGCATAGCTACATGATAAGTTATTTGTCCACAATGACATCACGCACGGGGGCGCTACGAGCTAGCTACTGTAACTATACGAGAAACATCGATAATGAGCTGAGTTCTCTGGTAAAATAACGAAAGTTGGGAATATGTATTTTATACTACAGTAGTGTGCTGGGCAGCATTGCCACCGGGCGACCCTTGCCTGCACTGGGACATCCCCTTGAGGTTACTTGTGTCAATGTTCCGGTGTCGCCAGCATCGATAGTTTTCGTAGGTCGCAACCCAGTGCTTCGGAAATGGGGGTATTGCTGCGGGTTTAGGACATTGCGCCCAACCCATCAAGCATGTATTTGTAATTTTACTTCACTAAATTATCTTGGTGATTGGGGGGCACAGGTAACCCTTCTTCGTATGTACATCGAAAGTATATAACACAACACATCTGACTGGCGGTTCTATTTAGCATAATCGCGGTTGGTTTTCAGAAATGCTAAGGTGAACCGAGAAGCAGAATCTGTCCTTGATATGAGTCGAGGCCAGTCAATTCTTCAAACAGTGGAGATGGCGACTAAAGTGTTCTCGTAAACTGGCGAGAGTAGCGAGAGTCGAGAAATACGTCTCCTTTCACGATACACAAGCGACGGTGAAGTTAGTAAAGAATGGCAAGACATAGCCCTAGAACAACTTGACCGGCCGGAATCCTCATTGAGGTGGGCAATACCAAGCTTGTCGACCAGGAAAGATGGAAAATGGGGAAAGAAACTCTCTGGTAAGCAGGCAAGTACCCCCGATTACATTAACTGCGCCTTACGATGTGATCGAAGGTGGACCATCGATTTACATAACGCGGGACATCGCGGGTGCGATCAAACGATGCGAACAGAATCTTCATCTTGCGCACTCTTGGATCTGATGCGCCCTCCCTGCGCCAATTGACCGGAACACGTGGATTCCCGATTGGTGTTGATTATGAGTACAAGGGTCGATACCGTTGTCCTTCTCGATCAGATCACTAAAGGGGCGTCCTCCGTCATGCATGAGCACATGACGAGGAACGAGGTAAGTTCAACGCGATCGAGGACCCTGAGATGGTCAACTGAGAAGTTGATATTGCTGGCATTGAGATCCAGGACTTGACAGGTAAGCGGTATGTAGTATCCGCCAATTATTAGTTGTCCGTTGACGTCCTGGCAGAGTAAACAACTACACCTTCGACTGGGACAGGTGGTTATCCTTAAAGGCGACACTGGACCCTTCTTGCAGTACACCCACGTACGTTTGATCTCCAAGAAGCGCGAGAACTCCGAACTTTTACCGCTACCGCCCCATCTCGTGATATCGCTATCCTACTCGGGTCCTAGCCTGAGGTTATCCAAACAGCTGTGAAATCAGCGGAGTAGTAACATTTACTTTCGATTTGTTCCACGTTATCTCTTCTGCACGGAAGATACGCGTAGTCAAGGATGAGGTTATGGTGATACCTCTGCAGGTGGGATATCCTTGATACTATGGTGCGGTTGTTGGGTCCTGCTATTAAGGAGTGTGATGTTAGACCAGTCTATTGGATCGTTGTACGCGTAGATTCCAGTAAAAGTTGCAGGACGGTAAACATGAAGGTGTATACCCTCCTTCGCGGACTTCTCAAAGACATATTTCGACCTCCGAACCCAACCTATGTCAGTCTCGTCACCTAACAAGAAACTATGAGCAGACTTACAACGTAGATGGGCATACCCACTAGAGTGGCTCGTTATGTGGTGGGTCATGGGTGGGTCAAGAACCTTCCAACAGCGCCAACAACGTGGCTCCCTGCTCAGGTCTCTGATCACACTGCATAGCGTGTACGCCTCCTTTCTGTCCAGACCATGCTCGGCTGCCGAATAAGCAATGATGCTATGCACAGCAGTACAAGTCACTCAGCGGATATCTATGAGTCGCACTCGACCAGAACGGCGTCAGTTTAAGAGGATAGCAGAATCGACCCCTGAAGTGCAACAGTATTCCAGTAGCGGGACTAGTTGCTTTAGCACTGAAGTGGAGAGATTTCGTGTAAGGTTTGTCCTTGCGACCATCAGCCGTACAGCAACCTCCGTCAGCTTTGCAGTAGCAGTGCCTATAAATGATGTCTCGTATGAGATAGAGAAGCTAGTGTTGAACTAAACGCACCGAAAACGTCTGTGGTATACGTAGAACTTTGTTTCGCGGACACAGGTGGCAGTCTACTCACCTCCATCACAAGTTGTGGAGCATGACTGTCCGTGACAGATAGTATCCGCACCCAACACCCTTCATTTGCGATGGCACGACACCTAAATCACCAGAGACCAAGCTAGCCACTCACCCTGATAGAAAATAAAAGCACATTCCACCTCCACAGTGAGGCAGTCGTGGGATACTCATACTGTACGTACATAGTCTGCCACGCGCCACGCACGTCTCACCAGCCCTCATTCAGATGCTGTGATGTGCGTGCTGTGGAATCTTCCCACCGCTGCTCCGGTCTAGTACTGGTGCCTACCGGCAAGAGTCCCAGATTTTGAGTGTGGTCCCGTAAACCCATCTACAAAGAGCCTAATCCTGTGGATGAGCGCTTGTTGAGACAGTGTTGAGACTATGGTCGTCGAGACAATCCAGCCCCATGCCATAAAAAGAAAAGAAAAGATCACTATGCCAATCGAGCGTCGTGACAACAGTATTGATAATTTTCCAAGACATAAGGTGAAACTGAGACAAGCAGGGATTGAGGTCGGAGTGAGTCCCACTCTGCCTCTACAGAGAAAATGAAATATGCGTCAGACATATATATGGGTAGCTACCAGGGATGAAATATAGCAAAGAGACGAGAACTCTGCTCATCACCCCACATTGCTGTCTGATCCGTGAGGCTAGTGTTGTGCTGGGCCCAGCCTCTGTTGGGATGAGAATCCACACTCTAGACAGGGTAGGAATGGTCGGGTAGCCTAGTGGTAAGGCACCCCAGTACTAGTGGGAGGACCCAGGTTTGATCCCTGGTCTGGCCAGTATTTTCAGTCATTAGCCTCAAGCCCTGAGCTGAGCCAGGCTGGGCCCTCCTAGGCCAAGCCAAGCTGAGCCATGGAGATGGCCTGTGGGGGCTCAAGGCCTGGCCTGATGTTTTGAAAAGGTGTGAGCCATGGCTTTGTGGCTGTGCTGCAGACTCATTTGGAGGGACATGTCATGCATGATACGCCATGACATCATTTCGCCTAACTGATTGGTCTCTCACGCGTGCGGACTTTCTATTTCCTTTATATCTCATTTTCTTGTACTTGAGACGCATCTCGCGACGCTTACTCAATTATGTTTCCCTTTATAGACGATTACGATATGCCATCTCTTATATGGCCTTTCCTTCCCTCGATCGGCCTTCTCCGATCGATGTGACTCGACGCTTCCTATTTTCATCTTCCTGCGTCGAGTCACTTTCCCTTTTTGGACTACAATGGGATACGCGCAACGCGTTCTTCACATGAACGCGTAGCTATATCCCCTTTCTCAGACTCGTTTCCTTTCCTAGGGAATACCCTATGACCCATGTACTCATCTCGAGTCATTCTCCTCGTTTGGAGCGTGTCGTGATGCGTCTCTGACGCGTATATGCACACACATCCAAACACTCTCAAGTAGTATATATACCTGTAGGGACATGGATGTATTCCTTAGCTTTTAGCTACCTTGCAACCAGGCTAGCTTCTCTCTGACAAACACTACCTCAGAATTGCTCGCTTGGCCATAGGAGGGGTAAAACTATTAAGCCCTCGAGGTCAACCCAGGAGATATTGCAAGAGCGGTGACGCACTTCGCCTCATCGCCAACACTAGTCGATTTCGGCTGGTGAGATATCCCTGCACGTAACAAAAGCTAAAAGCTAGTCTAGCGACTTTAACGCAACTCTCGAGAACTTCGAAGATCTCTTCGAAGTCTTCTTAGGTCGACAATTGTCCCTAACGAAGTCTTGAGTTCTACAACCCTGCAGAAGTAGATCGATCGACTACCTCTTCACCTTCTATGAGGAATATCCTTGTGGCGGTCCCGCTGGCCCTCTAGAAGACTTCTACCCCAGACACTCGGAACAACTGTGGGAATTACCCCAGCCATTGTCCACCTTACCCAACATCTACCCCTTTTCCCGTTGCCAACGTGTCTTCACACTTAGGCAACAACCCTCCCGATCCTCAGAGACCACCCTCTGCTACAGGATCAACCACCTCTAAATTACGACCTCCGGTTCCCAAGAAGAAGGAACAAAAGCAGAAGGAGAAACCCTCCGGAACGTCTGCTTTACCTCTTCGAAGAGAACCTTCCACCTCTTCATCCCGATACCACCCTTACGCCACTGAGGCATCACCTACTTCCCCAAAACAAACCTCACCAGTAGCAGAAGCTGTAGCCCTTACAAGAAAGGCTAGCGGCGCTACTCAACGAGGCACACCTTCGTTCCTTGAAAATCCTTACAGAGTCTTTACGACTACCTTGGGATTAGGAACCCTTCCCATGGAACAAGAACCGCAAATCGCTCCTGAAAAGGAAGAAGACTCTTCTTCGCTTGGAGCTGACTTTCTGGATTCTCATCAAGAAATCCACCCTGCATATCAAGACATCGACATGGGAGAGCCATTTGCAGGCCAAGCGGACGTACCCGTTACCGAACTGGTAGACTGGTACCGCGGCCAGTTCAAAAGCAAAGTGGACTTCAAAATCCCATCAAAACCGAACAACCCTGAAGGCTCTAGAGGAGGTTCCGAGGAGAAAGCACAGGAACACGACTCTTACTCTGGAGTAGGGCACAAGGAACTAAACCTGAATCGACCACGAGAGTATGATGGAAACCATGCTACCTACGATGCCTGGTTGACGTCCATCAAAACCTATCTGGGTATCAACTCTCACGTGTACCGAACAGCGGAACAAAAGATTGGCTTCACTTTGTCGTTCATGACAAAGGGTTCAGCCCAGGCTTGGGCAGAGAACTACGCCAAGAAAAATCTTTTACTTGATGCTATTTGGATCACCGATTCATGGGCACAGTTCCTTGCCAAACTCGACCTTATGTTCAAGGTTGGGGATGTCTCGCAGATGGCGTTACTCAAACTCTCTTCGATTCAACAAGGGTCGAGAACCCTCGAAGAGTACATCACGGACTTCCTCAATGCTTCGAACAAGGTCAAGCTGTCCGAGACGAGCCCTGAGGCCAGAGTCTTCTTTGGAAGAGGCCTCAAACCCGAGCTGAACGAGTGGATCCTAAAAACTAACTCCTGCCCCACAACACTGGCAGAATGGATCGCAGCTGCGTCAGCCACTCAAACTGCTCTCTCACAACTTCGCCTATTCACGGGTCGACAAATGAAAGAAGACCAGCGCATCCTGGGACAAAACATTACGAAGTCCCATTTCAACCGAGCACCCGATCGTGATCCATACGCAATGGATGTTGATCGCCGACAAACTTCTGGTGGACCTCCGAAGAAGTCCTGGAACCAGAAGGGCAATCAACGATCCCGGATCAGGGAGATCACGTGCTGGGGATGCAACGAAGTTGGTCATCGAAGATCTGAATGTCCAAAAGAGGGACACTCTCCAAATCGAGAAGATCGACGGAAGAAGATCCGTCAATTACTTCAAGAACTTCAAGAAGAAGAAAAAGCCAAGGATAATGCTGTCAAGATGATCGAGCATGTATCCTCGCACAATGATCCTCGCGCTTCGCAGGATTTTTAAACAGCTCTCCCGATGCTGTGCAGGGCAGAGCTATGAACTTTTCCATCTCGTCTGCAGGAAGGACATGGACTAATAGGACTACTTCTGTAGCCACTACGGACTTTGAGCAATCGAAAACTGTTTCGAATTCCTCTCTGTTCGGGTCCATGTTCCTGGTAGACCGAGAAGACGCAGTACTCAAAGCGGTGATTGACAGTGGCGCCGAAGTCAATGTCATCCACCCTAAAATGGTCCAGAAATACGGACTAAAACGAACTCGAGTCAAACATCCCTGGACGGCGAGAAGTTTTGAAGGACTGAGCAGACAAAAAGTCACCCACATTTGCACCTTCAATGCTCGAATCTTCCACAAACTGGTGAAGATTCACGCCTTCGAAATGGAACTCAAATCTCGTGAAGACGTCCTGTTGGGAATGCCATTCCTGACCGAGTACAACCCTATCTTCGATTGGAAGAAGAGAAGGAGGATTGGGTTCGGAGACCCTTGTCTCGCCCAACTCTCCCTATCATCTGACGAAGAAGACTACGAAGACGAAGACTTTGTTATGCTCCGGAAAACTTCAATTTCAACTCAACTCGAAGCGGCTCTTCAGAAAGAAGAGGTCGCCCTTCCGCTGTGCTACAAGAAATTCACTAAGGTCTTTTCCGAAGACAACACCCCTCTTCCTCCTCAAAGACCATATCTGGATCATGAGATCCATCTCACCGACGACTTCAAACCGAAGAAGGCACCGGTATACCCTCTCTCTCGAGAAGAGTTACAGTCTCTCGATGAGTTCTTAGAGGAAAACCTCAATGCTGGGAAGATACGCAAATCTAAATCTCCCCAAGCGTCCCCAGTGTTCTTTGTAGGAAAGAAGGATGGCAAGAAGCGGTTAGTACAAGACTACTGTGAACTCAACAAATACACCATGAAGGATTCTTATCCTTTACTGGACGTAAAATCCCTTCTCGACCAGCTGGCCGAGTCAACATACTTCGCGAAATTCGATATTCGCTGGGGATTTACCAATATCTGGGTAAAGGAAGGAGATGAATGGAAAGGAGCATTCGTCACACCTTGCGGGCTCTTTGAGCCAACAGTCATGTTCTTCGGACAATGCAATTCCCCTCCGACCTTCCAAAGGTATATGGAGACCATCTTTGCCAACATGATGTTCTCAAAGAAACTTGTCATCTTTATGGATGACATGATGATACATGCAAAAACGAAGGACGAGCTCTATCGGAGAATCAAGGAGTTCTTGTCGATTGCCCTCAAGGAGGAACTGAGACTGAAGATCTCGAAGTGTACCTTCGAGACGACCGAAGTTGAATTCCTGGGTTTCCTCATTTGACAAGGACAAATCAAACCTTCGGAAATGAAGTTGGCAGCCATTCAAGAATGGAAACCCCCTAACAACCTACACGAATTATGCCAGTTCCTAGGCTTCTGCAACTTCTACCGACAATTTGTCCCCTCCTTCTCGCAAATCGCTCGACCCCTTCATCACCTATCAAAGAAGAATGTCCCATTCAGGTGGGACTTGGAGCAAGCTGACGCTTTCTGTCAGCTTAAACAAGCGCTGTGCTCCCAGCCCATTCTCTGACTCCCCGACTTTTCGAAGCCATTCACCCTCTTTACGGATGGCTCAGCTGTGGGAACTGGAGCTGTCCTCTGCCAACAGTTTGAGGACGGAGAGCTCCATCCCTGTGCCTATCTCTCCAAGTCACTCGTCGGAGCCGAACAAAACTACCAAGTGTATGATCTGGAACTCTTGGCCATCGTTAGGGCCTTCGAGGAGTGGAGACACTATCTGGTCTCCCCAGTTGCTCCTACCATGGTGTACACCGATCACCAAAATCTCACGTATTATTGGTCACCACAGCAACTTTCTCGAAGGCAGACTCGATGGGCCGCTTTCCTTCAAGACTTTCCTATTCAGCTCGCGCACAAACCGGGAAGGTTAATGACTATTCCCGACTCCCTCTCCCGCTGCCCCAACTATTCCACCGACCCTTCCCCAACGACTATGGTACTACCTGATTCGTTGTGGCTTGAGGGGGGGGGGGTGAAACTCCTGTTTTCTGCAGAAAAGTCCTCTTCTGCCCCCCTTCCTCCTCTGAAACCAACTTCTACCACGCCTAAGCTAAAAGGAAATGGAAAGAAAAGAGAAGCCCCACTTACACCTGCAAAACCACTGGCTCAAAAGAAGAGCCAAACTCCTTCGTCGTCACCTCCCTCCACCCAAACGTCCAACCTCATCAGCAGGTCTTCCAACAATGTACGACGATTGGACAGAGGAGTATTCGCAGTATCTAGTGAACTCTTCAACAAAATCAGGGAATCGACGCTGAAAGACGACACCCTCACAAAGCAAGATGCTATACATGAGGAGGACGATCAAACCAAGCGACACGATGGTCGACTCTACGTTCCCCCTCCCCTCCGACGCGAGTACCTCCGGGATAATCATGATCTAGCAGCTGCTGGACACCCTGGAGTGAAAGCGATGATGTGGAAAATGAAGGACGAAGTATGGTGGCCTGGGATGTGGAAGCAGGTAAGAGAGTACGTGAAGGGATGCCCTGGCTGTCAAGCCAATAAGGTCATCACTCACCCTCTCACGCCTCTGGTTATGCCCAATGACGTGGCAAAGAACCCCTTCCCATTCAAGCAAATCTCCATGGACTTTGTCACTGATCTACTGGAGTCAGAAGGATATGACTCCATCCTCACCATTGTGGATCAGGGACTAACGAAAGGAGTGGTCCTGATCCCCTGCAAGAAGACATGCGACTCTGTCGGGCTGGCCGACCTCTTCCTCCAATAGTGTACCCCCGATATGGTATTCCAGATGCCGTGATATCGGATAGGGGTCCACAGTTCGCTTCCGCTTTCACCACCAAACTCTACGAGGCGTTGGGCATACAACAAAAACTTTCTACGGCCTACCACCCTCAAACCAACGGTGAAAGCGAACATGTCAACCAAGAGGTCGAGACCTACCTTCGGATGTATTGTGACGCCAAACCAGACGAATGGGCTCGGTACTTACCTCAAGCCAAGTTCACACACAATTCCAGGGTCCATTCCGTACATCAGCAGACCCCCTATTCGCTGATCTATGGCTATGACCCAGCGCCCTACCCGTCCACGTCAAGGTCATCTGATGCGCCGACAGTCGATGATCAGATGCAACAACTCGCCACGAATAGGGACTCAGCGATTCTCTCTCACAAGGCTGCGCAACAAGTCATGCGAGATAGAAGCAAAGGAACGTACACCGCCCCAAAAGAAGGACAGCTGGTCTGGTTGGACGCAGCTACCCTCAAAAGGGATGTTCCGAGTACCAAGCTGGCACCCCGACGCGTTGGCCCCTTTGAGATTACCAAAGTAGTCTCACCGGTGGTGGTTCGGCTCAAACTTCCCGAAACGTGGAAAATACATCCGGTATTTCACACGTCATGGATTTACCCATTCGAAGAAAACAACGATATGGAAGAGCCGACGCGCCACCTCTTCCTGATCTCATCGACGACTTACCCGAATGGGAAGTCGAGAATATCCTCAAGCACCGAGTTGTTGGTTCTCGAAGGAAGACAAAGGGATGCATAAAAGGACGTGCCTCTGCGCTGTAGGGAAAGTATCCTCCCTACCAGGATATTTCATTTATTTCATTGTTTTTACTTACTGATTTGTTTTCTTTTATCTTTTCTTGTTTTTTTTTACTTAGTGTTTGCACGCATTGTGGCTTATGTAAGCCCGTGCGAGTACTTCGAGCATACTGTACATACTTAGAGGAATAACAGACGAGTTACCCCAGACGAGAAGCTGGAAATAAGACGAAATAAGACTCGGAATATTACTTCTCCATCCCCAGACAGTCCCTAGACATTATCACAGCTTTTATTTGGGTTTCTGGGCGCGTTTTAGGTCTTTTCCCTGTACTCTTTGACCCTCCACCAGGCAACACCAGCCTCCTGGGACGAAATCACCACTCTTCCCCCCACTAGGAGACTTTGGCCTATATCCCAAGGTCCTTTCAAACCAATCTTTACATCTGGAGCCCACCGCGAGGGGGCTGTTTTGCTTGGTGACCCCACTTCTCCCCTACCTCTGAGCTCGTGCACGCGTTTTCTCGTGACTGGACGCGCCAAACCTCTCGCTTTTCAGGATTCTGATTCTACTCGACGAGACCTTTCGAACGGTGCCTTTTTCGTCGCGTCCGCTTCAGTACTTCCGAAGATATTCTTATTTTTGCAGAGAAAGGCTCTGTAGGACGAAAATTGGAATAACTCAGGACTGGGTGTGCCGTTTTCTCCGGTTTCTCGTTCGCCAACTTCTCCTCGCACGCCTCTACCATCCTCTGAAGTTGCGTAGAATTCTATCGAGCAGTTCTTCCCCAACACACTGCCGTCCTCCTCCCCTGCCACAGCATAGCTCCCTGGCACCTCCTGTTCGCGTTTTGAGCTGTTTTGAGTTGTAGGAAACCCTCCCCCACCATCATAGAGTCAGTAGACAACCCCTTCGAGACGCCATCAGCCCCTTCGAGACTCCCAGACGAACCCCGAGCCCTTCGAGACACACTCGTGACACAGACGCTTCGTTAGACGCACCCGCTTCGTTCGTAGACGTAACCAGACGTTATATCATCGTTTTTTCTTGCGCATATTGCAGTTGAGCGAGGCTGCAAGTTTGAGAGTTAGGTGTTCAAGTCGCAACGGCGACTAGCTTCAGTTTTGGTGGTCGAAACCACCTTGAGACGTATCATACAAGGTTTCTGCACCCTCCTCCCCTCTTTGTGGTTCGTTGCCACACCCTCACTTCCCCATAGACGTTCGAGGTCGCGTTGAGGCAACCCCACCTCTTTGTTTTACCCTTCGAGACCAACTGTTGACATTCGAGCCTCGCGTTTACCCTCGATATCACTGTCAATTATCAGTTGCAACGTGATATATATTCTTTTGAGCTTCGTATATACTACTCATGATGGAAGAAGCATCCAGACTGTCTTGAGCCCCACTCGAGTCCCCCCCGGAGTTCTTGGGGCAGGCCGAGGACTTGCTGCGTTACCTCGAGGATGTAGCGGAGTATGGTAAGGCCCAGGGTGCAATGGATACCTCGTCGCTCATCCAGTTTGCAATCGACGGAGCACCACCCCACACTGGAAGGCTCTGGAGCTATCTTGTGGCCAGCACGCCAATCTTCGAGCGATGGGAGAACTTCCAGGCGCTCGTGACTCTCCAGTACCCTGAGATTGAGCCAGTCAAGGATGTCCTCGAGAACTTCGAGGAGTTCTATACCTTCCTCGAGGGGACTCGTCGCAGCGAACTGAGCTCAGTTGCAGCCCTAGGGGACTACCTTCGTCGTTTCCAGGTCTCGTTCTTGGCCCTGGTGAGTTGGAACGTCTTGGAGTTGAGCCATCGAGGCCAGCTATTCCTTCGAGGGCTCCCACCACAAGTCGAGCTCGAGGTTTCGAGGAGGCTTGCATCCAGGTACCCCCTGTTCGAGTTGGGCCGCCTGTGGCCTGTCGAGGTCATTGTTTGTGTTACGAAGGAGGTTATCGAGGAGGGGGTAGGCCGCTCACCCCCTCATCTAGTTTCGAAGGATGCCTCGTCAGCTCGCGAGTTCCCCGAGGAACCCTCTCAGTGCGCGCACTCGCCCTCGCTCAGTTCCCCATCAGACACCCCTGTGGAGTACTCTCGGTCTCGTTCTAGAAGATGCTCCCAGGGAGAGGCGCACTCGAGCTCGAAGCTTCCCCCTCGTTTCCCCCTCGAGGCATGCCCTCGACCATTGAAAACTCCCCCCCCTTCCCCCGAGCATGCTTTGAGCAGCTCATCCCCTCGCCGAGTCACTAATGCAGGCTCGTGGCACACTGTGGTTCAGCCACGGTGGTGTGTCCCAGATAAGCAGGCTGGTGAGTTGGCTTTGAACTCGCTTCGAGGCTCGAGAGAGGACCAATGGTCGCATCCACGTCGAGTTGACCATTTGGAGAGTACACAGGTTTTCCCCCCTCGTTCCCAGTTGATGTCTACCAGGCCTCGAGACCTCAGTTTTGCCTCGACTCGCTCTCGTCAACCTTGTGAGTCCTCGAACACCCCCTCGAAGAGCTTGTCCCATCTCGTGCCTCCCTCGAGGCACTCTCCTCGTCCTGTCCCCTGTTGTGGGTCATGTCCAGGGAGGTCTTGCTTGCTTCGAGGGACCCCAGCCTCGCTGTCGAACCCTGCCCCTGCGAGTTTCAAGTCCCCTTCGAGAGTGTCGGGTCGCTCACTTCCCCTTCGAGAGGCTAGGGCTTCGAGCCGGTATCCCTCTGCCTATCGAGAGGTCCTGAGGCGCCAAGTTTGGCCTCGAAGATTTGGTTTTTGTTTCTTCTGTGGTTGCGAGGGGCACATTCGAGTGCAGTGCGGAGTTTTTGCCTCGTATCTAGTGGCAGGGAAGTGTGGGGTGGTTCGAGGTCGCGTTGTGCTACCTACAGGTGAGGAGATCCCTCATGAGGCGCTCGGGCGCACATTACAGGCTCGTTTGGACTTCTGGGCCCTCGCTCGTGGCCCAGGAGGGTTGGCTTCTTGGTTATCTTTCCCTCCTTTGAGTTCAGGAACAGTCCCACCCCTCGCCACCTCTCGAGTTCGACCCGAGATGACTCCGAGGCATCCTTCGAGGTCACGAGCTACCCAGTCCCCTTCGAGGGTCGAGTGGTCCCCTCCGAGCTACCCTCGAGCTCCCCCCGAGCTTCGTTCCCCCTTCGATTCACCCTCGAGTCGCTTTAACTACATTCCCCCATCAGCTGAGTAGTAGTTTTGTTTCTTTTATGTGGTTTGTTTCGTGTCGAGCTCGCATTTTCACATTTCTAGCTAGAGTTTTGTTTCGAGGATGATACCCTTGCCTCGGATTATGATACAGCTCGGTAGGTGATGACTGGGGACAGTCATTATTTAAAGCCACCCTCGGATGTAGGGAAAGTATCCTCCCTACCAGGATATTTCATTTATTTCATTGTTTTTACTTACTGATTTGTTTTCTTTTATCTTTTCTTGTTTTTTTTTACTTAGTGTTTGCACGCATTGTGGCTTATGTAAGCCCGTGCGAGTACTTCGAGCATACTGTACATACTTAGAGGAATAACAGACGTGCTACCCCAGACGAGAAGCCGGAAATAAGACGAAATAAGACTCGGAATATTACTTCTCCATCCCCAGACAGTCCCTAGACGTTATCACAGCTTTTATTTGGGTTTCTGGGCGCGTTTTAGGTCTTTTCCCTGTACTCTTTGACCCTCCACCAGGCAACACCAGCCTCCTGGGACGAATCCACCACTCTTCCCCCCACTAGGAGACTTTGGCCTATATCCCAAGGTCCTTTCAAACCAATCTTTACAGCGCCCTCGATGAATGCCAAACAACAAACTTTCCAATACCTGGTCAAATGGACTGGATACGGGCATTCATCCAACACCTGGGAACCCCCAGAAAACCTATATAATGCCCTGGATATCCTCCATTCCTACCAGAAACGGCATCGTCTCCCACTCTCAAATGTCTCCTCTTCATGAACACAACTCTGAACACTACTCCTTCGATGACAGTTCCGTACTCCCGTCATGTGATGAACCAATCTCCTTTTCCAACGATTATGACTTCAACAGTTCGCCATCCCAAACCCCTCTACCATCCCTGTCCTCTGAGTCGACAGACCCAATGCTCAGAGGTCTTCAGGAATACTGGTCACGGGTCGCCTCCGGTAGCCCAGGACCCGTTCCGAACTCCCACTCCTCGTTCACGGTCCGTTTGCTCGCCAACACCAAGGCAAAGCGAAAGACCAGAATCCTTAAGACCTCCCCCTACCCCTCTGCACTTCTACTCCCACGCAAAACCCCCACTCTCGGAGCCTATCGCAGCTGCAACTCCCCTGCCAACTCCTCCCCAATCTCCCAAACCCCTGATCCAGAGACAACCTCTTCCAACACGACCTCTAACTCACCCGCTGCAAATGTCGCCCCAAAGCTCACCGAGCAACAGACAGCAAACGAGGTTGACTCCCCCAGTGAGGCCAAGACAAGCTTGGTACCCGCGCCGGAACAGCTCCTCCGTGTTCTGCGGGTGCTCGAAAACTTCGAGCACTGGGACTCACTTGGCTGGCGAGCAGGCGAACATCATGAACGCCTATGGATGTTGTCTCAGATCTACCGAGGTTCAGAATTCATAGCTTCCCGTGTCCCCCAAATTTTCGAGTCTCCCAAGGTCTCCAGGGAAATGTTGCCCGAAAGGCAGACATGGACCTCTATAACGGCGACCATGTGGACAACATCACGGACATCCAGAAAGCTACCGTGAACCTCGTGCACACTATGTTTGGAGAAGAAGTCTGGCAGTCCTTTCGAGACTTTCGCCCCTACTCTGCTCAAGCCATTGACCCGGCACTCGCTTTCAACAGCGATAAGTGCAAGGGCCGACAATCTCCTCGAGCTCAATCTCCTCTCCAAGAAAAACAAACGGAAACTCCTGTCTTCAGCGGATTACGTCCGCCATCATGGACTTTCAGCAGGACAAACAGTCCTCAACCACGAAGACTGGACGAGAGAAGAGCTCGAGTGGCTAGTGCAGATGGCCTCGAACGGGAATGTTCAAGCTCTGAAACGTCTTCGGCCAGTGAGGAGACGATCGAGATCCCCAACGACTTGGCAGGTTCCCCAAAAGAACAAGGTGTTAAGGTCCTCCTTGACCACACCGCTTCTCTCCTTACCGAACGATCCATTGGGAACCAGGTCAACTACAACGATTGGCAGAACTTCCTTCATTCCTGCCTACTTTAATGCAGGAGCTCGACAACTTAACCTTCCCTTTGCAGTAAATGCGCGTAACTCTTTCCCTGCTCCTCACACCGCCTCCTCCTTCCTCGTCCTCCCCTATGATGATGAGCTTCCCAAGGTCATCTCCGGACGAAAGGCGTTGGATTGGAGTCACCCCCTTTGGGAAATGCGCTGTTATGACTGCCAAAGATGCAGGACACCTGCTCTGTCATAGTGGCCGAGGTTCCAAGTGGACCGTCCCGGGAACCGTGCTCCCTCGATTGTATCCCTGCAGAAAACGTCGCTCCCCCATGGACCCTTCGGTTAGGCACAGGGGCCCCCTTTAAGTCTTCCTTTCCGACACTTGCAGGTCGAGCTCCCGACCTTAAATCGAGCTCCCCCAGCAACTCTTACTCGTCTCTCCAGTGTTTCGACCTTGAGAGGGGGGTAATGATACGCCATGACATCTTTTCGCCTAACCGATCGGTCTCTCACACGTGCGGACTTTCTATTTCCTTTATATCTCATTTTCTTGTACTTGAGACGTGTCTCGCGATGCTTACTCAATTATGTTTCCCTTTATAGACGATTACGATATGCCATCTCTTATATGGCCTTTCCTTCCCTCGATCGGCCTTCTCCGATTGATGCGACTCGCTGCTTCCTATTTTCATCTTCCCGCGTCGAGTCACTTTCCCTTTTTGGACTACAATGGGATACGTGCGACGCGTTCTTCACACGAACGCGTAGCTATATCCCCTTTCTCGGACTCGTTTCCTTTCCTAGGGAATACCCTATGACCCATGTACTCATCTCGAGTCATTCTCCTCGTTTGGAGCATGTTGTGACGCGTCTCTGACGCGTATACGCACACACATCCAAACACTCTCGAGTAGTATATATACCTGTAGGGACATGGATGTATTCCTTAGCTTTTAGCTACCTTGCAACCAGGCTAGCTCCTCTCTGACAAACACTACCTCAGAATTGCTCGCTTGGCCATAGGAGGGGTAAAACTATTAAGCCCTCGAGGTCAACCCAGGAGATATTGCAAGAGCAGTGACACACTTTGCCTCATCGCCAACACTAGTCGATTTCGGCTGGTGAGATATCCCTGCGCGTAACAATGCATTCCCAAGGTGTCCAACTACTTGGTTATACTAACAGCATGGGTACCAGGCAATTACTTTCTATTTGTAACCTTGACATCCTCATCTTTTCTAGGCTTGAAGTAGTCTGCTGCTATGGATCCACCCTTTCCCCCTCCCCCTTGAAATTGTCTGCCTGATATCTTGTCCTACGACGTGTTTAACTTCTCGCAAATCAGGATTCTAATCCTCCTCGTCGAGAGCTTTCTAACGGTGCCTTTTGCATTACTGCTGCTGCCATTGTTCCAGTGTTATAGGCATTTTTGTGGATAGTGGGACAATTGGATGAATTTGAGGATATCTCAGGATTGGGTGTGCGTATTCCCCCAGTCTCTTGTTCTCTGTGCCATCCACACCTCCCTCTGTCATACCCTCGCGTTTTGTAGCATTGAGCACAGCCACTGTTTGTTGGCCCATTGTCTTCTTCCCTGTCCCCCTACCTCTGTTCGCATTTGACACATATCTTGCCCAATTCCAGGCCAAATCTCTCAATTTTCGGAAAGGCTACTCTACTTGACGCTATCTACTGAATGACACCAGAAATGCGACGTTCTTCTGCTTCATTCCTGAGATATCTGTTTTTCATGCCTACATGGGGTAGTGTGGCTAGGACCCCCTATCATGCCTGTTTCTACCCCATTGCTCTCACTTTTTGGCACATTAATAGTACTTTGTGACAGCTCCCCGGTAATATCTTCTGTGTTGCGACACGTGCAGCCATTCAAGAGATGTCTTCACTTTCGTGCCCCCCCTTCGAGAACCTTGTTGTGATGCTCCCAAGACCTTCATGACCTGTTTGAGAAGCCAAATCCCCCCCCTTAGATGTTCATTATCACCCATAGATGTTCTGAGACCCACCCTAGATGTTTTCCCATTTGTATCTTTGTGTTTTTGAATCTACCATGTATGTACATAATTTTTGGTATCCTGTTCTTGTTCAGGCTGGGGCCCAAAGCCAGGCTGAGCCCCCATATAGGGCCTGGCCTGACATTTCTTGAGCCATGGGCCCTCAAAAGCTGGGCCCAAGCCAGGCCTGGGCAACACTATGTGAGGCCTGTAAACACATACGAAAGTCTTTGGTATCCATACCTTGCTGGTAGTGTCTGTTTATGAAACTGCTGCTTGTTTATCAGGTTATGAGCCCTGGTGCTCTGACCTACCGGCCAAAACACCATAGCAACACGCACGTCTATGAGGAGGAATCTGAGAGGTCCAGAGATGTCGGGCCAGACTCCACCTGACAGATTGCTGATGAGGGTCGACACCCAGGGAGAACCCCCTACAGTGCCAGGGGGAGCACCCACACTAGCTCCAGCACTGGCAGCCCCTACAATGTCTATGATGGCGCCAAGGACACCTGTGGTGATGACCTCATTAGTGATGATGATCCCTTCAGCTTCAATGACATTACCTGCAACACATGCCACTGTAGCACCCATGTCTACGACACCTGCTGGATCACCAATGCCTGCCACAACAACAGTCTTGGGGAAATGAAAAGAAAGGGATGTGCCAAAAGAAAAGGAGAAAGAGTTGAGGTTAGAGAAGGTAGAGAAGCTGATGAATGATAATTGGTCAGTGTGGAAAAAGAAGATTGCTTCTGCACTCCAGGCACATGGCCTATACAAAGTTGTGACTGGGAATGATGTAAAGCTGCCAGAGGAATGGGCGGATGAGGTAACAGCATGGAAGAAATGGGATTATCATGCACATGCAACTATCTTATCTAATCTCTCTAACGAGCAGACTATCCACACCTGCCTCCCAGGCCAGGAGACTGCTGCTAACTTATGGAAAAACCTGCACATTGTGCACAAGACCCATGGTCAACAATCTATCACCACGATACAATGGGATCTATATGGATATAAAGCCAATGACGATATGGATATTCCCATGCATATTAATAAACTGTGCAACTACCAAAATTGCCTAAACGAGATGGGTGACATAATCCCTGATCCCCAGTTTCAAGCAATCCTCATGTTGTTGCTTCCCTCTTTGTGGGATAGCTATACATCAGGATTCATTGGTGGATCTCACTCTCAGGTGACTCATATCTCTACACAGGAAATGATCTCCCTCATTCATGTTGAGTGGGAGTGCTGCCATAGAGAAACAAAAGGGGACGCCGCTTACCATGCCAAGGGTGCCAAGAAAAGGAAGCAAAAGGCTACTACCCCTGGCCCCTGCGACATGTGTGGTCTTACCAATCACAAAATGTCCCAGTGCCATCACAAAAATAAGCTGAAGTGCGGCTACTGTAACAAATTTGGCCACACTACACATGAGTGTTGGGCCAATCTGGATAATGACAAAAGGAGGCCAAAGTGCCTGCGACTGGATAATAAGGACTGAGATAAGAAGCGGTCTAAGAAAAGCACTGGAAAGTCCGAAAAGGCACACTGCATTGTCAAAGAGCAGGACTCCAGTAGTGATGTAGCATTCATGTCTCTCGAAAGTGTATTAACAGAGTCTGATGAATCTGAGACCTATTCTGCTTATGAGTGGCTGGCAGATAGCACTACTACATCACACATATGCACCCAAAGGGATGCATTCATAACATATGAGCTGCTCCAAAATAAAACAGTATCTGGCATAGGGGATAACCTGTACCTGCACTAGGACATGGGACAGTTGCCATACACAGTGTGATAGATGGACAGACAGTTACTGTTCACTTGCATGACACACTCCATGTGCTGTTGTCACCTAATAATTTATTTTCTATTGGTCGCTTAGATGAACAAGGTGGCCACTCCATATGTGGAGGAGGCCATATCCAACTGCAAAGTGCCTCTGGAAATATTATTGCCATAGGCAAATGACAAAATCATTTATATAAATTGAATTTTACTATGGCTACAAGCCAGGACCAGAGTCATTGCGCAGTAAAGATGCATTCATGGAAAACCTGGCACAAAAGATTTGGCCATATCAGGCTTAGTGGACTCTGGAAGCTTTTCTGGAAGAAACTCATCACAGGCCTCGATGTCAATGACACATCATCAGATCTTGATTGCAACACATGCACTGCTGCTAAGCAAACACATGAGCCACACCCACACAAAGCAACTCACCATGCTAAAACACCAGGAGAACTTATTCATACTGATGTGTGGGGACCTGCTCGAATGACATCGATACATGGATATTGATACTACGTTTCATTCATAGATGATGCAACAAGGTATGCTACGATGTACTACTTGAAAAATAAGGGCAATATGCACGAATGTGTCAAAGAATATGTGAAAACATTAGAAAGACAACACAACATGTTAGTAAAATGCATCAGATGTGACAATGGTATGGAGTATATCAATAATGCTCTGATCACCTGGTGCAAGGAACAAGGGATCATACTTGAGCCCACCACACCATACTCCCCACCCCAGAATGGCATCGCTGAGAGGTTCAATTGAACCGTGGTTGAGCTAGGACATGCCATGATCATTGCACAGAATCTGCCTGCATCCCTATGGTGTGAGGCAATAAGCCATGTGGTATATGTCCACAACCGTGCATGGACACATACCTCCGAGGTGATGCCCTATGAGGGCTGGCATAAACAAAAGCCAGACATATCATATCTCTGAGAATTTGGAACACCAGTGTGGATCTTGGACGAGAGCCTGTCCACCTCAAAGTTACAAGCCAAGTTCCACCCATATCCTTTCGTGGGTTTCCTAGACAGACCACATGCTGTTCAGTATTTCGATACTCGAACAAAACAAATAAAAACCTCAAGGAACTACAGGTTCCACCATAACGAGCTGCCCATGCCAGACTTGCAGCCCGCAGGGGGAGGCAGAGAGAGTGAGCAGCAGAAGTCAAGCGATGAAAGGGACAGCTCGGGTTTAAAGATCCAACTAAAAAGGAAAAGTCAGGAACAACATGTTGTGCCCACAAGGCCAAATAAATGGACTAAATCTGTACATGAATACAGTGACGTCCCATTACCTGATTTAGATGACAGCTCAGAAATAGATGAGACCTCAGATAATCGTGATCTCTTGTCTACAGAGTGCGTCTACTTGGCATTTAATGAATCTATGTTAGGCCAGGGTGATCCTAAGACCCTATGTGAGGCTAAGGAATCGCCTGACTGGCTGGAATGGGAAAAAGCCATACAGGCCAAGCTACAACAACTACAAGATAAGGGTACATGGGAACTGGTTGATCCACTGAAGGACTGGAAACCCATATCCAATAACTGAGTGTTTACCTGAAAATACGATAAGGAGGGAATACTCCAAAAATACAAAGCAAGATTAGTCGCTAAAGGGTATTCTCAGGTACTGGGTATGGACTATAATGATACATACTTGCCTGTGGTAAGATTAGAGACCATATGTCTTATCTTATCACTAGCCATTGCCCAGAATTGGGAGATCCAACAAATGGACATCAAGGGGGCTTATCTAAATGGTAAATTAAAAGAAGAAATTTATATGGAACAACCCAAAGGCTATGAAGACAAAACAGATCATCTATGCTGCCTAATTAAAACATTATATGGACTAAAGCAGTCCAGGCAAGAGTGGAACGAAGAGTTTAATAGTCAACTACAGACTGTTAAATTCAGTCGTCTCTATGCCAATCCATGCATCTATATCCAAAAGATGGAGAGCACAATTGAGATAATTACAGTATGGGTTGACGACCTAATACTCATAACTAATACTCTCATGCTAATGGACAAGCTGAAAGCACAACTACAAGGAATGTTCGAGATAACAGATCTTGGTGATCCAAGTAAAATTGTTGGAATCGAGCTTTTGCATGACCGAGCTGCAGGTACCATCACACTCACTCAGACAAAATACATCGAGGGATTGGTACAAAAATATGGCCTGGAGAATGCAAACATGGTGAAAATGCTGCTTGACCCAGGAACAAAATTAACTAAGAGTACTTCTGCAGGAGAGAATCCCCAAACTAGTTATGCAACATTAATAGGGCACTTAATGTATGCCTCTGTCACAACACAACCTGATATTACATATGCTGTCAACTGGCTTGTGGCCTTTACTGCAAACCCGGATATGTGTCATTGGACAGCAGCTAAAAGAGTCCTAAGGTACCTAGCAGGTACCAAGGCTGCTGGGATAACATACCGAGCAAACCTGTCAGCCAATAACCACAATGAGATAATTATGTATTCCGATGCTGACTTTGCTAATGACGAAGATTGTGTATCAATATCTGGCTACATATCAATCCTTGTTGAGATGGCCTTGGTCTGTGCAAGTTGAGAGCTTGCTGATTACATAATCTATGTATGATATCACTGTGGCTTGTCGGAGTATGACAGAGAAAAATGATGTCCTCGATGCCCATCATCCTGCCTTGTTGTGTCTGAGTAGTCCCATCTGTGTGATATGAGCCTTGCCTGTAACTCTGTGCATATGTTGCCAAACCTGCATTCTCAACAGGTTATGAGCCCCACTTAGCAGGAAAAGCAGGTGAGGAGCAACTCCTATCACACAAAAGCCAGACTACTGGGCACTATTGAGTTATAAGACTCGGACACATTGAAAGCACACATTAATGGTGCTATATGCACTCAAAAATGACCCTGTCTGTGGTTTATGATACCACCAGATACTCATGAGCATCAGGCCAGGGCCCAGCCAGCTCAGAAAGGGGACTATCAAGGTGCCAATGATACATAAATCATATGATGATCCAAGCACACAAATAATGTGCATAAAATATGCCACAGGCCTCACTGACTGCACCAGTGGAGGATCTTGAGAGGGTGAGGACACGGGCAACCTAATAAAATGCGCACAAATAGAAATATGTTGTCGCCGACAATGAACCTTGAGGAAAGTGTTCGCTTCACAAAGTTATTCACCCACACCACTCCTGAATAAAAAGCACTATAAAAGCAGGTGCATAGGGAGTGAGGACAAAAAATAATAAATGGATCAAGCACACATGTGTGGTTTGGTCATAGAGATGTGCTGACCAATGGAAGTGAACAGAGGAAAATATGCTGAAGTATTTCCCTCTAAAAAGATAGAGTGCTGCCATTTTGAGGTGATGAATGGCACAATGACCATCAATAAAAATAAAATGTCAAAAACCACATGAGTGAGTGGTATTTTGTGGAAAGGGCAAGTGCTGTGCGAGGGGGAGCTATGGGCTGCACTCACTATTGCATGCCAGCACTCGAGCCTGGCCTTATTAACTCTCGCAAATAACAAATCGCACCTATGGTGACTGATTCATTTTGAGTTCACCCAATATGATAACAGTTACAGGCCAAAGTGAGAGCCATGCCACTTACTGAAACAGTACCCCAAAATTAAAATGTGAAGACAGGCCATGTACTGCTTGTGAGGGGGAGTACAAACACCATAGTACATGAGCAACAATAGCCACCCCCACATAAAACAATGTGGTGCTAAAAGGTACTCAAATCCATAAAAGGGACAAAAAGGTCAAATGAAAGAAATGGTCAAATGAACTGACCAGGCTTCTCATAAATGCTTCCATGAAGCCAATTACAACTCTTCTGAGCCACATGATCTGGCCAAAAATTAGCCTAAGTACCATGTGAGGGAGGAGTGAGTGACTACTCACCACACATACATATAAAATAATGCCTGCACTACAGCCTCAAGGCATGCACCATTCCAAATGGATGGAATGAACTATCTCAGAGGTGTTGAATAGGCTCACACAGGCATCAAAAAAAAAAAAAAGTGATGATGACACAACCACATGAGATGCTAGAGCCAGGACTAAGATGGCCAAAGAAGTCAGAATAGAACTGACTGGCAACTACATCTACTCCACAAGCCATCTAAACGAAGCTGTGAGAACACGAACCCACAATCACAACAAGATCAGATGTGAAATCATGAGGGGGAGGCAAAAGGGTGCTTACTGCCTTTCTCTGACTTCGAGAGGGCAGGGCTGTGTAGCGAGAGGCCACAAATGCCACCTACTCCACCAACAGACCCAGAGCATGTGACAGATAACATGTCACAAGTCACATCTAAATTTTGATGTCAAAGAAATTAACAGAATGACCACAGAAAGTCATAGGAACTCAGAAAGAGTCCTAGACAAAAGCCAATGTAGCCCTCAACTTGAGGGGGAGTGTTGAGATGGCCTTGGTCCATGCAAGTTGAGAGCTTGCTGATTACATAATCTATGTATGATATCACTGTGGCTCGTCAGAGTATGACAGAGAAAAATGATGTCCTCGATGCCCATCATCCTGCCTTGTCATGTCTGAGTAGTCCCACCTGTGTGATAAAGGAGTGGTCATGTGGTACTCCAAAAAGCAAAGCCATGTCACCCTCTCTATGGCAGAGGCCGAGTACACTTCAATGGCAAATGCCATGCACGAAATAATATGGCTAAGGAACCTATTGAGTGAACTTGGATGCCTGCAGAAAGGAGCTACAGCGCTATATGGTGATAACCAGTCAGTGCTTGCAATTGCTAAAAATGCACAGTACCACCAAAGATCGAAGCACTTTGACACATGAAACCACTTTATTTGCAATTGTGCAAAAAGAGAAATAATTGAACTAAAATATTGTCCTACAGCTGATATGACAGCCGGTATATTCACAAAGACCCTACAAAGGGATAAACATGAATATCATTTGAATGCCATGGGCATGAACCTGGCTTGAGGGGGAGTGTTGAGACTATGGTTGTCGAGACAATCCAGCCCCATGCCATAAAAAGAAAAGAAAAGATCACTATGCTGATCAAGCATCGTGACAACAGTATTGATAATTCACCAAGACATAAGGTGAAACTGAGACAAGTGGGGATTGAGGTCAGAGTGAGTCCCACTCTGCCTCTACAGAGAAAATGAAATATGCATCAGACATATATACGGGCAGGCTATGGTGTTAGTGTATTGCATTGGAATCAGTATAACTATTGTACACCCATGTTGCAACAATTGTGATACAGGTATATGACAACAGACTATCCCAATTCTGGCTGTAGGCATTGCAATGCCTCCATTGCATCTAGTTTCCCAGTTGCTTCAAGTGTTGCAATACACTCTTGTATTTAGATCTCACTGCAAGCATTTCACAATTTTTCTTCAGAAAACATGCTGAAAAAATTGAAGAAAGTGATACTCTTTTTTGACAGCTGTTTTCAAAGAGAAAAGGCAAAAATAATAATTTCTTTTCTTTGCATGACTTTCCACAAAACATTGATTGATGGTAATACCCATTAGCATAGAAGCTAATCAGCACTACCATCAATTCATTTTTTTGCACAGAAAAGACAAAGAAAACAAAATATTATATTTGCATTTTTTATGTGTAACACAGCCCAAATAAAAGAGTATCTCTTCTTTCCATTTTTTCAACATATTTTGGCAAGAAAAATTGTGAAATGCTTGCAGTGTCTTGTGTTAATTACTCACCACTCCATTCCACTAATTGCATTGCAATAGCTCTGAGGGTCCTCTTTTTTATCACCCACATTGCAACAATCCAGTTGCATGCGGCTGGTGGCGCTGTAACCCCTTCCCACCAACCATGTTGCAACACATTGGTCCCCACTTCTGCTATCTGCATTGCAACATGGTGGCAGCATCACATACCCTTCCTATCAATTGTGTTGCAATGGCTCTCCCAGCTTTTTTTTTCCACCTTCCACATTGCAACCATACCAGCATGCTGGCACCCTTTCCATTGGTCATGTTGCAATGGGTCAGCCTTGTTTTCCACCATCTGTATTGCAGCAATGACAGCTCTCCAGCAGCAGTTGCATCCCCTTCCCATCTGCCATGTTGCATCAGCTCGGGCTTTGCTTCTGCTATCTGCATTGCAACATGGTGGCGGACTGGTGGTGTCACGTACCCTTTCTATTGATCGTGTTGCAATGGCTCTCCTGGCTTTTCTTCCCCACCTTCCATGTGCAACCATACTGGCACACTGGTGGCATTGCATCCCCTTTCCATCAGTGTGTTGCAACAGGTCAGCCTTGTTTTCCATCATGTGTATTGCAACAATGACAGCTCTCCAGCAGCGTTGCATCCCCTGCCCATCCGCCATACTGCAATGACTCCCACCTTCTGGATTAGCTTGGTCTTCCTCTCCACAATCTGCATTGCAACAGTCCCCACCACTATCGCTCCCACTGCAAATAAAATAAAGTTCCTTGGTAGCTTTTGTGACATGGTAGCTCCATCTTGTTCCCTAATATCTACAGGTCAGTTGCACTGCAGGCATCTTTGTTTATTTTGAGAGCTCATTGCAACAAGTTGGTGTCTCAATCTCATCACATTGTAGAGAAGAGTGATGGGGACCCTAGGGTTTAGTAGAGGTCTCCTGATAGGAAGAGAGAGGGTGAATTTGACCCAGGAGGCTTGAGTTGCCTGGTGTAGAGTCAGGGAGTAGAGAAAAGACTGAGAAACGTGCCCTGAAATCCAAAAAAAAACCAAGATAGCATCTACTGAGTGTCTGGGGAGAGGGAAACAATATTCCAAGTCTGCTTCATCTTTATTTCTGGCTTTTCTGTCTGAGGTAGCACATCCCTTATTATTCTAAGTATGTACAGTACACTCGAAGTACTCGCACAGGCTTACATAAGCCACAACGCGTCCAAACACTATGTAAAAAGATAACAAGAAAAGTATAAAAACAAATCAGTAAGTAAAAACAATGAAATAAATGAAATATCCTGGTAGGGAGGATACCTTCCCTACAGCATATAGAATGGATTCCCTATGGTCATCTGTGAGTTTTCCCCCACTATCCATGGGCCATTGATTAACTCCATCGTAGATGTCCATGTCGCAATGCTGCAGGTGCAAGTTGCATATCCTTACCCGACATCCAAGTCAGTGACACAATACCTATCCCTCCTCTATATGCAAAATATGGCGACCCTGCCTCACAGCCTCTGCAAATTCTTGCACTCAGTTTTTCCATTACACTGGCAAGCAGTCAACTTGTTGACACTTTGTCAAACAAACTTGACATTTTCAATTTAGGTTCACACCTCATAGCATACATTCTTGATTCATGTAATAGCATACTATGAATGCATATGACATTCTCGAGCTCAGGAGTAAGCCTTTGGCGATGGGAATTCTCTGCAGGCATAGTACAGTTGTTTCTTGCACTATGACACAAAGTAGACTAGAGACTACCAGCAATGTGAATATGTATGTCCAGAGAGTATACATGAAAACAGAAGCTTAAACAAGTATGATATCAATGCAAGAAAAAAAAATCAACATTATCAAAACTACTTTGGTTCCTGAGAGTCTCCCACAGACATAGTTTTCTTTTTCCTGCATTGTTGTCAGCTAAGCACTCTGACACAAACCAAGTAATCACTTACTTTGATCTCGATTTTCTCTCTCCTGGATTGGATTCTGCAGCCCACTTCAATGATGCTTTCTGTCTTCCCACAGGCAGAGGGCCAACGTTCTCCTTCCCAGTGATTCCTATTGTGTTGTCTCTTTGTGCATGCTGCGATGGGATAGATCTTTGCTTCTGACGACCAGCGGCGGCCCCAGTAGCTGCTGGAGGGGAAGCCACTTGCACCGGGTCAGAGGATGGGTTTCTTGGTGCAGGCTCGACTACTGCATTGTTTTGTGCTGGAGAGTTAGGTCGTATAGAAGGGAGTGGGAGCAGCAGCAGATTTGGAACAGATGGAGGGGACATGGCAGGAGGGATGGGGGGTAGTCCAACTACAGCATTTTCTTCGCCAGGTGCGACTCCACTTGAGACAAAACCAATGTCAGTGGCTCTTGGTGAAATCATAATGGTAGTAGAGAGATTGTTGGTTGGGTCGAGAGTGAAGGGTTGGAAGGAATCGGTCCTTGCTGCGATAGGGCTGGATGCTGGCATTGGTACCTGAGACATACCAGAAGTGCTACCAAAGGACCACTGGACTGGGCCACCTGTGGCAGTTAAACTGGTATTCCCATTCATCATTGCATCAACATCCATTTCAAAAATCGACAGTGGAGGGAAGTCAAATGTCATCGTGGCTGACAAGTCAAAGTCGGATGTACTGAAAATTGGGCAGGATGCATCACTGTAAGTCATGGGCAGCCCAGCTACTAGATTCAGTACACCCAAAGCGAGTAATGGGTCCGCTGCACTCTGTGTGGGTGCACAGGCTCGGACAAGGTCACTGCTCTGCCTTGCAACACTTCCCAGGGTTGGTATAGTAATGTATGCCAAAGTGGGGTTGTGGAATTGACCTGTGGCAGTTGGTGTTGCAACACACATGGAGGTTGGATTGCAGGTGGTAATACAAGTTGCATTGGCAGGCATTGCAACGGGTATGGGCACTGAGTCGCAAGCATGAAGATGACTTGCAACATTGGACAGTGTCCCATTGACCAAGGGAGTTGCAACATTTGCTGAACTCGTTGCAACCCTGGTGCTGGGCATTGCAACAACCTCCATGGATGAAGTATAAGTATTTGTTGTGGCATTTGATGGATAATCTTTGTCATTTTCATCCCCTTCCAAGTCACTGCCACCTTCACTGTTGTTTGATTCTGACTCGTCTGTGTCTGTGACATTGACGGTTTCTCCACCACTTACTTCGGTGTGGGTTGGACACCTCACATGCCCTTCCTCATGATAAGTATGTTATTAGTTATAGATAAATGTCAATGACATACCAAATGTATCATCCAGAAACTCTGTATAGGCTTGCACGACTTCACCATCAAACCTCGAGTAGGCCTGTGCAAAGTTGTATCTGAGTTTGTTCTCTCCTACATGACTGGGGGGTATAATTAGGTTTGCATCCACACCCATAGAAAAACTACTCACCTTGTAACAATGCATTTGCCTTGAGCATCCAGAGGATCAGGGCCACCCATGATAATGGAGAAAGCCCAGCCAGTCTTAGTCGCCATATATTCAAGAATATGTTGAAGGGCAGGCCCACACTGTTCGATGTTCCTGTAATGCAGTATATCATCTCTTCAAACATCTGCAAAATGACTTAAATCACTCACAGCTGATGGTTTTTCGGATTGATAATGGAGTCATCTTCATCATCGATTATGCCTTCCTTGCCACTGTCTCTTGACATGGACACCGCAACAACCTGTTCTTCTTTCATACAAAAAATCTCGTCTTGGATCTCCTGTGACTTGGACTCAAATGCATCTTTGATTTTCTGACATAGGGTAGAAATGTTCATTGTCATAGATCCCTCTATCTTTGGCTTGACCTGGGAGTGGTAGTAAACTTTTGCATAGATTTCCCAGTCTTTGTTGACATGGGCTTTCAGTTTTAGAAGTTTGTCAACGAGCTGATAAGTCTTGCAGTTGATCACCTGATTTTTCCCAGCCCCAGCAGTGCCAATGGAGCCACTGATGCAATTGCTGTAATGTGTTAAGCAGATGGCATAGGCCATAATACAGTGTAACTACCTGTTTTCGCTTGTCAATTGCATTTGTGAGTACAGCTGCCTGCTCATCTGTTAGATTTGTGCCAGCTGAGACCATAGGCAGTGCAGTCGCCCCCTCAGGCCATCGTTGGAACCATCATTGAAAGAAGGCTGGCCATTGACACTGGTAATCCTTGGGAGAGACACCCATATAATGAAGTAGCTCTTCCATTAGGAAGGCCTTTTGATCAGGCATTGTCCATTCTTTTCCTGGCATGACTGGGATGGTCGTACCCATGTTAGTTATCATGAATTCAGAGGGTCAACGCATACCAAAAAAATTGATATGTGCTTGAAGCTGGTGGGCGAGTGAACAGACACAATGCGAAGCATTTTAACGTAGTGTTCAGGATGTCAGTAGCTGCCAATCAGCGCAGGAAGGAAAAAAGTGTGAATGGGAAAAAAGTATGTGAGAAGACTCTCAGTGGCTTCAGTTCTTTCATAAGTATCAACCCCAATAGTTGATTGTATTTGAAGATATGTGAAATGGTATACAGTGAGTGAAAAAACGTGTGCAATGTTTGGCTGATTTGTACTAAGTCCAGTGTAGTACCATGAGGCATGGGACTCCTGCTTAGCCTTGGTGAGATGGATGGTAGCACTGACTCCTAGCTACAAAATGGTCCCAGGGTCATGTTATTTGGTGCAGTAGTCCTTGAGATATGTCAATTATAAAACAGGTACATCATTGCACACGTTTATTCACTTTTGGTTTGGCAGTAGAATCTGGGGGAAATAAAGGAATAATTGTGGTTGTTTGGTCCTACAAACAAAGATACACACATAAACATTATGTCTGAGTTTGAATATGTTCACACACTTCTTTATTCCCAACCTTTACCACCATGAGATCTCTCTCTGCCACCCAAAGGAATACTATCCTGACTATGCTTGATTCTGGTCATTCTCCTGCTTCTATTGCCTCTAGTACTGGCCTACATCACTCCACCATCTCTAGACTTCATTCCAAGGAGTGTTCCAGCCTGCAAAAGTCCACTGGAGGTTGTCCATCCAAGCTCTCCCCTGCTAATGTCTGCCATGCCATCCACCTCATCTCAACTCAGAAGGCGGAAAATGCTGTGCAGGTGACCAAAACCCTCACCAATATTATCAACCAACCCCTCCACCCAAATACTGTCTGCCAGCACCTGAAAAAGACTGGTATGAAGGCTGTGGTAAAGCAAAAATGACCTATCCTCTCTGCCAAGCATTGCAAGGCAAGGTTAGACTTTGCCTATGCCCACAAAGATTGGACTTTGGAGGACTGGAAGAGGGTGGTATGGTCTGATGAGACTAAAATTAATTGCCTGGGGTCAGATGGGCACAAATGGGCATGGAAAAAGCCAGGGGAGAAGCTGAGTGATAGGCTAGTAGAGGGGCACTGAAGTTTGGAGGAGGTTCTCTGATGATGTGGGGCTGTATGACTTGGGAGGGTGTTGGATATGCTACCAAGATTGATGGTAGGATGGATGGGGACCTATACCTTCAAATTTTGAAGGATGAACTACAAGAGTCCCTTGAATATTATGGTCTCCATCCTCCTGACATCATCTTCCAGCAGGACAATGACCCCAAGCACACCTGCAAGCAGGTCAAGGAGTGGCTAGAAGAGCAGGATTTTAGGACCATGGTATGGCCTGCACAGTCCCCTGACCTTAACCCCATAGAACATGCCTGGGGTTACCTCAAGAGGAGGCTTGCAGAGTATGAGCACCCTCCCAAGGGGATATTGGAGTTGTGGGAGAGGACTCAGGTGGAATGGAACAATATATCAGCTGAGGAGTGTCAGGAGTTGATTTAGAGCATGCCTAGGAGGGTTGAGGCAGTGCTTAAAGCAAAAGGAGGCTATACCAAGTACTGATATCCTTAGATACCCCTCACTTTTCAAAAGTGAATAAACGTGTGCAATGATGTACCTGTTTTATAATTGACATATCTCAAGGACTACTGCACCAAATCACATGACCCTGGGACCATTTTGTAGCTAGGAGTCAGTGCTACCATCCATCTCACCAAGGCTAAGCAGGATTCCCACGCCTCATGGTGCTACACTGGACTTAGTACAAATCAGCCAAACATTGCACATGTTTTTTCACTCACTGTAAAGTGCACGGACTACCAAATTTGAGTTGGCCAAGGATGTGGTGGCTGGGCTGTAAATGAGTTATTCCCACTGAAGTAGCTGTTGACATACCTTATTTGTACCTCTGCATGAGATCACCAGCCTCCAACTAGTATCGATGGGACACATGGGAACCGGAGGCACTAGGCACATTCTATGTGGTGGGTCATTGAGGGTCTCACCTTTGGCTCCCTCGAGATTGAACGAAATTGGGTGGAAATAGAGGAGAGCCACAAAGATACTGCTATGCATCGTCAAGTAGTCAGCCCTATGGATGTAGTTCATGTGCAAGAACTACTTTTGATTTGAGTTTTCCACTGGGTTTGTCAATGACGACTCGATCTCATCCCTGCTTCATGTAACCTAAGGCCACTGAATAAACTACATCAGATGCTGATGAGTTTCCAATGACTCACACTTCTTGCCCCACACAGTGATCTCCATATTGTATCTCGTCACACCTAACATTAGACAGAACACCAGTCAGTTTTTGTTATTCATAACAGTTATTTTTAACAAATAGATCATACCCATAAAAAGGCACAATGAGAAAGCATGACCCATGCTGCTACATTTCCAGTATACTGGGATTAGTCGCTATCAGCCACCTTGGTTGCAAAGTGAGGTCACTCCGCAAACTGTACACAAGAACAAACAGATGAAATGTACCTGTGCAGTCTCTAGAGATGAAACTGGCAATATCAGTATCCAGATATAGTCCCTGAAGTTCTACCCTGCCATAAAACTGAAGTCTGGTTCTGGTCACTGACCCAGGGGTCCTTTCATATCATGGTCATATGATGAGACCGGACCAAGCATGCCGAGCACTTCCACCAGGAGATTGAAACCTCTTTCCACAGGATGTTGTTCCCAGCCAACTCTAGGTGATGTTTCCTTGAAGCCTCTGAATGCTCCGGCATTCACCAAGCTAACTCACTCTAAGGACAAGGCAGCATCATCTACAAGCTTGACGCTGCATATGACGTTCAAGCCCCTGTCGACGCCGTCTGAAAAGCTTAGGTCAATCCCAAAGCCTCCTCCACTCCCCACCCATCCTAAACTGACAGTTCCAGTCTAGCTATTTGTCATCTCACTGACCGACACAAGCTTGCAGATGATCTCATGACTGGCATGTACGTTGTGCTCTTCAGCTTCGCACCTACCGACTATGGCAGCGGCTTGACTATCAGTAGTAGTGTTGAATTATTCTCCGAGGGTCAAGTGTTGGAGACACAGATGTTCAGAAAATCCTCTCGCAGGTCGATGCTTTAAATCTGCCACACACTCTGTTAATTGCATCGATGTTTTGTGTTCACAGTCCCAAACAGTCTGCGATGAAACCCTAAGAGATGGGCTTCACATTTATTGCACTACATACAGTCCCTTGGCATCTCGTCCTCCAAATAGTGTGGTTCATCTGTTGCTGCATGTGAGAAGCCCTCGAACTTTTTATGGGATGGTTGGGATGGTAACACTTCTCTGGGTTCAAACAGGTTCAAAGGTGTAGGTGCTGTGTATGTACTTCAGTCACCTGCAACATTTTGTAGTAGAGACGAAGTTCACAAATGTTCCCTGATACCTTGACCTCCCTGAAGCAAGTAAGGTCTCCAGCGACAATGTACCCCCTAGTTCCAGTAGATGTTTTGTAGCTTTTCTGATGTAGTAAAATGGAAAACAGAACCCTTAAAGTCGGGCATACATGACATGGACAACCATTCCTCTGAACCCCCTTAGAATAATCTGGTAACTTGACCAGTGTGATGGCTTGAAGTTACCCCTGATTGAGATGAGATTTATGCCATTGCTCACTGGATCAGTTACAGCGATAAGTTATGGTGATCAGGATGTATGGTACATATTACACTATCATTCCAACTGTTGCATTCATAAATATGGTAGCTTAAGGTGTTTTTCTGTATTTCGAAGGTCATATCTCTTACTATAGCCAACTTATCGTGCCAGTGGCCCAATCACTTATTGACCAGCTAGTGAGGATTTACAACCTTAACCCCAAATAAACCTAACCTAACCTAGCACTCGCGCTCCAGCTCAATGGAAGATGGATGATACCAGTCCAACTGAACTGAATAATAGACTGAATAGATGGCTGTAACCCCCCACTCATGGTCATATAGTCGTACCAAATCTCCATACTTCTGCAAGGGCGACGTAGCTTACCAGAGGTCTTGTTAGGAAGCTGGGGACTGTGCATGAGGACTGCCACTGCTGTCCTTGCCCCTATGCCTATGCTTGTTGCAGCAGGCCCTCGTCGCTGTCAAGATGGTCCTGTATTCTTCACAGAAGACATTGATGGAGCAAACATTTCTCATCAATGGACAACTATTCACAGTGATCCCCTGGTACATTGCTTCATGCGGAACACCATGATACTCCACACTTATTGTGCAACTGCATAATAGTCTAGCCATGGCTTGGTCCCAGTATGTTTCTTCATGCAGAACATCATGACAATTGTCTCTACTTAATGTGCATCTGCATAGCCTAGCCATGTCCCAGTTGTCACATGTGGCATGCTGCATCACTTGTGGTTTCATTGAAAGCCACTACTTGGCCACCGTACATTTTCACACCACTGTACAGGTCACAGTGTGTGTTCAGACTTACTATGCTGACATCAGAGGTAAATGATGACAATGTAGACTCAACCATGTAGATGTACTATAACAATTATTTATGTGGTATCCACAAATGAAAACTGTTTGTCATGAGAAACTAAGGGAGGATAACCCACATCGTCGAGGTGCTTACACACTCTAGCCTTCAACATCTATGGTTCACTTCCGCTTCTTCGCACAATAGATGTGATACAGATATCAAGAGGTTCAAACGACACAAAATGTAGCTTATGATGACTTGGCTGCAGGATTTATCTACAAGTATCGAGCATCCCTGACCTTAATAGCATCCTCAATGGCCTTCCAACCCCACTCGACTGAGCTAACACTCCTGAAGGTTGCACCACTGATGCCGATGACGAGTGGGCTAGTATTCTCCCTAGTCCCAAAGTTTAATGGAGAATTGTGTATACATTGAAGTCACTTACCACCAAGCAATAATACCAACCAGCCTTCCTCATGTGATCAAATAGAAGGGACCATGAGTTCCCTCAGAAGGCAAAACAACGAGCATAGAGTTGTAGGATACTATGTAATGCCCAATAGGAATGTTGACATGCCTGATGTGAGAGATGGCAGGAGTGGCAGGAGCCAACAGCACTACCTGAGCTGGTGGGGCAGGTGAAGCAAGCAAAGGTATAGTTGGAGAAGGGTTGTTGGATAGTAAACCACCAATGTCTTCTGGTATTAGCACATCTTCATGCTTCGTTGGGGCTCTATAAATGGGAGAGAATGCACTGGAGCCTAAATTGCTTGGCCAAGAGAAGGTGGGTGAGACGGGAGGAGTCAGTCCACAAGGAGACAGCTTGTTGAAACTTGTGTCAATATTAAAAAAGTTATGGGGAGAGCGTGCAGGTGGTAAGGTGGATTGAACGGTATGCACTGCAGCCATGGGGCTGACCCACCTCGGACAGGGAGTAAGGCCAACAATGTTGGTTCGAACTGTATACTGGATGTCAGGGAAGATAGTGGAACATCATACGTACGCTGACCTTCTTTATCTTCACCACTTTTGGGAGGATTGGGGGCCATCGACTGAATTGTTTTGTGGTGGACTGCAACCATGATTTTTTCTGCAGCTTCTGGTGTGAAACTTAACTTCGAGATTTGCACAGTGAGGTCTGTGTCAATGGTATGAGAGTCGTCAACTGGGATCAGGCAATGGTACTTTACCATCCACAGATGGGTCAGTACCCTTCCATGCAGGGCTACAAACATTACCAAGAGATGATTGCATTGTGAGGGTGCCATGGAAAATTATGAAGAGTGAGAAAGGTTGGGGGTGGGCAACTCGTGGGTACAAAAGTACCAAGCCATGGCATGCCTCAATGAACCACTGCAAAATCACATAATGTTCCAATCTTCCATGGAAGTATGACTTGTGGCCGCTCATGATGGATGATTGTTAAAACCTAGAATAAAAACAGACAGCTAGGTACCTAATTAGTGCAGACAGTGTGTAGTGCACAGCATGGGCAATGCGAAATCGGAAAGTCAAATGCTTGCACAATCACTGTGTCACAAAAATCTGCAGTACAAGGCAAAAGATCGGGTTTGCTTGCTGTCCTGTGAGACTATCATGACACAATGTGACATTGGAATTATGATTAGTTGGTAGGGTCACTCGTTCTGTGGTAAGAACATACCATTTCAAGTGTCAACAGAGCTATTCAAATATTTCAAGAGCTGAAGTCATCACCTACATCACTGGAGTTTAGCAGTCAGACATTGTGAGCATGTATTCGAACAATCCAACAAATTCCTACTGATTCACCCACAAATGTCCCTCGGCACCATTGCACGTCCAATAAAAACCCCACAGCAGCACGGTGAGAAAAGAGACTTCGCCTGTTCTTGCCACTAATCTATAACATATGGGAAGAACAACAGCTGAAGTGACAGGCCCTGTGACCAGAACTATCACTCACCATCAAGCTGACACCCACACAGGAACAAGAGTGCAGACGAGCAAGGAGGACATGCAGGAAGGTATTATGAGTTTCTTGCCAGAAGACAATCAATAACGGCTCACTTACAACCAGGAAGTAGAAGCAGACTTACATGATCATGAGCTATTGATGGAATTCCAAGGCAGTCAGTGTTGTGGAGTTAGTAGGGCATACATAGTTAGGCAACAAGGAGATAGAAGTAGACTCACCCAATTGTGAGGCATCGATGGGATGCTGGTTCTGTCAGTGTTGTACCCTACTTCGACCCAGTTGCAACTGTAATCCTGTGAAATCACAAAATCATTATGTGATGCCTGCACTTACCCATGGAGATTCTTCATCACAAGTCCTCAGCAAATGTCTAGCACAAGAACCTAATGTCCTACTCTCAGGCTGATGTGGCTCCCCATGATGTCCCAAGGATGCCTTTTCAAGTGGTTGCAACTAGGCTGCTCTGTCTTAAATGAGCAAAGGGCTTTACTGTCCACAAGTGCAAAGCCAGTGATGACACTGTGTCCATATGGTGTCACATGAAGATCTGCAAAGACCAGCAAGGAAGCCTTTGTCTTAGTATGCAAACCTTCACTGCCCTGACACAGCCCACCCCCTCACAGCCTGAATGTTCAACTTGCCACTCGCATCCCCTTCAGGATGTCTTCATGCCCGAGTGGGTTGACAATATTCTGCCAGAAGGAGACCCTGGTGTCCTGAGCATGCAACCCAGGCAGTCAAATGCATATGTAAGTTCAATAAAATAACAATGTAGTAGACTGATCATGTGGTTAGGATTATCCTCTTCTAGTATGGTTGGCACAAGACCAGGACAACTTCCTCTCTGAGCTTATCCACCTAGAGGGTTGGGGCCACATTTCTGACGTTTGTGGTGGCTGTGGGACTCTGGATCTGTGTTTTCGGTGAAGACTGCTTTGGAGTTGTCATGTATTGTCAGGACTGTGTCGTTGGGAAACATCACCAACATCCACTTCACCATCTAGAAGTAAGATGGTGTTTCCTTTACTATGTCAGCTTTCTACTGACATCTGTAAGTACTGGACAGGGAGTTACTTCAAGTGCAGATCATTGAGAGATCTGGGCTTATGGATCCAACTAGGGCATCGGGTGGGGGACAGATGCTATAGGCCATGCCCCACTGCAAGGGATGACTTCATGATCATACATAGTAATGGTGTACATTCTGTAAATTTGGATTTTTGCAGTTGTGAATCTGCAGAAGCACCATTCCAGCAACTGCTCCACATACATTGGTTTCCAGCCTCCTCCAAAAAGCCCTGTACAGCTGCAACGTTCAATGTCCTAGAGCAATTTCATTTGCTGTCCTTCGAATCCAAAGTCTCCGCTTTCGAATTCTACCAATCTCTCTCTCATATTTCAGATAACACAGGGCTCAATCCACCCAAGGTTTGCTATTTTTTCTTATGGGCTGATTTGTGCTTATCTCTTCTATGTAGGACTGATATGAGCAGTTTCTTCACATCATTCGCCAGTGGTGCCACCTCAAATTGCTAAAATGTACTGGTTGTGGCCATGACCCTCTAGGAATATCTAACACCAAACAAGGCGACTGTGCCTTGCTTTGTCCAGCTTGTCCCCACCCCGGAAAGAATCTGCTGCAGGATTGGAGAAGTGTTAAGCCTGAGAAACAGTATGCAATGTCCTTTCACCTTGCACTATGAACTGACCACATGCAGGTTGCTTTACAGCTTGTTTGTTGCACTTGATGCAAATTTCTGACTTAAGCGGAGGGTGGTCTCGAAGGACTCAAATGATCCTAGTCTTAGTGAAGGGTGGGCCTATTTTGTGGAGGAGGGTGCATACAAGTCATACTTGAGTCATCATGCAAATGATGTCCAGGAGGTAAGTGCAATTCCAGTGTAATGTCAGCCACAGCTTATGCACGTCCAGAAAAGCACATGCTCAAGCCATAATGCCGTCAACATGGCTGACACAAAAGCCAATCAGGGACTCAATGCAACTGGTGTTGGGATCGTAGTTTGTGCTAGACATGGTATGAAGCTCGCAAATGGCATCGGAGATCTTCAGAAGGGAGAAAGGTCAGTGAATCCCCTTCTTGAGCACTGATGTCCTGAGATCATTGGGCAGATATGTGAATATGGATTACTTGTTCACTTCAGCCCTTAGCAGTACTACTGTCGACAGACTCAATATTTCGTATGACATTGCTTGTCAGTGGCACAGATCTCTCTACCAAAGGACGATGTCTCTACCTCAAGCAGTGCAACTAGACCTAAGTGCAAAACATGTCTCATTTTTTGTACCAAAGTTCCATCTTCCCGCTCATATCATGCCTTGTCAATGGAAATATTCCTTCAATTGGACGTGCAGGGTTGGCTGCACCAATAGTGAAGTGCCAGAATGTGGCTGGGCCCATATAAACCCTGTAGGATCGAGTACAAAGGTGATGGGGCCTGGCCATCGCCATGATACAATAGGTGACTTTTTTGGCGACTGGAATTGGAAAAAAACTATTATGCTAAGTAGGTGTATCATGGTGTATCATGTCAAGGTTGTGAATCATATTGATCATGAATAGGATCTACAATCCATCAGAAGATCAGCGAGGCAATAATGCAATGGAATGAGCATCAAGAGGACTTTGAGGAGCTCGAGAAGTCCCTTTTCATCAAGTACCCTGAACAGCTTTCGATGTGGCAGTGACAAATTGAAGATTGGGAAGATGACCTGTCCAAACTGAATCCCTTTGAAGTGAAAGAAATATGTATGTACTTGCAAATCTTCTGAGTGGCAGTTGATTGATAGTTGGCATAGCAATTACTCAAGCTACCATATGCCTGCAGCTTGCAAAGGAGGAGGCCCGAGCTGCTCAGAGGTGTCCAGAACCTCCCCTCCACCCCGATATCTTGCCTAGTATTCTGATTAGTGCTGGGATTGACCTAGAGGACCAACAGTAAGTACTAATTAATCAATTATTGTCCATACTCATCCCCCTGTTAGACAGTGATTATGAGTTGATCTCACTAAACTCGGATTGCATGCCATGGACACACAGAAGGCTAAAACACAGCAGCGCAGCAATGCTCTCGCCCGTTGCATTGAAGTGTGGACGAAGACACACACACTTTATGTCCCTGGTTAAGCCACCTTGTGAGACTTATATTACAGTGAAGGCGGTGGGAAGGCCGGTGCTCCTGAAGATATTCCGTTATACTTACCTTCACAAGTCAACCACAAGTTTTCATGTGGTCATAATCTCGAATCAATTGAGTTTCAGCTGTGGGAAGGTCAGGCCAATGATGCCCTCAATGAGCTCCATCAAGCCTTGTGGTCCAGAGTGTACATGTTAAAATTCAAGGATCGCTTTCTGCATGGCCAAGGCGCAAACACTCATGCTCACAACTGTCTGAAGAATGTCGATGCCAAAATAGATCTAAGTGTGGCAAAGTATCATGCTGCCCATCGTGCACTCTGTACATTGGGTCCCTTGCTGGGTAAAGTTGGATGGAAAACTGCTCTCTGACCACTAGCAGATGATGATGTCTGTTCCATGAGTGGTGAGGACGATCAGGCAAGTGAGGGTAGGCGATGGCTTTCATGGATTTGACTATCCTGCAGGTATGTGGTGGAAGATGTGGATGATGAATCTGATTGTGGTCTCCAAGAAGGTAAAAGACTTCTTCTGAAGTCTACATACAATAGCCTAACAACCATTTATCTAGCCATCCAGATCAAGTGGTGCAAAGCAAGGGCCAAGGCTCACCGCTGGGCAGAGGAAGTCAATTTGTTACTTGAAGAGAAATGGCAGACACTCCAATTCCTCGAATGGGATGCAACATGTTGGGCAGAGAGGGCCGAGGCAATCACTGATCGGGACAAACCACTTAACAAAGGTCTACGAGCATATGCAGAGCACCAGGCAAATATATGCAGGAGGCTTGGGGTTTCTTTTATGCATACATGGCACAATACACAGGAGTTCTCAGACATAACACATAGTGAAGTGCCAGTGAATTAAAACCCATAGTATCGAGTATCTATGACTAGTCCGTAAGTATTTAGAGTTGATGGTGTTGCAGTATGGAAAAGTACAGGGCATCAGACCTATCACTATATATCATTCTTCAAGCTGCATACAGTGAAAATTTTGTTGCGGTTTGCACTGGGTGGGTACAATAGACGCAGGCATTACAGTGGTTAGAGTACTTACTAGAGGGCAGGTGCCTGTCATTGCCGTGGGGTGCATCACACACAAGATACCTTGCATTGCAATGGGCAGATGCACGTAACACAGTGACTATGCACTGTGCACCATACTAAAGGCTGTATTACAACAGCTGGAGCACCAGTCGAAAGTATTGCAACACTACATAGCCATGTTGCAAAGACTATTGGTGGGTAGGTGTGGACTTGCCCCACTAACATCCCCAGGTAGTATTCACAGTTGGTATTGCAATGGGCAGACAAGCTGGTGGTATTGTGTGTCATCGCCATGGAGTGTATCACACAGGAAACACATACTTTGCATTGCAATGGATGGATACACATAACACATGGTGGCTGTGCACATACTCGAGGCTGCATTGTGATGGGTGGAGGGCACCAATTGAGGGCATTGCAACACTATGTGGCTGTGTTGCGAAGACCATTGGTGGGTAGGTGTAGATTTATTGTGCAGTGCATTGTGTTGCAACAGGCAGACAAGCTGGAGGGGATATGCATCATCGCCGTCAGTGGAGTGCATCAGTCATTACACACGAGATTGCAATGGATGGATGCACATAACACATGGTGACTATGCATGTACTCAAGACTGGAGGGCACCGATCGAAGGCATTGCAACACTATGCGGCCATGTTGTGAAGACCATTGGTGGGTAGGTGTAGATTTATTGTGTGGTGCATTGTGTTGCAACAGGCAGACAAGCTGGAGGGGATATGCATCATCGCTGTGGAGTGCATCAGTCATCACACACAAGATACGTACCTTTCATTGCAACAGGTGGAGAGCACCAATCGAAGGTATTGCAACACTACATAGCGATGTTGTGAGCTGGACTATTGGTGGGCAGGCTGAAGGTAGTGCAAGTTCAGTTCAATTAGTCAGCGAGCTTTTCAACTTCATTGCAACACAGATGCGGAGTGACCCACAGAAGAAAACTATCATGCACTGCAAGCATTTCACAATTTTTCATGCCAAAATATGTTGAAAAATTTGAAAGAAGAGATACTCTTTTATTTGGGCTGTGTTCACAGAAAAAATGCAAATATAATATTTTGTTTTCTTTGTCTTTTCTGTGGAAAAACATGAATTGATGGTAGTGCTGATTAGCTTCTACACTAATGGGTATTACCATCAATCAATGTTTTGTGGCAAGTCATGCAAAGAAAAGAAAATATTATTTTTGCCTTTTCTCTTTGAAAACAGCTGTCAAAAAAGAGTATCACTTTCTTCAATTTTTTCACCATGTTTTCTGAAGAAAAATTGTGAAATGTTTGCAGTGATGAATTCTGCAATAGGTGCATATGATAACTAAAGTAAATATTGCAACAAAGACCCAGGATGTGGTGATATGGGTAGCTACCAGGGATGAAATATAGTGAAGAGACGAGAACTCTGCAGTGTTGCCCTGCATCGCTGTCTGATCCGTGAGGCCCATAAATGCATACGAAAGTCTTTGGTATCCGTACCTTGCTGGTAGTGTCTGTTTACGAAACGGCTGCTTGTTTATCAGATGGCCTCCATGCAACTAGTTGAGAGCTTGCTGATTACATAATATATGTACTGATATCCACTGTGGCTCGTCGGAGTATGTCCAAAAAAAAAACAACGATGTCCTTGATGCCCATCACCCTGCCTTGTCGTGTCTGAGTAGTCCCATCTGCATGATATGAGCTGATACCTTGCATGTACCCCTGCGCATATGTTGCCAAACCTGCATTCTCAACAGCGCTGGCCAGCCCCAAGTTCCCATATTCACTTTGAGCGCACTGATCTGAAATGTGTCCCCTGGCTTTCCTCCAACATACTCAGGCCCATCGACTTGGTCATGCAAGGCAAGGTTGAGACTGGCGACATCCTAATGTGGTTGATGTGGGGTTTGGCTGTCCGTTGAAGCAGGAGAACGTCACCATAGTTCCTGATGCAGTGGTGGGATACTGTGGAGTGGAAAGTCGGTAAGCAACACTCTGGGAACCCTGATGTGATGAACGAACCTGTTGGCCCATGCTAGGTGACTTTGTTTGCATCGAACAGCCTGGACTGACATCTCGCAGTTCTACGAGTCTTACTACGGAGTTAGGTCAAGGAAGTCAATGCCAGAAAATGTAGAGCGATAGTCTGTTATAGAGTTGGATTTCTCGAATCTCTAACTGATACATTTGGACAATATAAACCAAGACATATGCCTCTTGCACGTCGTGATCATACTATGTCCTCATCGAGCATTATCAAGCTGCTCGCTCCACTCAGAACTCCTGCTAATTAACCGCAAGAGAAGATTTATTGTAACCTCCAAAGGATCTCAGGTCTGGACGGTGCCATATCGTGGGTCTTCCATGGAGACAATTTCAAGGCCAGTCCATAGGTGGACCATGTGTCACATGATCTGCTCGCATCCAGAGTGCATTTGCAACTTGGTTACTCATGCGAAGAACATGGCTGAAGAATGCACAGTAGTCATACACAACTTATCTAACGGTCGTCCTATCACGATACTCCAGCCAACAGGGACGCATAGTGCGCCCTCTCGAACATCAAACCATCGTGTCCCTTGGACTAGAAAGGAGTGGCCCAAAACTTTAACAGCACCAAACCGTCCTAATGGACGGTCGGTTCTTTGTGTTCTGATCATACACTATTACAGAAGTTGTCGACACAGCCCTACCACACAGGTGGTGTGTCTAAAACGGCAGACGGGAATGGCAGACTGGTGGGGAGCCTCAGCTCTGCCACTCAGGACATTCACACCAGTAGAGTCGTATCGGGCAACAGGGGCCCAGATGCCTTGTCTATGTACACACCAGTAGAGTGCAACATAGGTCATATACGTCATCAAGCACTTAAATATAGAGAGAAGAAAAAAAATAGGCTGCCAGTTGTGCAAAAAGATGCTGCTTTTTATCTGGGCTTACATTGATATTACGCGCACCTGTGAGTGGTGCATAGACGATGAAAGAGCACAGACAGGTAGGTCAAGACATTATCAAGTGATTCGTGTGAAGTGATTTATGTGACCTATGTGTTGGGAGGTTGAACTCAGCTATGACGAGAAGGGCCAGGTTGACATTAAAAGTAGGATACACCTCGAAGGCTTTTTGAACGTACTGAGTCGAGCCATTAGCAAGCACAGCTGCCTCTGTCCACCACACTTACCTTCCCAGCATTGCATGCCCACCCATTCATGATGGGGTATTGGTGTTCGTTCGATGTGTACCCCGCACCAGTCACAAGCTTGGACGCCATGGAGCCTTGTACGCGAACAGGTATGATTGGAGAGCTTACACGCACTACTCAACATATAGAAAAAGGAGTAATCGGATTGAGGTATACGTTCCTGAGTCAACACTTCTTTCGTTCTGTCTCCTGAGAACAGTCTTCTCTGTTCAACGTCGAAGGAGAGACCGGGGCCGGTGACACTGTCCAATACCATAATGCCCTAAAGCACAGTGACGGATGCATGTAGAGTGACAGTCCCATCTGTTTTAAGCTGTATGACCTCGCGGATTAGAGGTATTTGTGGCAGTTCAGAACACAGCACCTCCCTTACCCATTCTCTGTTACTATGCGACAGACACACTTGTTCTCTTTTGAACAGGGGACGAGCACATATGCATGTAATATATTCCAGCCTTTCTGGAATTCGCATTTAATATTTCTCTCCAGCTCCTTACGATGCATAGGAAGAGCGCTGAATAGATTGGTAACTGTCACTGTCGCATCTTCCCGGGGAAAGGAAAACCCAATGAGTGATCATTTCGACTTTGGTGCGGAACTAGACTTTGACACACCTATCGAGCAAGCTTAGTTTTCTGATACTTTAGCCTCCCATTTCCATCTGTTTTGAGAAAGTTACCCATCGACGTTTCTGAGTTTGTTTTGGTTACGAAGGTAAGGCCATCGCTTAGGGAACAAAGGGAGGAAAGAGCTTCCCCACAAAAGCCAAAAGTGTGGATGCGAGGGACATCCTCAAAAGTATCGTCCTCTGAAGAACGCTTTGGGAAGGGTCAGGATGTTTCTACTTGTCGAATAATAGGATATAAGAGACTTGCTTACCGATGTCTTCGTAGTCTCATGGTGGGATCCCAGCTCCATTATTGGTGGCCCCCATAGACATGAGTCCATAGTTTTGAAAGTGAACCTCTCACATAGGCAAAGCGAGCAGGATTCAGGGCATGACACGTAGAACAGTACCACACCAATGGCAGTTGCCTCACCATCCAAGGAATGTTCAACAAGCTCTGCAGCCGTCGACTGGAAGTCTATATTATCTCAAACTGGTGGAACACGATGAATTGTGTGTGTGTGGATTGTTCTGATACTACCTCATGGCCACCACTAGATATGTTCGAGCGACAGTGCATAGAAAAACTCATAGTCTGTTATATGAGCCAATAGGATAGCATCCTATAGAACACTGGGTGTCAAGCAAATGGTGTTGGAGATTGAATCACCCCTGTGTAATGTCTATTTTGGTATGCTTTTTCTATTGATTACATAAGCCCTTAGAGCGTACACTTCACAGTACATTTTGGTACTATTCTCTCAGTAGTTGAGTCACTACTGAGGGTAAGCCTACTATTTACTTAGTATTTCCATACTTACTGATACCCTGTAGCTGCCTACAGGTACATCAATATATCTAGTAGTTGAGTCACTACTGAGGCTGCCTACAGCCCTTTTCTACAAATGGTCACAGTGGCAGCCTTTCCAAGTGGTGGGGTCCCCAAATAATTGTCCAACTGCATACAACATTTGCTCTTTGCTAAAACATTCCTCAACCAGGGTGCTAAGCATGGTGGCCCAAACATTGCAGTCAATCAGAAACTTCTCACTATGAAACACTGCAGAGGATACCACACCTGGAACCATCTACCAGAACCTCTCCCATATGCCAGGTGTCAATACATGTTTGGCAGCCTCAAGGAGCCTCAGGTGACCCTGAGGCATTGGCATGTCTCGAAGTTCTGTTTCATCTTTTCTCTGCCACAGAATGAACACTGGGAAACATTAGCCTGAATCTTTTAGATAGGCCAAGTACATGTGTGCATCCCAAGGAATAAAAGCAACGGGTGCATGTGAGATACCTCATGCGGTCGGAGCTCGGGTCAGTACTGAGGTTGAATACTGCATCAACACAACCTTATCATAGTCGAACATATAACCCTTCATGAGCATTGGGCTGCGGCACACTGCCATAAATATTCACATCATCCATTCACATCCACTCACCTTTGTTACATGGCAGGATGGCTTTAAGTGATATGGTTACAAAGTTTACTGAAAGCCAAGGGAAGTGCAGAAAGATATGGGAGTATCGGTTCCTTAGGGCATCGGTTATGAGGCAGTCGACGTCGACTGTAGTACACGCCAGTTCATTAAAATTGTACACTCAGTGTTTTTTTTTCCAGAGGTGGAGCTGATGTGTAGTTTATGTCAGTTTATTACTTTCCAGCATGGCTGCAGAAAACAATTATGAAATTTATGCCAAGGATGATAGGGTCGGTATATCTAGCAAACATCATTGGAGGATTGAGAGATTATACCAACATTCTTGGCTGTATGGTCAGCATTGAATCTAGATCGTAGACTCAAAGTGGGTGGTGGACTGTATATTGTACCTGGATATATGTTGGATGTCTGCCACTGAACATTTGGGCATATAGAATGAGTATGTACAATGTATATGCCATTCAGTATATCAGTTTATGATTTTGTCCTATATCCAGGCTATGGCTTCCCTTGTTCATCAGTCAAATAATTCTGTAGACATACGCTGGACAATCCCACAGATATATGTTGGACAACACATTTGAATTATAGTGTGTATGCTTGCTGCCAATGCCCCACTCATCGTATGACCCCCTCGAGCTCTTGTTCACATCAGACAATAAAGAAAAATGATAGGGGACCGTATTAAGGGTCCTGGATATGCGATTGCATGACAAAATACGACAAAGAAATGCGATGTAACGACCAGCTCTACCACATCAGCCCATGCTGGATAGTGGTTTGCCATTGAGGGTTCACAACTGCTAGCCTTGTTACTTTCCTGTGACCAGGACAATCCAGAAGGTCATCTTGAAAAATCTGCACCATAATACTACACAATGCAATGAGTTTTTATGACCAATTGTAGTCGAGATGGTTTACTCACCTCGCAATGCCCTTCTCGAACTCTTCCTTCATACTGGTGTCTTTGCGAGCCATTTCGCATAGAAGATTAAGCATGTAGTCGACATAATTCCAAAATCTGCCACTATTGAAATGCACAGGTTTGCCCTCAAGCCCAAACCCAGAGTCCCCCTCGCTGAGTTCATTGATGTCCTCGGTATCAGGGGTACCTTCAGCGTCAATATCAGCATCATCGACTTCCTCCTCCCCTTCCATTAAGCTGAGATCAGTAGTATTGTCTCCAGCGAAGACCTCAGGGCAAGCTTCATTACTGCAGGTGGATTCGAAGGGTTCTCCTGAAGCCACAGACATGCCTTCCTCAGTTCTCCCAATCATACCTTGGATGTCGATGCTCAGCTCTCGTTTGAGCTTTCTTTGCATGTCAATCTTGAGCATAGGAACAAGGCAGGGCATGAAGCAATCGCTAAGTGGTATATTTTTGAGGTCGCTGGTACCAATCAGGAAAATATGGAGGCAGCGATGCTGAAATATGGGCCAATGTCAGTGTTCTGTGCAATTTCATGCAAACTCACTTACAAGAAATGTCATCCTGTTCCAATGTGCAGCCTCTAACTCCATTCTGGAACTGACATGCACCAATGATTTTGTAACGTCAATAATACATGTTTTCTTGGTGATGGACATCATTAACTTAGTTCTTTCATTAGTTCACCTGTATTCAGTAGCTGGTTACTCACATGAACCTGCGACTTCAGATGAGAGCGAATGGTTGCAAGCAATCTCGATACTACTGACAAAGGCTGGACTTGAGCTCAGAATTGTCAAAAATGCTGGTGGGAATCTTGAAGATATCTTGGTGCTTGAAGATAAAGTCCTGCACATTACATTGTCGACTAGGCCAACAAACTGGTGCCTGACTGAGCATACAAACTTACCATAATATGGCTCTGTGTGTCTGTCACATAGGCAGTGATGTTTGGCAAAAGTAAGCAGGCCAAGAGACGATTGTGGAGGGAAATCTGTTGAGATTGGTAGTTAACTTAATTATTAGATGGAATGTAAGGATATACGTACCTCAAAGTCCTTCGAAGTTAACATCTCTTGAAGTGCGTTAGACTTATTGGCATGAGTGTCAATTTCGTATTTGATGAGTGATGCCTTCATATTTACGAGCATATGAAACAAGTCTCCTGTCTAAGAGTCATAATATTGGAAAGACATGAAAACAACGCACTGGTGTCAACTTACCTCGACGAAATCAAGAAGATTCTGTTTGGGAATCTCAAGTGTGCTGCAAAGGTCCTTGGCATATGTTTTCAGCTGTTTCACATGTTGAGGACTGAGCTGCATAGGATCCGAATCGGCGTCGTCTGGGGGGTCACTTCTTTGTTGGCAGGTGCCTGAACTTATGGACTCCTCGAACAGCAAGGAAGAGTCAGAAGGAGGACTTGAGTGTCGATGTGGCTGAGAGCTTGGCAGGGGTTCGAGTTCAAAATCGGTGGCCACAGCGTCTGAAGGGAGGAAACTGTTACTCAAACTGGAAGTGCATGTTGAACCTTGAGAACTCGAGAGTGATGAAGCAGGATGAGCAGGAGAAGAACGAAGTCCAGCAGTTTCTCGCAATTGGTACTGGCAGAACATTGCAGCTCACTGGCTTTGGGCAACTCCGAGAACATGGCATGCTGAGCACTGTTCTTTTGAGTGAGGAGGCACGTTGCCATTTCTCTGCTGACAAATCACATGACACTATTCAAAAACACCAGAAGGCCTTCAAGGAGTGTAATACAGCATTCGGTTTTATGGTACATGAAAAGTATTAGGCTATGGAACATGGTAAGGTTGCTGCCAACTCCGGGACGAACCATGTGGTGCATGGGGAAATGATGTTTGAATGATATTAATATTATGCTGGTCCAAAGTTTCAGAAGGCACCAGGGGCGATTAACTGGCTATCGTTTGACTCCAGCTGCCGCCATTGCTGTTGTTGTATGTCAAGGGGGGAGGTGGGGAATTCATGGCATAATGAAGAACAGGATATGCACTCTACAGTAAGTTAGTGCAATGTTCCTGGTGATACATGTAACTCACTGGTCCATGACATCCTGTTAATGCACTATTCAGGATCTGGGACTGCACATAGTAACCAAATTGCCCTTGAACAGGCCAGGGAGGGTTATAGTGGTTCGCTGCTGGTATCGGAATCGGTTGGGCTGCAGGACTGGTATTCTGATGTAAAGTATGCATGTGAGGCAATGGAGCAAACATCTGATGTGAATTCTGGCCCATGGCAAGAGAGGGTCTGGCAGCAGCAAAGGAAGCGGACAGAACTGAGTCATTGGACCCTGAAAGTGGAATAGTTCTGTCATGTGGGGATTGCAATAGATGAGGGTTCCGCAGTACAGCAGCGATGAGCAGTGTGAGCTCTGCATGTAGAGACTGTGCAGGAGAGTTTACAAGATTTGATAGAGCTGATGGCATGGTTGTCTTCATGTGTTTCTGCCTCTGCTTTGATTGATGATCAAATGCGGGTGAAGCTAGGGCAGGTACATCCGAGTCCTGTACTGGAGTGGGACTGGAGGCACACTGGGCTCTTTTCTGCCAGATTTGCTGAGCTGCCTGACTGCGAACCTTCTGAACATTCTCAGCTGCAACACATAAAGGGGTTTCTTGTAAGAACACAGGCAATGCAGCATGAATGAAAGCGTAATTATGGATAGAAAAGGTATTGAGAAAGTAGTTTGGGGTCTCCTCATGATGAATGACAGGTTTTGTTCATGCCGTCAAAGCCCTTTCCTGCCGTGCAGCACAATGGACAAGTGTTATACACTTTGAATCCATACAATTGTGCTGTAAATTAACAGTGCATACAATGTCCTTATGTTAATCAGCATGGCATTCGATGGCAGTGATTTTTAGTATACTTACCATGCAGGATACAACAAAGATCTGGTCAGTTAGGCGCAGTTTCAGCAGGTGGAGACTAGGATGCAAGGCTGGTTCGAATTCGAACAGTTGAATGGCAACATGTTTGATGATGCAATGATAAGCATCACCAATGACTATCTCAACCACCTGTCCAACTGAAAATCCCGAGCTTGATGCAGCATGAGTGAAGATGACATTCCCATTGAGCTTGACTTTGTCTCCATGTCTTGCTATCAGGGCATCACCTCAAAAATACAGGCCATCCAACATGGAACTGTCTATGATGCTACCAGTTTTGGCACACTGTGTGTCCTGCCATCGTATAGCTTCAGAAAACCGCATTTTGGACCTCGAAGCTTTGTTCTTCATTGTGGAAGCAGCTGGGATGCAGATAATCTGACCTGTTCCTAGAGATGAAAGATGTCAGCATATCAAGCATCAGATGTAAGTACAGGATACTAATCACCTGCAGCATCTGTGGGGTCATTCTTCAACTTGTCAAGTGTGATTCCAAGTAGACATGCTTGTGTGGGGTGTTCAGAGAGGAAGGACAATACAAATGGCCCAGCATGGACCCATTTCTGCAAGTTTTTCTCATACCAGCATCCACCGGTGATGAGATGCTTGATAATGTCGAACTGTGCAAATGTTCAACATGTATCTTGGCTTGGACCTTGCTGATCACTGTGTATACATGTCAGCCAGAAGACATGGTTGAATGACTCATATTGTTCCATGGAGAAAATAATCGCAGGTCCAAAACAGCTGATGTAGGTGGGAAGGTGGACAAGAAAGTGGAATTTTGGCTTTGTAATGAGAATACTGGGGGCACAAATTGCTGTCACATTACTGTCCTTTTCAGGCAAGTTTGCCACGTGAGAAAATTACCAAAAAAAGGTACCTCATCTTCGGACTGCCTGTAGCACTTCGACAAGTGATTGGAATTCGAAGAAAATTATACCATTCGACTCCGACAATGCCAGAGAACTCGTTCCGGAGTGACCGGTCCAATAAAATCAACTATTTTACAATGTCGAAATCCCGAGGACCTCGGGATTTGCTGTTCCATATGAAAAACTACTTGTGCTGCAGCTAATAACGACCGGTACCTAGAGCAGTTGTCCACCACACAATAAGTGAAGCGTTTTTCTCGTCGGACGAGGCGAGAGTGAGGGGGCGGAGACTGGTGCCGGTATGGGGTGCGGGGCCGGGGGAGCTAGCAGCGTCGGCGTCGAATGGGAGGGGCAGGCACCTCAGGGGAGGTGAGAGATAGTGTGGCTCATCCATGTCCCCTGCAAACTGGTTTATCGCTCTGCGGTTTGCTATAATCTATAGATACATAAGAACAAAAAAAGACAGATGCCCGACTGATTCTCCGAATGGTGAAAGGATCAACCAAACGTTTGACTCTAAAGAACTCGTCAGGAGATCTTTCACCAAGAGCATAGGTGAATAAATTTACTTACTGAACAAGCACTCCGTTTGACTTTTGATACCCACCACTCGTCCGGTTTCCCGTACTACAATGGCAGTCAGCAAACGTCCAGGTCTGAAGGAATGCGAGTGTAATACATTGTTATACAGTGGCTCGATCTTCTCCTGCTTCTTCCGCTTGCTAATCTTGTTGGCATCGGCAACTTTGAAGAATTGTGGTGCCACTTCGACCAGCCATTTGGGCTCAACGGTAGTGCCATTGTGGCAGTATTCTCGAGTTGTTAGCACCAATTCATTGTAGATTAGCCACTCGGGATTCCGATTAAAGAGTGCGGAAGACGGATGGATGTACACTGGTGTACCCTCCACGAGGGTCTTGTACCCCTCTTGCAGATCTTTCTTCGCGGCATTTCGGAAGAAGCCTGAACATATTGCCTTCCGAACACGATTATAATCCCTGCCAGCTGATAGGATGTCGTGTTTGAGCCTAAGAGAGACAGATGTGAGCAAGCATTCGACGCTATCTTTTTCGAATGACTCACCGATCCATGATACCCACGAGCTGTTTACGAATATCCTGTGCTCGCCTCATACTTCGCGCTTGAATGAAGTTTTCACAACACCACGGGTTCGAATAGTTGGCGGCCTTCCAGCCATTATAGACTGTGAGTAGTGTCAAGTGATCACCTTCTGGTTGGTGAAACTTCGCCTTCTTGGAGTCTGCTTGTGTTTGTTTCTCCTTGGGCCGGTAGAATACAGTTTGCACAGACAACGTGGCAACGATAGACAGGATCTCCTCAGAACAACCAAGTTCTACGGAGGCGATGAGCATCTTCGCGAGAGGAGGTTCCATAGGAAAGTCGGCCATCTTGCGCCCAAGGTGAGTCAAAAGCCCTTCGTCATCAAGCGCGGATAATGCGTATAGCGACTCCAACGCAGTTAACATCGTTGGAGCAGGTGGCGGATCCATGAAATCAAAGCTGAGCAGGTCAATGATACCCATCGCCTTTAACAACAGGATGGTATGAGCAAGGTTAGTTCTCTGGATATCTGAGATCGAGGTAGGCAACATCTCATTGCGGTAGGCAGCTTCGGTATAAAGGCGATAGCATTTTCCAGGACCGGTTCGCCCAGCACGACCTGATCGTTGGCGGGCCTGAGCCTGAGATATCGGCATGACCACCAGCGAGTCCATTCCGAGGCGTGCATCGAAGCAATTTTGCTTTGAGAAACCTGGATCAATGATGTAGTATATGCCGGGTATGGTCAAACTTGTTTCGGCAACATTGGTAGCAATGACCACTTTGCGTGCTCCAGGAGGGGTCGGTTCGAACACACGAGACTGGACTTCGGAAGGCAGTGCAGAGTAAATTGGTAGGATGATGAGCTCCGAAACCTTGGGTCCAAGGGCTTTCATGCGCTCGAATAAGATTTCGCAGGCGGTGTCGATCTCTTCCTGACCTGTCAAGAATAGGAGGATGTCCCCTGGTGGTTCAGAAAGGTGGATCTGCATTACGGTGATGAGAGATGCGTCGAGGTAATCACTCTCCGGTTCCTTGGTGTAAAGAATTTCAACTGGATACATCCGACCCGGGATGGTGAAGATAGGACAACCAAAGAAGTACTTTGAAAACTTCTCAGCATCGAGGGTAGCGGATGTGACGATCAACTTCAAGTCTGGGCGTTTCTTCACAGCCTCTGCAAGTCGAGTTAGTATACGTGTATACGGCCATCGTCATCACAATTCCGCTTACTTTTCAACAAACCAAAAAGTACATCAGTGGCGATGGTCCGTTCGTGGGCTTCGTCCAACGTAGTCGCGGAGTATTGGCTGCAGAGCGGATCGATGACAGACTCTCGTTGAAGCATACCATCCGTCATGTACTTGATTTTCGTCTCAGGGCTTGTGCAATCCTCAAATCGAATAGTGCAGCCAACTTCCTGTCCCAGGCGACAACCAACTTCTTCCGCCACGCGTTTCGCTACTGACATGGCAGCCACACGACGCGGTTGAGTACAACCGATTCGACCTCTAGCGGCGTATCCGGCTTCAGCGAGATACTGGGTCATTTGGGTGGTCTTTCCGGAACCCGCAACACCAACGATGATGAGGACTTGATGCTGCGCTCAAAGTCAACTATCTCCCACTCTGTGAGCACGTCAAACACGTACCTAATAAGATTTCGCAAGCAGTGTCGATCGCTTCCTGACCTGTCAAGAATAGGAGAATGTCCCCTGGTGGTTCACAGAGGCAGATTGGCATCACGGTGATGGGAGCTGGATCAGGCGAGCACATAAGTGCATGGCAACACAAGTACAAGAAGGGAGGAGAACGTACATTCATACTTGCAATGCTCACGCTGTCGAGGATTGGGCTGGCTCATGATTGTTGAGAGGTGGTGGGATGTCGTGTTTGTGTTTGGATAGAATATACTTCGAGCGTGTCACGTTTCGCTGGTTAGATGGCTTCAAACATGGCGGAAATTTGAAGTCAGAAGGTACGAATGGGAGCACGACACATAGCATTGCACAAAAATAAGAGACTAAAGATTTAGATATGGTTCGTCTCTGTAGGAAAAACGCGCCGTCCTGCTCGTAGCATCTCTAGATCCTCCTGTACATACTGCATGATCAAAATTGCGGTTCCGACTTCAATTCCAAGCCAGTCCTGCAGATCTGGAATCTTGACAAAGTCAGGACTAAGTTGGGAGATTCGCAGGAAACCTTTTTCCCGCAGGATGTCTCCAAACGGCTGAAAGAGAATTCCATCTTTGCTGCGCTGCTCGTCTTGATCGAGAGAGGAAAACCAGCCGACGATATCTGGGATTTCAGCAGTGGGTAAACGCTGACTTGGCAACGGCAAAGGCGTAGCATGGTGGGGGGGGCGTGCATCGTGAAACTGGGGATTAGTTGGGTTATTTTGCATGTAATCATGCTGGAAACCCATCGGAGGAGCCCATGGCGGCATGACGTAGACGGGGGGATAGTTATATTGCGGCATACTGGTGTGGAGTTCTTTTTGTGCAGGGGGCGCTGTCGCTCGGCTTCGTGATCTCGCTTGGTGGAGATACAACGTTGGAGGCTTTACATCAACTGTTGCCTTGCCCTCCATCTGGTGTGTAGTCAGTAAAAACACAGACCGAGATCAAATAAATGTATTACAATTTCTAACGCCCAGAAAGATAGGTTGCTGTGGGTTAGAGCATAACAGACGTTACCACCACTCGGTGTGTAACACTGGCTAGGGCTGTCTGACCCCCGGCTTGAATGCGTCTCGCATCTCCAACGCTGTTGGAGTTTCTCGAAAGTCTCCTCATAGTGGCTTGTTCCTTGCATCAAGTTGGACGACGTTGGCTGCTTCTGCTTTGCTTGGCGTCCAGTCCCCTAAAAAAACAAGTAAATTGTTACATATGATCGTTTGAAACTTTGACTCGAATTCCAACTTACCGCTTTGTTACTGTTGGAGGAATTGTTTGCATTCCCGTCGTTGCCGCTACCAACATCTTCGAAATACACGAGAACATTCTTGGGGGGATGAGTCGACGGCTTTCCATTTGCGAGGCGGGGTGGAACAATCAAACTTCGAAGTCTTGCTTTGAAGATTTCTAACTCTGCGTCCGTTCAAATCGAAATTGCACCAGCCTTTGCTTTGTCAGAATCCAACCGGTAACGCAACGAAACAAGCCCTGGAAAACGCCCAAGTTTCTCTGCAACATGCGTGCGTAGCTGGTCGAGAGAGATTGTAGATGGTACCTCGAATGGAGCATTGTCCCCATCCTGCTGGCGAACAGCACATTGGATCGTGAAAGCTACACGGTGAGGTTTGAAACAAAAGAATCAATGTAGTGACATTATATTACTTACGACATGTCTGCGGGTCGTAAAAGTTCTCCGAGTCAAGCTTAGGCTTTGACGCTTGTTTCTGTGCTGCCTTGATGGGCGCTTGTTGTGCTACAGCCTTGGGATGGTACTTCGAGTTTGAGGGGAGGCGCCGCATGATTTCACTTTCCAATTCTTCAGAGCCCGCGTCCGACTTGTCATTCAACGAATCGTCTGAGTCACTTGAAATGGCAGCGTCAATATCAATCTCCTCTTCAGCACTGCTCCCATAAAACTCATTCTCCAACTCAACATTATCCCTGGATATACCAGCGGAGATAGCGCCAAAAATATTTGCCATGTGCTCGACGTTCTCCGAGGAGAACTCAGGAGGTTCGTTCTCAACTTTGGGTATGGAGTCCAAGAGCTGTTCACTAGCTGCGTCATGTTGTCCCAGCTTCAATTGACCCTGCTGCTCAAAGGACAGCGATGAGTAGTTACAGCAATACGTACATTGTAAGTGACTTACCAATCCAACGTGGTCTTTTTTTGTTGGCGCTTGCCTGTGAACGGTGGGCCGGGTAATGTGAGCATTTCGTTTTCCTTGCAGACGACTTTGACTAGCTTGCTGAGCATCCACTGGTGGTACACTGTTACCACGGGCAGGGCGAGTACGGCTCGCTTGAATAATGCACTCATGTGCTAGTCCGCTTTCTGTGCACTTGTGGCATGCAGAAGCTCCCGCAGTGAATTCACAACGCGTCTTGCGCGTTCGACAGCGTGAGCATGCACCGGCCCTCAGTGCGGTACCTGTCAGGATAGTGAGCAACGGAACGGCTGTAGCCAGTGAACCTACCAGGAATAACTGCTCCTTGGGTAGCAGGTAATTCCTCTGAGTTGCCCGCCGGGGGTGCAGAGCCTGCCCGAGTCTTGCGCTGCTTGTACACCATAGACACGGAGGTCGGGAACCAAGGCAGATGCGCCTCGCATAAATTGCACCAAGTGCCCTGTGACAAACTACTGCGTGAAATAGCCGAGGAAAAGTGACAACAACATTGAATTTAGTGCACACAAGACAACATATATGTATGTATCATACATATCCACAGTGTGCATACCAACCGAAAGAATCTTCTGCAGTAATGATATAGAGCGCCCTAAGCAATGTGATGTAAATCTGTTCGTCAGACAGCTCTGTCATGGTCATGCGAGTGTAGTCCCTGTTACGACGCAGGTGGTATTTCATAGCAGAAAACGCAAGTTCAATCGGGTTGAGATCAGGGGAATACGGTGGGAGGAATTCACAACACATTCCTCTTGATGACAATCAGTACAAGAAATCTATGATATTACGACCACTTGCCTAGCTTCAATCATATCCCAGATGTCCGAGTGCTTGTGGATCTGGCAATTGTCCATGACGATAACAGAGTTGCGAGCAGGATATGGTTGCATCTTGTCAAGTAAGTGTCCTATGAAGCGACTGAAGGTTTCTGAACAGAATGATCCTTCCACCACATCACAGTGCAGAATTCCATCATACAACGAGAGCGCAGGAAGAACAGAAAACCTTCGTGGTAGTCAGTAACAATGCCAATAATTGTGTGGGCAGTCAAAAACTGACCGGCGTCCACGGACAAAAAATGCTTTACGCTGTGCATGAGCCCCTCTGATTGACCACGCTCGCCCACGATAGGTTGTACGACAGTCAACGGAGCTTTCATCAACAAAAATGAGTTGTTCAGCCTCATACTTGCCTATCCTAGCTAGGTACTCCAGGCGTTTTTGTGCTGATCGTTCTACGGCAACGCGAGTAATCTAGAGAAATGGGTAAACGGATGTATCTATTCATCATCGCAAGCATACCTTCTTCATTGTGAATCCAGCCCTGCGAAGGGTTCGCCAGACAGTCGCTTGTGAAATATGGACACCGCAAGACGCCACCAGCATTTCTTGAAGCTCATCTAAATACAGATCTGGCGTTCTCTGAACAGTGCCAAGAAGAAACTGTAACGATATGCATCTCAGATCAGTACTCAGTGGACGACAATAACTCATGTCTTACCTCAACGTCAACATCTCGAAGATGTCTGTTACCCTTACGGTCATCCTGAGTTGGCTCCTTCTCTGGGTTGGGGATGGTCCCATGTGTGCGAAAATACGAAAGGATGTGTCTGACAGACCGCACTGACACGTCAAGACATGCGGCAATTTGATCATTGTTGAGCAACCTCGACATTCGTATAACAGCCCATTGGAGTTCCTGGGTGATTTTTTGACCTTGTCGCATGTCTGCAAAATGTCAGCGAGGGCTAGATTCAAAAAAATGATAGCAAGCATACCACATCCGAAATATCCCAAGATCCCGAAATACCGAAATTACAAAACTCCAAAAAAAGTGAACCGGAGAAGATAGGTCGTGTTCGCTAGGCCTGTCGGAGTCCAACGCTGTCGTTTTCTTTGAATTCCGGTGGTGTGGTGAGGTGTTAGAGCAGATCGGAGGTGAGGTGGCTGTTTTTTGGAAATTTTCCCACGCGGCAAACTTGCCTGAAAAGGACAGTAAGGAAGTCTTCAATCATATGAGAAAGCCGAGCCTGTGGAAGGATATAAGTTAATGGCACATCAAGTGAGCAATTTCACATAGGAAATCAGACCAGATAAGCGGCTGAGGTGAAGCAAAGCCCTTCCTTACATTCCAGGTGTATGGGAAACTGAGCAGTCAGGGTGCAGATACTTTGCTTCCATTTGACCTTGGATATTTCTTAAGTCACTTATGAGCCAATGGCCCCTTCCTGGTCAATCACAGGTCAACTCAAGCTGCAGTCTAGCAACCCCCATATGATGCTTGGATTGCACAGCAGGGTTTTGTTTTATCTCAGCCTTCACATGAGCTTTCTATCATTGGAAATGCATTAGTTGAGAGGGGATCAGTTTATCCTTCATGTCCTGAAGCATGGCATTGACCTTCTTGACGTTTTCAGCTTGCCCAGTATGGATTAGTGACAAGACACCTTGGGCATGGGTAGAGAAAACAGAATATGGATGGCTTCCAGCTGAATGTTGAAGGCCCCTAGTGGATTGAGTATATCAATGGATGATACTGTGGTGTACACCAGTATTTACTGAGATTCCCTTCATGAGATACTAGCCCTGCTGAGCTAGCAAGATGAGTTCTTGACTTGTAGCCTAGGATTGAGGCTTAAAGGGCTAAATTCAATGTTTGGCATTGTTTACATGCTTACCAGCCATGTATGAGATCATGTGATACAATTTGACTTTGTTTTTAGAACCAAACAAACAAAAGGAGGGCATCCTGAATCCCAAAACTGCTGATTAGAAACATGCTCAAAAAAGTGTCCCAATGAGTTTCCATTTTAAAATGGTCATATCTTGCCTCCTGGGAAACCAAATCATGTGACCAATACAGTTTTGGAATGCCAAGACCAAGCACTGTCAGCCCCTCTGCAGGCTCAAGAACTGACTCTCAGTAGTTCACTCACAAATACAAGATCTTTCCAAAATGACCCAACACCAGGACACTTTTTTGAGCCACTGTAAGTAAGGTAGCCAAGTATTATGAGTGAACAGCTGCATCTAATGCACACATCATTGGCCCAGCACAACACTATACAGGATCATCATGATACTGTCAAAGTCCTCAGTAGTACTTCTGCTGCAATGCAAGATTGATTGAATTATTTACCTCATCTAACATATCACCCAGAGGAACATCTGGGATGTCCAAAGGATCATCCTGCTGGATAGGTTCAGGCATATCTGGGGGTCAATAAACACATTTTCTTTTGTCCCTGTATTCATGCAGTTTGTACTGTTGCTCGTAGATGTTAGTAGTGACACCCCTTTTCGCTTGACATTGGTGTTCATGGCTGCTGAGCTTCTTCTGTGTCATGAACACTTTCCTGCAGCCAATACAGCTCAAGACCGAGTCCATTGTTCTTACAGTCAGACAGTGTGGCATGAAATTGGGAGGGCATCGAATGTTTCATTGCAGCAACAGCTTGGTATCTAATATATGGCAAGATACTAGAGTGAAAAATCATCTGGGAAGTGGGTTAGACCTAGTGGGGACTCAATAAAAAGAGATATATCTGTGCTCACTGTGGATCCATCCTAGAAATTGGGGCACCAGGCAGCAATGCAAACTTTGGCCTATGATGGTTGGTAGTACTTAGTATGGAATCAAAGACAGTATTGACATATTAGTGTGTTATAGTGATTACCAAATATTCTCTCACAGCTCAACCCTGCAAAGCACCTAAGTCTCTCACCCCTCCTCATTACCTCTTACCACTATGATGCATCACCACAGGACTGGGTCATCATCTGATAGTAATGCTGCTTCTTTACACAAGTCTCCTTCACCTTGGAAGAAGCTAAAGAAGGGGTCCCAAAAATGGTAAGATGATTCAATCCTACTTGCAGACAGATAAGCTGATCGCAGTCAGGCCTGAAAAGGAGGAAAAGAATAAGCTATCCTTGCAAACAGATCCACAAGAAATCGTGGAATATGCAGCAGCTGCATGAACCATTGCAAGATGCCATGACATCTGTTGTGAAGTCAGTAGGCTCCTCAACATCGGACTCCTCCTCCAGCAAGAGGAACTGGCTGCAAATGGAGATCTGTCAGAGGATGAGGATGCTGTGACTGCACAGGAAAGGGCTCTCTCAAAACTGTAAGTCTGTATTTATGTATGCAGTGGCATTCACCTGAGCCTGTCTACAGATCACCTACATCATGTGAGTGGTACAAGCACACCTATGATGCTCTTTTGCAGTATGCCCCAGGCCTCAAGCAGCTCCTGAACAACTGCAAGAAGAAGGATACCCTTTGTGAAATCATCACTGAGGCAAGTTGTTCATTTCTTCACACATATATGCACTCCTGTTTCACAATTCCACATCTTTTGACCAGTTTTCAGATGAATAAAGTAATTTCTGGGGCACATTCAGATGATGCAACACATCTGAAGGTACATGTCAGGGTTTATGCTGTGCTGCATCCCTTGAAGGCAGGTCTCGAGCCGCCACTGTCCACCACTGGGACAAGATCAGTATTTGGCCTGAACCACCCATTTCTTATGAAATTACTCTGCCCCTCCTCAGCATGGAAAGACTGTGCCAGTAATCCTGAATGGTGCATGTTTTCTTTGGTGGTTATGTGTTCTAGTATCCATTCAAGTGCCAGAACCTGCCAAGAACTCTTAGAAGGGAAGATCGCCATGACCACCAATGACTTACCACTCTTTCTGTGGAGCGAGGATACCCTGGGATGCAATATTGATGATGACAACAAATACAAAGATCTCTTTCAAGGGTATCATTTGGAAAGGGACAGTCCATTCACCATCAGGAAGTCTGGATGTGACTCTGTTGTAGGTTATGCACCATATCTTCACCAGGCCATTGACTGCTCTAGGCAAGGTATCGCGATCAACCCACCCACCAAATGCAATCCTTCACCAAATGACTACTGTCAAAGCTGAACACATTGCTTATGGTTGTCTGCAGGTATGTGAAGCACACACACAATCCAAGCAATCACTAATTATACTATTGAGGTATGCTTTGCTATTTCGTCCTGGACTAAATGGGCTGAGATGGATGGGACATTCAACTATTGCTCATTTTACTATAATATTGTTGACATGATCCAAGAGTCTCCTGATAAGGAGTGGGTGGAATGGTTGAAGAAATGGTGGAATGTGTAAGTATGGATGCATGCCATTCTCATTACTGAGCTGCAACACCTCAAGCAGGTCCCTTTTCAAGAGTGAGATGGGGTGTGAAGCTGGTGCTGGTGCCATGGAGCTGCGGCAGGACTCGGATGATGTCATATCATCTACATCGAACAATTCACTAAGCCAAATTCAGGCCCAGATGGCTGCACATGTTGCCAGACATACTGGTCCACCTGATGGATCTAGTTCTTCGAGCCATGGACCATTGCCACCAGCTGATCCTTCCTTGCAGTCATCTTGTCCATCAGCTTCATGCAGGCTGGACATCCCACCTTCAGAATCCCATCCCCACCCACCTTCAGAGTCCCATCCCCACTCACCTTTGGAATTGCCACCATTTCAACCTCTTCAACTCCATGTAGAGAGCCTGACTCACATCCAGGAGTACATGACTAAACTTCAGAATCAAGACTGCCATTAGTATCACTGGTGGGAAGTATACTAACACTGCTGAGGAATAACTCACAAGAAATCACTCCCAAGGAGGTGCCAGCAGTGCTGTTGACTTGGCATAAGGTGAAGATGGCTAGCAGCAAAGGTAGAGGTCATCAAGCAGTATTATTGGATGATGAGGATGAGCCAAGTGGGGTTCGGTGCTCCCCCCACAAGCCAGCAGCCGTTAATGGTGATAGCATGAGGTCGAAGGTTGGGCCCAAGCCTTGGCATTCTCCCCACAAATCCCACAGATAGAATATCTCCCAGGTGCATGTGTCTGATCTACCCACCAGTTGCTTTTCATTGTCTTCAAGGCTGCTCTCTTGTGCTCTGCCAGCACCACTGTGTGAAATTCATTGAAGTGACACCTTCCAGCTGTATCACACTTTCATTGACCTCGGATCATTTTCCTTTCTGCTATCATTCATGCTCTGTTTTTGTGCTCATGTCCTGGACCTGAATGCAGGTATATGCATACCTGATCATACCTAACAATACTTTGTATGTCTTAGTAGATGTGCAATGTATTGAATGACAGTTGGCATCTAAGCATATCCGAAATGTCTGATAGATAGAGGGCATCTGGACTACCTTTAAACCTGCACAAGGTGCATGACCAAATAATGTTTATCATATTGCATAACATTATGATAAACAATATTTGAAAGTGGTTAAGAATAATGTCAAAATATTGTTACTGACAATATGGAGTAGTTATGATGAATGGGTCTAGCATGGTGTAAGACAATTTCAGGGGACATTATGCTTACATTATTGAAAATACAAATTACAATAGTGTTTACATAACTGAAAGGTATCATTTAGTATAACTCCTTTGTATTGAATATGGCAACACTGGAGAAATATTGTAAAGCACATCTAAAATATTGTTCAGGGAATGGTACAAACATTATTTTGATGTTATTACAATGCAGTTGGCAAGATAAGGAGGGAGAGAGTATGGAAAGGTTGTTGGATGTGGATTGCATGAATGGTGCAGCAATAGTGCCATAATCCTGGATGAGGTGGAGGTGGTGGAGGTTGCCAGGCAGAGACCAATCTGGATTGAGGATTGCCACTCAGACACCAATCCAGATTCAGGATTGGGGGGAGGATGGCAATCCAGATTGAGGATTGCTGCTCAGACACCAATCTGGAATGAGGATTGGGGGGAGGATGGCAATCTGGATTCAGGATTGCTGCTCAGACACCAATCTGGATTCAGGATTGGGGGGAGGATGGCAATCCAGATTGAGGTCTGCTGCTGAGAGACCAATCCAGATGTCTGAGTGGCAGTCCTCAATCTGGATTGGTGTCTGAGTGGCAATCCTCAATCGGAGCTAGCATGGTTGGAGGAGTAGGTGGAGTAGCCATTGCCTCCTGGGTTTGGTGCAAGGGCCCAACTGGATCCTGAAGGCTACCAGGGGTACTACATCGATACTTGCAGCTGGCTGAATGGTGCTGAGCCCTTCAAATTGGTTTTTCCCAAGGACAGTGATCGATGTCATGGGGATCAAATTTTCCTGACACTTTTTTCAGTCTCAGGATGCATCATCGATACCCATTGTGTTTGATGGAAGGTCAATGGCCTACAACATCCTTGTGCGAGGCATTTCTGTTTGCCATCCAGATGCTGACACAAGGGTATTGTAAGAAACCTTATCCCGAAGGTTGAATCACAATTTCAGGATGGCACCACTATTTATCCTGAGGTTCAATCTACCAGGGTATGTGTGTGGCTGCCACCTCAGCGAGTAATGGCAACTCCAATGCCAAGATTGTCTTGGCAACCAATTTCTCGACCGAAGACACATTTTCTACATTCAACTGCAAGTCCATCCATTGCTTTCTACTGTGCTCTTGTGCTCTTCAAGTCCCCATGCCCATTTGTTTGATATCATATACACGAGCTTCAGCATTTCCCCATCATGGGAGTGGTACTTTTCCCCTCATGGTCCTCAACACTGACAGCATCTATTGTCAAGGGTAGACAATGTGCCAATAATATTCTTCCTTCAATGCACTATCATTCATATGGAGAGCAGTCAAAGAAGTTGAGTAAGGGATATTGGTTAAATCCCATGGACCCGGTTCCCTACATAGGTACTCCAGTATTGAAATGTAGTGAGACATCGTGCAGGGTTTGTCCTTGCGAGCCATCAGCTGCATTGTGACCTCTGTCAATGGTTCAATAGAGGTGTCTATTATGGTGTCTTGTGTAGGAGGGAGAAGTTAACATGGAATTAAATGCTGCATAGACCCCTGTGCCAAAGAACCATCCACACATTTGACTGTATTGTGCACACACTCCACTCACTTCCATGATGGAGGTGCGAGAGGGTGTCCTTGAGGTTTTGTTCATGTTCTATTGGGCATTGGCTGGCCAGAATTGATATTAACCACATAGGTCAATCATGTAGATGAAAATGCTTTCTCGAGGGATTCTTGATCATATGCATATGACTGAGCAGGCACTGAGGAGAGAAAATGCATTAAAGTGTTTTAAGGATGAATCACACAGCCTACCTTGGAAACTGGTACAATGTTATTCTCACTGTGCAAAGAGATAGTCCTTTTGGTTGGGTTTGGATTGATATCGCATGTATTTGAGTCAGACATAGTCAACTGTCTAAAGGACAATGTCGAGCTGATGAAGAAGTTTCCAGAGAGACAAATCAAGACAGTAGTAAGGATGTTGGATAAAGCAGGTGATTTAAGCAACTTATGTGTTGGCAGGACAAAAGGGGCCTGATTGACATTGAAAGTGTGGTATACCTCATTGAGGGCTCCTAAAACCTAAGTGATCAGCAAGTACAGCTGCTCCTGTCAACCCATTGTACAGTGTCTCAAAAAGGTAATGCATAGCATGACATAACTTTTTCCACAACCTGTAACTCCTCAACCACTGCACGAAATGCCATGATATTAGGCTCATCTTAAAGTCAAAATAGTGTACTTTTTAACCCAGTATCAGTAGCTTGAATAAAATGAATGAATATAATACTATAGAGTGAGGACTGGAAAAAGTGCTGTGCAATACTTTTTTGGATCCTGCTATTGACACAAACCTTTTTGGACAGTGGCACCAAATGATAAGATATTACTATGAAACTTTTTGGAGGTTGATACCCATGCAATGGGCTTTCAATTCCATATTATACTTGCAGAAAGGGAACCCTCATAACTTTGGAATTCAGCAATCTTTGAGGCTACCCCAATGTACCTAAGGTTGCTTTCTATGCTCAGTGAAATAAAGCTGTGATGGGGTGGGATTGTGAACACTATGTGCACTGATACCCCTAGTATTGGATATGGGACTTATTACAGCGTGGCATGGCAGAAAACTGGATATATTGGCATCCCTGTCCTAGTGCAAGGGGGGTGGGGCAACAAAATGTATGCAGCATTAGGGTTTGAGGGATTCTAGCCCATTTCTGTGATAGCATCTGGGCTCTATATGGTTAATGGAAACCCCATGCCAAATTCTAGGTCATATAGCTCACATCTCAGCTGTGTACAGGTGAGCAGAGTCACTCCATTGATTTCACTGTATAGGTCAAGTGCACAATGGCCTCCTTGGCACTGTAGGTGGCAACTATGGTGGTGGTATGTACCCCAACAGCTTCAGTTGGATCCATCCTACATAATATATGTCAATTTTAGCTTAAACCTTGGATAGTTCTATTGCGAGCCTTCTAAGTCCCAACTCTACCGAGAACCAACTACCGTGTGGCCGAAAAACTTCCCTTTCCATCACATATTTTGAACTGCCTTTAAACTCTCTGCTTACTCTTTAAAACCGAACCTGACATTGACGTTGCCCACTCGTTACTGGCTTGATCACCCGGTGCATAGTCGCTTCGCCAAACCTGTTACTGATGTCTTCTTCTCCGTTTAACCCTAAAGCTATTAACGAAGAGATATGGCGCCGGTTCTGGTGCTTCGAACCAGAACAAGGCGGCCCTATCCGATTCGGTGGGATTACTGGTATAGACCATGAAATAGAAGTGCCTACCGAATCCATTAACCCCTCAGCTCACAAACCCTTGGGATTTGTTAGGACAAGGGACAGTGTCCTATTAGGCCGCGCCGACCTTGGAAACCCCAAGGAAAGCGTGAACGACGCGCTGAAAGATGTGGTCGAGCAGCCGGTCCACGAGCTCGGGAGCACGCCACGCGGCTGTGCCCCAGACCCCCCAGTATTGACTGGAGAGGACGTTGATGCACACGCAGGAACAGGCGAGGGCTTCGAGAAGCCATGCTGGCCCGCGAGAAGTACTGTATCAATAATAAGAACGTCAGTACTATTAGACCAAAACCGCTGGCCTGCATGGATGTGCGATGAACCCGAAATAGATCCCAAGTCTGAGAATGCAAATAAGTTCAGTCCTAAGCTGTTATGGTCAGACCTCATACAGAATGAGGAAGCGTTAAAGAACTCTGTTCCCCAATGGTATGGAATACCGATTACAAATGACCACAAGAAAGACAAGACTTTGAGTAAACTGGCTTCAGAAAGAAGCACGCCGAGACTTACCAAAGATGCAAAGGAAAAGTGGAAGGCCCCCACTCCTATTGAAGTCGCGAAAGAATTACCTATCGACGAAAATGTTCCAGAAATAGTGGAACATACCGAACATATGATTAACAAACTGAAAGACGCTGGCCTGGTCGAGCAGCTCGACAGCGCTGAAGCGGTGATCCGCCAGCAACAGGCAATCATCAAGTCCCTAAAATGACAGAGAAAGCACGAGTCCATAAAGCCAGGACCCTCGGGACTCAACGTTGAACAGAAACAGTGCACGCAAAGGGAATTCTCTGCTGATGCTGTAAAGATTGATGATAAATGAGTGTGGGAGGAGACTAGAGAGTCTCCTGTTGGAAGGGGGTCTCAGTTCGACCCAGGAGGCTTGAGTTGCCTGGTAGAGGGGTCAAAGAGTGGTGTGAAAAGACCAAAAACGCGCCCAAAATTCCTAGAGAGACTGAAGAAAACATTTATAGCACATCAGGAATGGAGAAATAACATTCTGAGCCCTCAGGCTCAGACATTCAGTCTGTTTCGTCTCTATAATGCGTCTATTATTGTTCTAAGTATGTACAGGTGCTCTCGAAGTGGTCGTGCGGGCTTACATAAGCCAAATGCGTGCAAACATGAAGTAAAAAAAAACAAAAGACAGAAGAGAAAACAAATCAGTAAGTAAAAACAGTGAAATAAAAGAAATATCCTAGTAGGGAGGATATTCTCCCTACATCCGAGGGTGGCTTGAGATAGTGACTGTCCTCAGTCACCACATACCGAGCCATACCACACAACACGACGAGGGCTATCCTCCTCGAAACAGAAACTCTATGTCAAAACTCAAAAATGCGAACTCAAAAGCGAAAGAGACCATAAAGAAAACAAACATGAACAAGAAGGGGTACCCATGCAGCAGGAGAGGGTGCCAGAGTGGCCTCGAGGGGCAACGAGGGGACTCGAGGGGGTGGCTTCGAAGACGAGAGTGACTCGAGCCTAGACAGGCCTCGGAAGGTGACTCGAGGGGGAAGGACAGCTGTGCGAAGGGGAAACACAAGCCTTCGAGAGGCTCTGATGAGCCTCGGGACTCTACTCGAGGGTGGGACTGGGCTCGAAGCGGCAGATCGCTCTCGAGGGGGACATGGGACTCTCGAACTCGAAAGGTGCTCTGGGGTAGTCTCGGGGTTGACTCAGAGCTCAAAGGGGAAGGCTTTGCTGTCAAAATCACAGCCTCACGAAGGAGGAGCAAGGTTCTGTGGGGGGCTCGAGATCCGAGGGTGGCTCGACAGAGCCCTTGAAGCAGTTTCAAGGCAGGGGGAACAAACCTTCTAGCACTCTAACAACCTACTGAGTGCACACACGACTACCAATCCTCTCTCGAGCTACGAAGCAAGTGTGGAAGCTAAGTCACCAGCCTGCTATCCGGGACACACCACCGTGGCTAAGCCACAGTGTGCCACGAGCCTGCATAAGTGACTTGGCAAGGAAATGAGCTGCTCGGAGCCAGCTCGGGGGAGAAAGGGAGGTCCTTCGACGTTCGAGGGGATGCCTCGAAGGGGAAATGAGGGGGGAGCTTCGTGCTCGAGTGCGCCTCCCTGGGAGCATCTTCTAGAACGAGACCGAGAGTGCTCCACAGGGGTATCCCGAGAGTAAGAACTGAACAGATAAAACCAACATATATTTCATGAAGTGAATATGACACAAGCAGGGAGGGTGTAGGGGTACAGGTGCGTCTGAGGGAAGCGTCTATGTCATGATTGCGTCTTGACAGGTCTCGGAATGCGTCTCGATAGGTCTCAGAAAGCATCTCAAATACGTTACAATTGCGTCTCGGTAGGTCTCCGAATGCGTCTGGAATACGTTAAGATTGCATCTGGAATACGTTACGACTGCGTCTGGAAAGGGGAACGAAGCAGATACGTCTGGAATATGATACAATTGCGTCTGGAACTTGTTATGATTGCGTCTCGTCTGGATCTCGGAAAGCGTCTCGAACACATTACGAAGAGGGCATGTCTAGAACACGTTATGAATGCATCTCGGAAGGGGAACAAAGCGGATACGTCTGGGGTATGATACAATTGCACCTCGAAGGGGGAACAAAGCGGATACGTCTGGGATACGATACGATTGCGTCTCGAATATGTTACGACTGCGTCTGGAACATGATATGAACGAGGGTGCATCTCGAACACATTACGACTGTGTCTCGGAGGGTCGCGGAATGCGTCTCAAATATGTTACGAACGAAGCAAATGCGTCAAACAAAGCATCTATGTCACAAATGCATCTCGAAAGGGTCTGGAATGCAGCTGGGTCTCGAAGCAGCTGGTGGGGTCTCGACAGGGCTTCGACTGACTCTAAGATGATGGGAAACAGTTCCCTACAGCTCGAGAGGGAGCTAAAACGCGAGGGAGAGTGCCAGGGAGCATAAGCTGTGGCAGGGGAGGAGGACGGCAGCGCGCTGGGGAGTAACCGCTCGACAGAATGCTACAAAACTTTGGAGGACGGTAGAGGCAGGCCAGGAGAGCTGGGAGAACGAAGAAACATGGGAAACAGCGCACTCAGTCCCGAGTTATTCCAATTTTCGTCCTACAGAGCCTTTCTCCACAAAAATAAGGATATCTCCAGAAGTACTGAAGCGGACGCGACGACAAAGGCACCGTTTGAAAGGTCTCGTCGAGTGGAATCAGGATCCTGAAATGCGAGAGGTCCGGCGCGTCTGCTCACGAGATATCGCGTGCACGAGCTCGAAGGTAGGAGGACAGCAGTGTGTTGGCAAGGAACCACTGGGCAGAGTGCTACAAAACTCCGGGACATCGTAGAGGGCATCTAGGGGTGCTGGGAGACCAAAGAAACGAGAGGACCGGCGCACCAAATCCCGAGCTATGCCAAAAACTGCCCTACAGAGCCTTCCTCCACAAAATGGGCAATATCTCCAGAACTACTGAAGCGGACGCGACGAAAAAGACCTCGTTCGAAAGGTCTCGTCGAGTAGAATCCGAATCCAGAAAAGCGAGAGGTCCGGCGCGTTGGTTCTCGAGAAAACGCGTGTACAAGCTCGGGGGTAGGGGGAGAAGTAGGGTTACCAAGCAAAACAGCCCCCTCGCGGTGGGCTCCAGATGTAAAGATTGATGATAAATGAGTGTGGGAGGAGACTAGAGAGTCTCCTGTTGGAAGGGGGTCTCAGTTCGACCCAGGAGGCTTGAGTTGCCTGGTAGAGGGGTCAAAGAGTGGTGTGAAAAGACCAAAAACGCGCCCAAAATTCCTAGAGAGACTGAAGAAAACATTTATAGCACATCAGGAATGGAGAAATAACATTCTGAGCCCTCAGGCTCAGACATTCAGTCTGTTTCGTCTCTATAATGCGTCTATTATTGTTCTAAGTATGTACAGGTGCTCTCGAAGTGGTCGTGCGGGCTTACATAAGCCAAATGCGTGCAAACACAAAGTAAAAAAAAACAAAAGACAGAAGAGAAAACAAATCAGTAAGTAAAAACAGTGAAATAAAAGAAATATCCTAGTAGGGAGGATATTCTCCCTACAACGCTAAGCCGAATCCTGAAGCTGTAAAACAGCCAGAACTGCTGAATCGCGAAAAGAGTGTAAAGCTGCACCGACAGAAGAATAAAGAAAACTCGAATAAGGAAACTCACATTGCTCGAGCATCGTCTGTATTCCCGCGCGAAAGCACCGTACTTCGTGCGATGCATGGGGACCCCAGCAATAGCAGTAGCTCCTCGGACTCAGATGACACGGAACAGGGATGACGTGGACCTAACAATAACCCACCACATCGACGACCCATCACACCGAGTGACTCATCAGACTCTGATGACGATGAGTCGTCGTCGTCATCTGAAGGCGATCTCTCATTTGGGTCAGACTTCCTAGATGAAGAACCCACGTCCATACTTACTGATGACTCGAACCACACGAAGGCCCATAAATGCGAGAAGAAACACCGCTACCGTGCTAAGTTAAACAAATTGAAATATCAGCAGTCTTTCTTGAAAGAAGATCCACCTTTTACTTACCATGGCGAGATACAAGTGAGCTTGTTTAAGAAATGGTGTCGTGAGTTGTGCGACTGGGTAACACGAGCCCATCTAGACCAAAAGAAGAGTATCAGAGTCGCGGGAAAGTACCTTGATGGACGTGCTTACCGATTCTATGAGCGAAATGTTCTCAACCTCAAAAAGAAATATAGCCTCTTGACATTTTTTGAGGAGCTCTTTGACTACGTGTTTCCTGTGGACTTCAGAATGCAGCAGCGTGATAAGTTTGACACATGCTGCCAAGATGGACGATCTGTGTTAGACTTCCTCAGGAAGCTTCAAGAAATCGCCAACACTGTTGGAGATATCAGCGACAAGGATATCGTGTTAGCGTTCTGGAGACGGTGCCAACCATACTTACGCACAGAACTCACCAGAAACGGCTACAACGCCACCACCATCTCAATTATAACACTCGAGTCAGAGTGTGTAAGGTACAAAAAGGCGAAACGTGTTATCGATGAGGACCGCAACTGTAGGCCTCAGCAGCCACATGATCAAAATTACACATCTCGTAGGCAAAGTACAGATCAGCTGAGCGCTGCATCTGTTAAAACAACGAACGTACCTGGCTATACTGCTAATAACGGGCGACCTGTGAGTAGTCGCAACCCTCAGAAGAGTTCTAACTCTCAGCAGACAGCCTCGAGCGACAAAGAACGCAAACGATGCCTTCGTGCCGAAGGGAAATGTTTCAACTGCGAAGGTGCTGATCATATTGAACGGAATTGCCCAAAGCGGTGGCAGACCCAGGGAAAACGAAAGGGACCCCACGTACGTCTAAACAACATTGACCTATCCCCAGCAGAAGTCAGGCTTGCCGCTATCAAAGAAGGTACTGACTTAGGACTTTTTGCTATTGGAACTACCTGTTCAGAGACAACCGATCTTCGGCAAGCAAAAAGGGACCTAGTAAAGGCACGAGTGCTATCTACTCTATATGATGCCGTGCCACTGACCCTTGACAAAGAAGTAGACACAGGGAACTCCCCTTTCCAACCCGGACGTTTCACGATAGAGGACTATGGCAGCCCAGATACATACCTACTATCTGACCATTACACCCTTGACGATCATATCCTGTATTATGAAAATCTGATAGACCCAGAATTTGATATCGTTCACTGGTTACATTTGCAGAAAATGAAGTGCTATGATGAATTAGTCTTCGACAGACGAGAGTCACGCTGGCACGGTCCTACGCCCACTATCCCTGATTGTTTAAAAGAGATACCATTGACTTGCACTGCCACAATATCAGGAAATGCCGACAGAAACTCTGCTGGAACTAATGCAATTGAACGGAATGCCGCCCAAATCAAAGGAGTCACATGGCTGCTCCCGAAACCAACAGTAGTGGTGGTACGTGTTAACGACAAGCCATGCCGAGCACTGCTTGACTCCGGATCATCTTCCGATTTTATTTCTACAACACTGGTCGACCAACTACAACTGACTTTAGATGTCCTAGACAAACCGCTGAACCTCCAACTTGCGGTCTCAGGGTCACGCAGTAAGGTCAAGGCTACGACAACCCCCTGGATTACCTATCAGAACATTCACAAGCAACGAACACTGGATGTTGCTAACATCGATTCGTACGATCTAATTTTAGGAATGCCATTCCTATTCCAGCATCAAATCCTGCTCGGATTCAACCCTGCGCAAGTGACAGTGCGAAGCGACATGTCCCTACCTATTCGAGGAGTACAAACGATTGCTTTGGAGTCCCACGCAGCCGAAGTTATGGGAGATGAGAGGGAAAAACTCCGAGAGGAGTTGCAAGCTTATGCAAAGGATATCTGTAAAGAAGTAATCGATACCCCGCTTCCCCCTCTCCGTGATATCAATCATGTTATTCCTCTTATTGACGAAAATAAAGTCTACTCATGGAGACCTTCCCACTGTCCAGAACCCCTTAAGCCTCTTTGGCGCACGAAGCGTGATGACTACATTCAAACAGGCTGCTGGGAATTCAGTAGCGGTACTAATGCGATTCCTATGCTAATGCTAAAGAAAGCTACGAAGGACGGCAGCCTCCGTCTACGCACCATGATTGATACTCGAGAACAAAATGCTAACACTCGAAAACTGGCATCTCCACTACCGGATATGGAGGCGATTCTCCAAAACGTCATCTCACACCCTTACAGGTGCTTACTCAATGGTAAAGATGCATACGAACAAATTCGCATCAGACCTGAGGATGTCCCGAAGACCTTATTTACCACACCCGATGGGACGATGATAAGCCACGTCATGCAAATAGGTGATTGCAACGCCAGTGCTACATATCAGTCCTTAATGAACCATATTTTTGCACCTCACATTGGAGTTTTCATGGACGTATATCTCCATGACATCGTAATCTATTCTGACACCCTGGAGGATCATATTGTGCATGTAAAAATTGTTATTGATATCCTATGGAAACACAAATTTTATTTGAGCGAACATAAGCTACAATTCTTTGTGGACGAGCTACGAATACTGGGCCAAGTTATCGACCATGACGGAATTCGAATGGACCCGGACAAAGTTGATAAAGTTGATAGCTGGAAAACGCCAACCAACAAAGACTTACTCGCAGGTTTCATAGGAGCAGTCGGTTACCTCGCACCAGGCTGCAAAGGTGTCAGAATTCCACTCAGATACTTACATAAACTTGCAGTGCCCAACACACTGTGGCGATGGTCATTCACGGAACAGAGAGCGTTTGATCTGGTAAAGGAACTAGTTCATCAGCACCAAGAAACTCGGCGGAAAGCAATCGATTACTCACCAGGCCACCCACCGATCAATCTCTCGTGCGATGCATGCTTGTCAGGAGGAAGCGGTGTGCTTTGGCAAGGCGAAACCATCGAGAACGGAAATATTATTGCTTTTTGGTCAGGCAAATTCAACCCAGCGCAGCAAAACTATCCCGTACACGAACAAGAATTATTAGCCATCATAGAATCCCTAAAGCGCTTCCAGCACCTACTGCAAGGAACGAAGTTCTGGATATTCACAGACCACAAAGGTCTTGAGTGGATTCAGACACAGCGCAAATTATCACCGCCTCAAGCCCGCTGGCTTGAAACCCTAGCTGACTTCGACTTTGAAATTATTCACATCCCTGGGAAGACGAATGTCATCGCTGACGCTCTGAGTTGAATCTATTCAGATGAACCAAAGGGCACCGTACGAGCTGCAAGTGAATTCGTCAGTGCCGAGGAAGAACACGCACCATCTAAAATAATGCTAAATTTGGTAACAGCTCCCCTGTACACAGGCTCCCCAATTTTCCTCGGTGCGACAAGGAAACAATCTGGAGCACACGAGGCTTTTCCTAATGCGAAACGAGTGATCCTTAAGTTGCCGGAAGGACCAACACGATCACTGGAGGGCAGGAGTCCAAAGACATTAGACTCTCCTGCCAAACAAACGGTTCCTGACAACAATGACAGGACAACAGAACCGGACACGTCACCTGGGGGAAATGACACCTGTCAGAATAACGTAGACCACTCAGAACCACCACATGATCATGAGGAACCGACGTCACTACCCAACCTCATAACAATGGCAGAGCAAGGAATAAACATCTGTGAGGATATACGCCATCAGTATAGTCAGGACACATTCTTCTCAGATGTTGTTAAGCAGCCTAAGAACTACAAAAACTTTGAAGTTGACAATGGTCTAATATACCTAAAAGACAAAGGACAAAGGGTACTTTGTATACCAGACATTAGACTAGGCACCCACTGCCTGTGCGAGATCCTGATCTCGCATGCTCATTCCATATTAGCGCACCTCAGACCCAGTAAAACAACCAATTATCTACGGGACAATGTCTGGTGGAAGGGAATCAATTCTGATGTAGATAGCTTCTGCAAGTCGTGCACTATCTGCCAAGTGTCGAAGCCAAGTAACCACCCTAGCTACAGACTATTAGAAACCTTAGATGTCCCTAATTACCCCTGGGAAACAATCGGTATCGACTTTGTCGGCCCCTTACCGGAATCTCGGACACTTAACGGCACATTTGACATGATACTAGTCATTATTGATTACCTAACAGTGATGGTGCACCTTGTACCAACAAAACAAACATACCGTGCGAAGGATGTCGCTGAGGTAATGTTCGACAGAGTATACAAGCATCATGGCATGCCACGGAATATCATTAGCGACAGAGATTCCTTATTTACGAGCACGTTCTGGAACAAACTCAATGAGTTAATGGGCACTGAACTACGAATGTCATCCAGTTTCCACCCTCAAACAGATGGAATCACAGAACAAGCGAACCATACTATCACGCAAATGCTACGATTGTGTATCTCCCCAAATCAGAAAGACTGGGCTAGTAAGTTACTGGCTATCGAGTTCGCTATGAATTCTGCACGCTCGGAAACAACCAGTGTAAAGATTGATGATAAAGGACAGTGGGAGGAGACTAAAAGAGGCTCCTGTTGGAAGAGGGTCCTAGTTCGACCCAGGAGGCTAGAGATGCCTGGTAGAGTGTCAAAGAGTGGTGAAAACAATGAAAACGCGCCCTAAAAGTCCAAAAGAATGCTGAGATTCGTCTAATGAGCGTCTGATCTTGGAGAAATATTCTCCCGAGGTTCTGCGTCTTTGTTTCCATCTTCTCGTCTCTGGTAATGCAGCTGTTATTATTCTAAGTAAGTACAATGTACTGTAAGTAGTTGTTGGCTTACATAAGCCAACAATGCGTCCAAACACTAAGTAAAAAGACAAGGAAATAAGAACAGAATATATCTGTAAGTAAAAACAGTGAAATAAAATAAAATACCTAGTAGGGAGGCTTCCCTCCCTACATCCGAGGGTGGCTTTAAATAGTGACTGTCCCCAGTCATCACATACCGAGCTGTATCATATAGCAAGGCGAGGGCTATCCTCCTCGAAACAAAAACTCTAAATCAAAACTCAAAAAATGCGAACTCGACAATGAAAGAGACCATAAAATAAATGAAATACCAATGAAAAGAGGTCCCAACACCCACAGGAGAGGGTGCCAGAGGGGCATCGAGGGGAAACGAGAGAGTTCGAGGGAGTAGCTTCGAAGGCGAGACTGGCCTCGAGCCCAGACAGGCCTCGAAAGGCAACTCGAGGGGGACAGAGAGCTGCGCGAGAGGGAAACACACCTTCGAGAGGCTCCGATGAGCCTTGGGATTCGACTCGGGGGCAGGATGGGGCTCGAAGGGACAGGAGGGGCTCGAGAGGGGGAAACGAGCCCTCGAGAGGCTATGACAAGCCTCGGGATTCGACTCAGGCCTGGTTTGAAGCTTCGACGCTTCCTATCGAGAGCCTGGGAGGAGCTCAAAGGTGACTGGGTTGCCCTCGAGGGGGACACAGGGGCTCTTGAACTCGAAGGGTGCTCGGGGGTAGTCTCGGGATCAAATCGAGAGCAGGCGAGGGGCAGGGCTGACTTGGAACTCGAAGGGGGAGACGGTAACTGAGTAGCTAGACTTCCTGGGCCACGAGCGAGGGCCCAGAAGTCCAAACGAGCCTGGAGGGTGTGCCCAAGCGCCTCACGAGGGATTTCCTCACCTGTAGGCAATACAACACGACCCCGAAGTATCTGGCACTGGCCCGCAGCTAAGTACGAAGCGCAGACCTTGCACTGAGCTCGAATATGTCCTTCTCGACCACAGAAGAAACAGAAACTAAACTCTCGAGGGGCCAGGGAGGGCGCGCTCGAACCCACACACTCTCGAAGGGGTGAAACTCCACTTGACACTCTCGGACGTGACTCAAAAGTGGTAGGGGAAAGCCTCTCGGTCGAAATCACAGCCTCTCGAAAAAGGAACGAGGCTTGGTGGGGTGGCTCGAGATCCGAGGGTGGCTTCGAAGGAGTCCTCGAAGAGGTTTTGAGGCGAGGGTCACGAGGCTTGCTCGAAGTAGACTCAAGACGAGGGCAACAAACCTTCGAGTGCTCTAAACCACCTACTGAGTGTGCATACAACCACTGATCCTCTCTCAAGCTACGAAGCGAGTTCGAGGCTAAGTCACCAGCTTGCTTATCCGGGACACACTGCCGTGGCTGAGCCACAGTGCGCCACGAGCCTGCATAAGTGACTCGGCAAGGAGACGAGCTGCTTGAAGTGAGCTCAGGGGAGGGAGGGGAGTTCTTCAAAGTTCGAGGGGACGCCTCAAAGGGGGAACGAGGGGGAAGCTTCATGCTCGAGTGCGCCTCTCCCTGGGAGCATCTTCTAGAACGAGACCGAGAGTACTCCACAGGGGCATCTGAGTGGTGACTGATCGAGGGCGAGGGCGAGTACTGAGAGGGTTCCTCGAGGGACTCGAGGGCTGGCGAGGGTTTCTTCGAAGCTAGATGAGGGGCAGAGTGGCCTACCCCATCCTCGATAACCTCCTTTGTAACACAAACAACGACCTCAATGGGCCATAGGTAGCCCAACCTAAACAGAGGGTACCTCGATGTGAGCCTCCTCGAGACCTCAGACTCAACCAGTGGTGGGAGCCCTCGAAGGAACAGCTGGGCTCGATGGCTCAACTCCACGACATTCCAACTCACCAAGGCCAAGAACAAAAGCTGGAAACAACGAAGGTAGTCCCCTAGGGCCAGGACTGAGCTTAGGTTGCTGTGACGAGTCCCCTCGAGGAAAGCATAGAACTCCTCGAAGTACTTGAGAACATCCTCAACCGGCTCGATCTCAGGATACTGGAGAGTTACGAGGGCCTTGAAATTCTCCCATCGCTCGAGAATTGGTGCACTGGCCACAAGGTGGCTCCAGAGCTTTCCAGTGCGGGGTGGTGCTCCGTCAATAGCAAACTGGATGAGCGACAAGGTATCTGTTGCCCCCTGGGCTTTACCATGCTCCGCGACATCCTCGAGATAACTTGGCAGGTCCTGTGCCTGCCCTGAGAACTCCGGGTGTGACACCAGTGGGGCTCGACAGGGTCTGCATGCCTCTTCCATCACGAATAGCATATACGAAGGTCAAATGAATATATATCACGTTATAGTTAATAATCGACAGTGATATTGAGGGTGGAACGAGCCTCGAACGTCCGTGGTTAGTCTCGAGAAGTAAAATGAAAGAGGTGGTCAGCTCGATGCGACCTCAAACGTCTATGGGGTTAGGTGGGGGAGGGTTCTTGTACACGGAACGAGTGGGGAGGGTGTAGGGGTCTTTTATACACGTCACGAAGTGGTCTCAACCACCAAAAACTGAATATAGTCGCCACGTGCGACTCGAAGCTTGACTCTCTGATATGCAGCCTCGCTCGACTGCAAAACGCGCAAGAAACAATGGTATACGTCTGGAACACGTTACGAACAGAGTGGGTGCATCTAAATGAAGCGTCTATGTCTCGAACACGTCTCGAAAGGGCTGGAATGCGTCTGGGAGCGTCAAAGCGTCTGGGTCTCAAAGCAGCTGAGGAGGTCTCGAAGGGGCTTCCAATCGACTCTAAGATGGTGGGGAGAAGTTCCTACAACTCAAAACGGCTTGAAACACGAAGGGGAGATGCCAGGGAGCTAAGCTGTGGCAGGGGAGGAGGACGGCAGTGTGCTGGGGAAGAACCGCTCGACGGAATTCTGTGAAACTTCGGGAGATGGTAGAGGCGTGCGAGGAGAAGTGGGCGAACGAAGAAACACGCGAAACGGCGCACCCAGTCCTGAGTTATACCAATTTTCGTCCTGCAGAGCCTTTCTCCACAAAAATAAGAATATCTCCAGAGGTACTGAAGCGGACGCGACGAAACAGGCACCGTTCGAAAGGTCTCGTCAAGTAGAATCAGAGTCCAGAAAGGCGAGAGGTCCGGCGCGTTGGTTCTCGAGAAAACACGTGTGCAAGCGCAGAGGTAGGGGGGAGGAATGGGGTTACCAAGCAAAACAGCCCCCTTGCGGTGGGCTCCAGATGTAAAGATTGATGATAAAGGACAGTGGGAGGAGACTAAAAGAGGCTCCTGTTGGAAGAGGGTCCTAGTTCGACCCAGGAGGCTAGAGATGCCTGGTAGAGTGTCAAAGAGTGGTGAAAACAATGAAAACGCGCCCTAAAAGTCCAAAAGAATGCTGAGATTCGTCTAATGAGCGTCTGATCTTGGAGAAATATTCTCCCGAGGTTCTGCATCTTTGTTTCCGTCTTCTCATCTCTGGTAATGCGGCTGTTATTATTCTAAGTAAGTACAATGTACTGTAAGTAGTTGTTGGCTTACATAAGCCAACAATGCGTCCAAACACTAAGTAAAAAGACAAGGAAATAAGAACAGAATATATCTGTAAGTAAAAACAGTGAAATAAAATAAAATACCTAGTAGGGAGGCTTCCCTCCCTACACCGGATTTACCCCATTTATGCTAAACTATGGATGAACCCCAAGATCTATGATATGGGAAACTAACTCAGAATTCCCAGGAGTACGAGTATTCGCTCAGCGGATGAAAAATGCCATATCACAGGCTCACAACTCTATCATAGCTGCTCGCATGAAGCAGACAACTATGGCTAATCGTAGACGCAGAGACGCACCGTTTGTCAAAGGTGACTTAGTATATCTGTCTACAGCTAATCTCACGCTACCAAAGGGACATGCCCGAAAGTTGACTCCAAAATTTATCGGTCCGTACGAAATCATCAATGACTACTGAAATAATACCTTCGTGCTAGACCTGCCACCGGGACTGAAACAGCGAGGGATCCACCCCGCTTTCCACGCTAGTCTGCTCCGAATTCACGTACCTAACGATGACCGCCACTTCCCTGGTAGACAACTTCCACAGGTCATAGGAATCGGAAAGGTCGAAAACCTGTCTGTGAAGCAGATACATAAGTGATCACCATGGAAAAGGAGGTGAGTCCCTATTCCAAGTCGAGTACTCAAGTGGCAACAATGTATGGCTGCCGTTGCACGAGGTGTCTCACCTCAAAGCATTTTCCCAATACCTCGAGGCACTCAACATCTCTAATGCCAACGATCTCCTGCAACGCACGAGTCCATCCCAGGACATACCTTTGTTCATAGTCTCCATGGATGACAACACCACCTGCCGCCAAGCGTTCAATATCATCGATCGCATGTTGACAACTGACGACTGGGCTACTCCGTCAGTCCCAGCCGCCTCCCACTCCTCGGCTTTTGCTAAACCCCCTGTCCGAACCCAGAAAGTATATAAAAGACGAACGAAAGGTGCTCGTCCAACTCAACATCCCCCTCGTTCAACGATGCACTTCACTCCCCTCGAGCTCGAATGTTTCTGTGCCACTGCTACTGCCATTCGTGATGGCTCCTTTGATATCAAGCGCGACGTCGTACCACCCGGCTATGTGAACTTTTGTGTTCTCCACACCAACAACCCAGACCCGTTCCTACGATACCCATTGCCACCCGCATTCGGGCATGCATGCACGGCCCCAATGAAGAAACCCAACCAAACTCATCATGGGAAACGAGAATCAGGATATCTCACCTGGGTTATATTTGACCGGTTTGCAGCAGATATGGCCACTCATAAGTGTGCACATTCGAGAAACAGAAAATACCCTCATCGCGCCTCAGAACGAGCTAACGCCAGCCGTGGAAACAAAGAATATCATCGCCCTGGCCCATACAAGCCCAAAGGACGCAACAGAGGGCACAACGAAAACAGGGATGACCATAAAGAAGGACGCCCAAAGTACTTCAAGAACTGTTCTCGCGACTTCCAAAAGACTGGACAGAAGTCTCCCCGTACTGAGGGCTCCCAAGCACCTGACTTTGCTGCCCTTAATGACCCTGCTAACAACCCTTTCCGAGGCTTCCACAACCTGGTCCCGAACGTAGACGACATGTTTAAAGAATTGGAGATTAACTCCTCCGTCGACGGTTCTCAGACCACCCCAGTCGCCTCTACCACAGGTCCTTCCACAGGTTGGACCTTCGCACTAATCCTTCTCGTGAACCTACTCACTTGCTTCATAGCTGCCACCTCTCCTATGAACAGTGTCTCTACCGATTGATCTTCTCTACTAAGATCAGGAGGGCGAATGTAACGAATCGTGGCTCGTAATGCCTCGGAATATACCTCTTCACTTCACCTCGGAATTTACTTAGTTTACACTCTTGTCACTATTTCTTTCTCTCCCTTTCTTTTCTCTTTTTAGATACTCATTTGTCTCCCACCACACTCTGAACGTATATAAGCCCTTAGTACTTGATGTATTCTCCTCAGTTGATCTCGAACAGAGAGACCTTGGATAGTTCTATCGCGAGCCTTCTAAGTCCCAACTCTACCAAGAACCGACTACCGTGTGGCCGAAAAACTTCCCTTTCCGTCACAGGTGCCACTGTCCAAAAAGGTTTGTGTCAATAGCAGGATCCAAAAAAGTATTGCACAGCACTTTTTCCAGTCCTCACTCTATAGTATTATATTCATTCATTTTCTTCAAGCTACTGATACTGGGTTAAAAAGTACACTATTTTGGCTTTAAGATGAGCCTAATATCATGGCATGTCGTGCAGTGGTTGAGGAGTTACAGGTCGTGGAAAAAGTTATGTCATACCTTTTTGAGACACTGTATAATCGTCCCTTGACGGAGAAGCATTGGTGATCACCCGTTGTTTGTCCCGCACCAGTCACAGACTTGGACACCAGGTCCTGCACGCAAACAGGTGGGATAAGAAAGCTGGCATCCAGCGTTCAGAACATAGCACAAGGAGTACAGGGATTGAGATATACATTTCTGAACCAACAGGTGTTTCGTCTTGTGTCCCGAGAACAATCTTCTTTGTTGACGTCGAAGGAGAAATCAAGGCCGGCGACGTTGTCCAATGTCTTAGTGCCCCAGAGTGCAGTGACGGATGTACGTAGAGAGGGAGTCCTGTCTGCTTTAAGCTGCAGCTAAATGGCGCTCATGGCATATCAGGATACAACGTGCTCGCTCACCCATTTGATCAGTTAAGGTAGGACGGATACCCTTGTTCTTCTTTGAACAGGGGAGAGCGCGTATGCATCCAAGATTTCTGGCACTCGCATTTAATGTTTGGCTCTAGCACCTTGCGACGCACAGGAAGGGGTCTGAATAGATTGGTGACTGTAACTGTTGCACCTCGCCAGTGAAAGCGCGGGGATAGCCTTTGACAAACTTGTCAAGCAACCTGAGTTCTCTGGCTCTTTAACCTCCCGTCTCCATCTATTTCGAGGATGGGACTCATATGAACCTCTGAGGCCGTCGCCGTCACGACGGTGGGACCATCGCTTAGGACACAGAGGGAGGAAAGGGCTTTGCCGCGAAGGCCAAAAGTGTGTAAGAGACAACTTCAAATGACGATGGTGTCGAGGTGTAGCGTTTAAACGCTGCGGAAGTGTCTGGATACCCCCGTTAGGCGCCCAACGGGCTAAGTACGCAAAGGACTTTCTCGCCGATGCCTTTCCTCATAGTCTCGTGGGGAGATTCCAGCCCCGTTGTTGATGACCTCGATGGACTTGAGTCCGTCGTTTTGAAAATGAACCTCTCAGCACAGAAAAAGTGAGCAGGGTAACAGGGTTCAGAGCGTGACATGCAAAACGGCGCCGTACCAACGGCAGTTGTACTAGCGTCTGAGCAAGTTTCATTTTTTCACGGCTAATTGAAAGTCTATGACAACTTGATCAGATGTGATGCGACGAACGGTGTGTAATCCCAATAGATAATGTTGACATTGCTTTGACCTCTAGTAGTTCTAGTCAAAAACGTCATGTGGGCCAACATACACGAGTATAGTACATACACATTGCAATGCCAATTTTCATGGTACCCTCAGATTAAACGCCGGGGGACCGTCGGCACTTCCGGTGCGGCGGTGACACTGGGATGGTATAACAGAACTGGTAGCGACTTCCCTTCGACCGCCTCACGTGACGGCCTTCATTACTAAGCTGGCTTGTCTTGTTATAGTCACATCGACTACGGGTGTCGATAGGATATGCCATGAAGGGTAAAGGGTAAGCTGGTCGCTCACCCTAACTTTAACATTGTTTCTAGCCTATCATTGCCTGGCACTGGTCCTCGTGGATCTGCTGGAGTGCCGTCATCACGTCGCGCGGCGTTGCGGGCTTCAGTGTGGGCCATCCTGCACATTATTATCTGTTGCCTCCCTTCCCACCGGTCCACAACGCCTGAAAGTTGGCCACTCTTCTCAGTGCCGATTCATCTCGGAGTCAACGCGCCTTTCGTGCGTTGCCAACTTCCGTGGATGGCGTCCTCAAGGATACAGCGCTGTAGCTGCTGTGCACTTTTTGCCATCGTTCTGCACGACGCACCGGATTGATGTCATCCTGCTGCGACTCACGCTCCGAATCCAAATCCATGAGAGGCCATCATCAAAAGATTTTCCCAAGACGATCGGCCTATCAACGGCCTTTCGTCCAGGCTGACGTCTGGTACGTGGCAGTATTCGTCCCTCCCATGTCTGTCGACCAGTAAATGAGATGCAATTGTCACCTAGAGATGGTATGTTTCCCCCTAAGCCCAACCAACCTCATTTTACGGGCGTTTTCCTACCCTATGTTGCAAATTGAACTGCGGTCTGCGCGGACTATATCCGACTTCTTCGCTTTCGTATACGTTACTTGACCTTTCTGCGGATGTGCCTACTCGGCTGTTTCTCAGTATCCGAAGTGCCGAGATTGCAGGTACTTGTTCGAGATACTTATGAACACATTTACGTGATTCCCCGCAGGCCTTCTTTGACCCTCGTTTTTGATGTCAGGAAAGTTCTGGCGTCCTTGCTATCAGTTATGCGACATCGATTCCAGAGACGCGGTTTGATTCTAAATGCTTGGATGTAGTCGTCATATTCCCGGACTCACTTGTATTATCTTCACAAGGTATTTATTGTACCTCAATCTCCAAGTTTAATCCATTATCTCCTTCCAGTGCAACGCTTTAGCCGTGCCCTTCTGATGACGCACCCATATGACGTTGATACTCTAATCAAGGCGGTAGTTAGGTAATAGCATTTTCCATTGAACTTGCAAGACGGGGAAACGTCGAGTATCTTGGTCCTTACATATGTATTAATCTACAAACTATTTCGATGAGCCATTTGGTGGCACAGGTAGTCAGTCAATCCAATCGTAGACTTGTTCCTGTTCACGGCACGGAGTGAGTCACCGGGCGTCCAATGTCCAACGACTGGCCACGAAGGTGGAGCTGTGGTTCATATATTGGCAAAACTTCCGTGGTAAAGGGTGAAGTTCTTTGCAGAGCGCCCCATTTGTTGCATTACCGACTGCTTGTACGTCAGTTTGAAACACGGAATTCTTGCGGAGCCTTCTGAGAATTCGATCTCTGTGATGGTGGACCCAGATGATACTACTCAGATTTCATCATCAACGAATAAATTTTCTCACAACCAAGGTTGGATCGCGTGTTCGCGGCTCTCGCTTTACCCCGTATTGGATCTTTCGGTGAACTGGCCGCAATCTGCGTTGTGATCGTGGGATAACGTTGGAAGTGCGGTTGCGGGCAGGTGGGATAATCCTAAGTACGTTGAATTTTCGCACAGCCATATTCTCATGGTTTGCAAACTTCAAACTGAAACTTTGTCGCTCTCTTTCTACTTAATCCACTGTGGAGGTCACGCTAGGCAACCCTTCTATTTACGAGGGTATTCAACGTCAAGTCCAGAAACTCTGGCATGAACGCAACATATTCAGTGGAGGACCGCACTCGGAGATGGAATTATTCCGCGATATAGAAACAAGTTCAGGTTCACGAGTGCTCCTTGCCAAGGCATGAGGTCAGTGGAAGGCTTATCAGCCAATGAATATGAAGAGGTTAACACCTGACTGAACTTGGTGAATTAGAGACATGTGCTGCTCGTGTTGTAGCTGATCACAGGTGTGCAATATGAACGTAGTACGTCTTTTCCGCAATATTCGGGTACTGGGAAGTTGAAATAGATCGATAAACATTATGTACCGAGATCAGATTGCTATGAAGATGATCTCAGGAGCGCTGCCTGAGCTATCCATCATCCCATGACACTGCTATACGTTTTCCGTGGTTTTCCTTCGCAGTTCAGTTCTGCCCGTAATAGTGTGTGCTCCAGAAGGTGAGCATCGTGCTATGAATCAAGATACGGATCTATGAACCGTTGTTGATTCAATGAAGTAGAGGCATTTGCCACTCTGCCCCGTTGACATTGGCACTGCATCCAATGAACCACGCTGAACATTGGCTGCAAACTGACACACCATGACAGCCCCTTTAAAAATGCAAAATGCTGCAGAAATGGAACCTCCCATCTACGAGTATCCCATTCGACAATGCTTAACGAGACCAACCACGAAGGGCCCGTGCATCACAACGGTCCAGCTACCTCGTCTGTCATTCCCTTGTTATTCCACTCATGTGCGCTCATGCCATGACACCTAGTTCCTTTAGCACGCTTTCTACTACGCAACCTCAGGATGCAGTATTGAATGCCCCTCCCGCCAGTGATGTGAGTTCTTGCCAGGAGAGCAGCTATCACACGAACTTTCTCTCACTCTTAACAACCCTCTCACATTTTTTCATTGTTCTTTTTTACAGACCACGGTACCCCAACCCGTGCTGGTCGCAAGTGGTGACAGAATTCGGACAGTGTTCGGATGGAATAACAGTCCACTCGAACCATCGCATCGTTAAACAGAGCTTCCGCTGGAAATGAAATGACACATATGTTTTGACATGAACTCTCTGTCTTTGTTGTCTCTGCCTGTGTTCCTGTAATTACTTTGTACGATGTCAGATATTAGTTTACTAGTTTAGTAACCAAAACCCTCTCTGCGACAAGCCTTCGACACCTTACAAAGAGCCTAGTTTACCGGACCACTTATAGTAACTCTGAGCTACTGGCTTGCCTCGTTATGAACCAGTGCATTAACTAAGGAATTGCTTACCATCTAAGACGATAACGCAGCTAGGTTGTCAGTTTGGTGCCAACACAATACGCGCACATTTTCTTTTTTTGAAAAATATAGCATTGTCCGAAGAATCATTGGGTATCTAACTTGAAGCATTCGTAGGTATATATTGTTGTGATTTTGGAAATTCATTGGCTTACTCTGGCGCAGAGTCGGAATTTTTCATGCACGTTGCCACGCACCTGGCGCCAGGCACTTCGTTGGCTGAGCGTGAGCGTGACCAGTTGGTACAAATGTTTACGCAATTTAATTTCTCCGCTTAGGGGCTATTCCCATTTTATGTAGTAACCGAATCTGGAGGCTGCTGTGGTCATTGCAGCGCATGTCCAGCTCTGCCTCCAAGAAAACCCCGCGGAGATGCTTCTCCTTTCTCCGCAACGGACTCACTTTGCTTATACTCTAACCTCATACGATCCCCTTGAAAATGATCAAGAGAGAATGTTAAGAGAACGGGGCGTCAACAGCTGCTCAGGACAGATGTTGTATTCCAGTATGAGACTGTCTTGACTTCGATCCTCACTAACCTTATGTTACAGATTTGTCGATTTCCAATCGCACGTTGAACACTGGAATGTTTCCAGAAGAGCATCATATGTTATCTTCACAGAGTACTTGCTTTTCGTCATTTTTTTTTCAGCGGAAGCATTCGTTGGCCTTGTAAATCACACTACCAACTTAGCGCTGATGGATTCAAGCTCCCATGGCTTGTCAAAGCACTGCTCGAGATAGCCACCAGTTACAGTGTATTCGAATACTAGCTGTGGCGCCACCGTGACTACGCAGCATATGTAGGGTTGCCTGCATGGCAGTGAGCGGCGGTCGCTTGCTATGCTTTGCACGCCACAGAGAGGGGTTGTGGGTGAACGTGATTACGCGTTAACGTGTCTCTATTGTCCTGAATTTGCTCATACGATTCGCCAGTGTCCAGTTCACACAGTGGTCTATTTTTCCCGTCTCGACTGCATATTCGAAGTTGTTGGGGTTATCATACCATTAGAAGTGTAGTCAACACGTCCGAGAATCTTCAATGGCATAGGATTAGTACTTGGACAGTTGTACAACGTCCCAGTCAATGGATACTCACTTTTCTGATTCCACTGCCAGTATCGTGGTGTGATGCGGAACTCGTATGTAACGGCTTTTGGCCGCTGAGACAATATTAATAGGTTATTACTTAAGAACAGCAGAGTGAAGTTTTTATGCTGGTTAAAGGGGAAATTCTTTTCGGGGCATCATATTCTTCCGCAATGATGGAACTTTGTATCGATCCCCCGTGGAGCTCGCGCTCAATCACAAAAGGATGCTGGGCAAATTGTGCGGTTTCTATTTTGAGTGGCAAGTGAATCAAAGTAAAGTTTAAGTGAAGGCCATCGTTATATGTTTCAAGATGCAATGTGGTATGGACACGTTCTACTTCCGTTGGCTTCGCACAGTGGGGGCATTACCGTCGCGCGTTTTGGGAGGTGGAGTCGGTTGGCCGCGATGTTGATCTTCTCCTCAAGGGTGGAAACCCTGTCCCACTCGCGGAGAACCCACTTGCAAAGCCGTTACCTGTGCTCACCAAACACTGCATACACAGCAAGGGCTGGTGCGTTGCTAGCGGTTGTATCGTGTATTTCGGGTTTGTGCGGACCCTGTCTGCATGGTCGCGGAGGTAATAGGTCAATTTTGGGCCTTAATACGAGCATTCGCGTAAACATTTTGTATGAACTCCGCGGTGGGAAGTCAATTCGAAAGCCCTCGATCAGACTCATGGTTCTGCAGTGCACGCTCCTGGTCAAAATACGATGCCAATGGAGGAGTGCTCAGCAAGTAAGAGCATGGGGTTGTACCGGAAGGAACTCCATGTTGCGCGTATGGCGTAAACATGACCTACACTGTCTGTCCTGCGGTGGAGCGTGGCTTGACCACCGATCGTCCATTGGGCAGTCTGTGTTCCATATTTCACAGCCAAACCACCACAAGAACGATGATCTGGAGTGGCCAAGGCTATCCATTATTCCAAAGCACGGCGCCAGGGCAACGTGTCGCGTCGTCGGGAGTTTCAGCGACATTGTTAAAGTTCTTGTCATACGTGCAACAGAAGGCAGCATCGTGTTATAGCCCAAGATGTAGATCTACATGCTGTTTGCCTCAGGGAAGAAACCCACTCAATGACTTGACGTGGCAGAATCTGCTGCTCCTCGACCAATGCATTCAACGGACCCTGTGGAATGCTTGGAGTTTACATAACTGCCCCTTTAAAAAACGAAGCACTTAATCCACAGCAAGTGCAAAGACTTACAGAAACGACTATACCATTCACTGACGATGTTCTACCATTACAATTTGCATTCTTACCCTCATGATCCAAGGGCACCGGTCCATTTCAATGGTACTAACCCGTAGGTTACCAGTCACCCCTCTTTAACCTAGGCGTCGTCAGCTCATGAACCGATTCAGACGTTCATACACACTTGTGGGGGCTCTGGGACCTAACTCGCCTGCAGGCACAGCCTCTACCAACGCTGTGCGAGCTTGCATGGAGAGCGTTCGACGCACCTACGAGTTTCCTAATAAGACTACGTTATCCGAGTCGGTTACAGATCCCAGTAGTAGCAAACTTGGAAAACGGCTGATAAGGAATGATGGCGTTCCTTCGAATTCCCAACTTCCTTAGAGGAGACTACCTGTAGAACGCAGATAGATAGTTCAGCGACAGCGATTACTGGCTGCCGACCTTATTTGTGTATTGTCTTCCTATAAACCACATGTTTTCTTCCTTCGTATGGCTACCCCTACGAAAGTTTCAGAGCATCCTCTAGGCCAACGCGTACTCACATACATTGGGCTCTGTAGGATGTTGCAGAGGGTAGTCGTACTTGCCATAACTACCTGATGTTGGAGCACACCAAGTCTGCACCGCCCTAGCAGGGTTCCCTGACGATCACAAAGCTGCCAACCCCTGGTTCGGATTCGGATGCCATGTGTGAACCTCCGGCCCTTCCCTCGGGTGTTTCTACAGACCAACCCGGGGAAAATTATCAAGGCTAGCTTGCTATTCACCGGTTTTCCTTTGACTGTTGCATGTATTCATCTATCCCATTGGAAACAATAATCCTCGAAGTACGTACCGACTGTATTATCACGCGACGTGCGATTGATCGGTTTGCATAATAGGCACCTGTAATAGCCTTCCATAGAAAACGAGGGAAGAAACTCGAGTCTTCCGCTTCATAGCAGCCAGAATGCGGTACCTTCAGTGGCCAACAGTAATTACGACGGTGGTATAACCAAGAGCTGCACAATGGGGTTTCTTCCTTCGGAGGCACGTCACAATGTCAGTAAACGGTGAAGAGGAGTTGACTGGGTGGAAACACACTGGAGGTCATAATTGTAGAGGTGACGCAGTGAAGAGAAGAAAAAAAAAAGATCGGGTGGCTGTGCTGTTGTAGAATATCCCGTTGAGTCTTTCCAACTGACCGTCACTGCTAAGCTCTCTCGCAAGCCAGTTGGACCGTCTTGATTCCTCGTTACCGGTAGCGCAAATGTTTATGCGATTTCGAGTTCTCCTCTGGCTTCTATAGTGGCCGAGATTGGAGGTTGCTGTGGTCATGCTGTGGGCCGTCTGCAGACAGCAACAGCATGCTTCCGAAGCCATGTTCCGCTTGGTCCAGTGTGATGCAAAATGGTCCAACTCCGCCTTCTAGAAACTCCATGGAAGTGCTTCTGTCGTCTCCGGTGCGGACTCACTTTACATCTACTCCAATTCCATCAATTCATAGAAGCGTGCTGTAGACTTCGTGGCGCCAGAGGCCCATCCCGGTCTATCACCCTCCATGAACATTAACTTCTATGCATGTCGGTCCACGTGTGTTGGCGTTTTGTGGAACCACCGGTTCTATCTGCTACTCATTGTTTCGTTCATCAACAGTTGTCCCTCGGACTTTGTCGACATTGCGGATTCGACTTTCCAGCATAAAAGACAACTATCTGGCCTGGGCTCCTCCTGTCAGCTATGCCGCCTCTCTGTAGAAGAAGCTCTTGCCTTGCATCCGTTATCGCTCAATGGCGATGCATGAACTACAGTAAGTACGCCACGACATCTCAATGCATTTTGGTATGACCATTGTTTAGCTCTTTATGTCCCATCAATCCCGCGTGCAGTATGTCCTCGAACGAACTGCTCTGTGCTGTGCGTTTTTCCATCGTTAACCCCTCAGAAGCGTGTGATGCTAGCGGATCTAACATGCTCCTATCACCATCCTTTTCATTTTCGCGTTCATTCACTCGTCTCTGATAAATATTAAGAGTTGGATTGTCGAGGGGACAGGTGTATCAACAATCGCTCAAGATTGATGTTTTTGTTTTGTCCGATACGGGGGTGTGTCGGCCTTCTATCCTTCCTGACTCCACGTTACAGATTTGGCGATTTCCGATCACATGTTGAAGTCTGAACAGGTTCCAAAAGAGTACCATATGATATCCTCACACAAGACTCCATTTCTCGGCGGAAGCGCCTTACAGATTTCACTGAAGTGGTGACGAATTCAGGCTCCTAACCAGGGACGATAACCGGTTTGTGTCTTGTTCCCTTTAGCTTGGCGATGTGTCAGAGCTGGCGACGACTAAGTGTGTGCCCAGCACTAGTTGTTGGAGGTTTCCTGTGCAACGAGCATTGAGTTGGCCATACGGAGAGTAAACAGCGTCCGTTTACTATGCCTTGCCACCCCACGAAAAACACGTAGGTAAGTACGATCATGAGACGTTCACATGTTTATGTTGTCTTCCAGTGAGACACTCCTTGTGTGGTATCACCAATGATACTGAATTTGCTTCCAAACTCTTCGATCCCCTGAGTTAACCACATCGACAGGTGGAGGGGAGGTCATTATTTTTGTCAGCTACTCACTCCGTTGCCTCCCATCAGCTGGTAAGCCATCTCATGGTGCTCGACTGAGTACTGCACGATCCCCGGGTAGCTGGTTCATTCAGTATCCTTTTTTCATCTCAGCAGTTTGCGTATTTGAAGTTGGCAAATATAATGCCATCGGAAGTGTAGGTAACACGTTGGGACAACTTCGATAGTACGGGTTGAGTACATGGGGCTCCGCTGTGATGGACGGACCGGTGTCCCTGACATTCTAGCGCAACAGGCAGCGGACACTCGTTTCACTGATTCCTCTGCCAGTATCGGTCGTACAATATAGGTTGCCTGTCTTCTACGATTGAACATGTGGGAGAGTGGCAAGCACAGTCTGCCAGCATGCTGAAGTTTTTGTACCGATTGGAGGTCTGTTTTCGAGTATCGTATTCTCTTCACAGGTTGTAATATCAATTCACATCGATCCCCCGCGGAGATCGCACACCCAACCACAAGAAGATCATCGAGAGACCGCTCCTGCTTCCATTGTCAGTGTCAAGTGAACCAAAGTAAAGTTCAGGCGAAGATTGATGCCTGATCCTACCACATGTCTAGTTGCACCTTGAGCTCCATTGCATGCAACCTGGTGTGTGCACTTTTGTTGACCCGAATTTCAGCAAGATCTTGGGGTCACACGGGTGATACCGTAAAGTGATTATTCAACTTCGGGCCTAGATAGGAGTACTCGCGTAGATGTTTGTGCCCCCTTGAACGAACCCCGCGATAGGGAGTGGAAATCAATCAATCAAATTCACCGTTCCACAGTGCACGTTCCTGTTCAACGTCCGAGGAGTGGAGACATGATAAGCCCGTAGGTTCGGGCGCGGGGTTGGGAGGAGCTCCTAGTTGCACCCTACATCGCCCGTCCTGAAATTTTCAGGGAACGAAAAGCGGTACAGACTACCAGTATGTGGTTAATAGATCAGTTTAGTGATACCGACCACCTGGTTTGTTGTCATTATTCCATCCTTCGCGAGAAAGTTTCAGAGGGTCTTGCAGGCCAATGCACGCCCTTCGGTGCTCCGCAGGATGTTACGAGCCCAAGTTTGGCCAGCCTCGCCTGTGATAACCGCACGTTTTGACACCGGGTCTTCTGGTAGACATTGGACTTAGTATGAGAAATTTGCAATTGCGGTAGTCGTTGGACTGCTCCCGAATCTTGAGAGTACTGAATCGGCTTGTTTGAAACGGGGTTTCTAAATATCAAGGTGTAGTATTGTTATTCCGGACTCATTGGTTTTCAAAGGTCTTGTTTGGTTTCGTGACAGCTTTGCATGGCCTTACAGTCATGCATCTACCTGCGTATCCTGTTATACAAGGTGATCAGAGTACATACCGAGTGTAATATTACCACGACCAATCACAACTGTTCCGTTTGCACTAGACCTACCTGTAATATAGCCTTCTACAGGAGACGCATGCCATCCATAGAAGACATTCGAGGGAAGCCCGTTGGCTATCTTTGATGTATTCGTAGTACTTCCATTCCTCCCCTCTAGGGTAGGGTAATTCAGGCATGATGCGTGAGGTTTAGTTCATGAAATGCAAATGAACTGTGACTATTATTCAAGTCACTATAGTACGTCTATCACCACCTTATCCTAGAGAACGAGCACAGTAAAACGTCACTGTCCGTAGCAGGCATTACCAGTCACGGCACTACCAAAACGCTTGAATCTGAGCAAATCACTGTCCTTCGTCATTGGGGTGGGAGGGACGGGTCGCGAGGGATAAGTACTTATGTAACCTAACTAGTTCTGGTTGTCGATAGCAGGAGGTTGTTGATGATGGCAAGATGACGCGGGAAATGCAGTTAGTATGTTCTTCTGCATGTCATGTTCGTGGGCCATGGTAGAATGTCAGAATACAAGCAGGCCAAGTGACGTGTCCCGACAAAGCATGCGAAGCCTGCGTACCTAAAACCCATTTTCGACGTTTTGATCTATCTTGTATGTGGCAACCATGTATCCGTCCAATTGGAAGTTATGGAGCGAGGACGGTGCGAGGACCTAGCAAGTTTACAGCCTCAACTACACCATATAATGCCGTACCGGTCATTGACCTCTGTTTCGACACTCAAAGAGTGTTTCACGTTTCAGCATGTGGTCCAGCTCAACAGTCAAATGAGGAGGATCGACGGAGCGTTATCTAGCGAGGCAGTGCACTGTGTGGAAAATTTGCGAAAGCTAGTGACTGTTTGAAGAACAGGCCTACCTTCCAATTCCTGTGCAGGAGGGTTGGAGCAAACAGAAGCATTGTTTTAGGGCGAATAATACGAACCATCTGTGTAAACTCGATCGCCAGTCAATATTCCTCTGTAATATTTGCATGCTCCTGAAGAGAACTGCCGCTTGCTCATTTCCTTCGAATTGGGTGTCGCTGGTGGACAGAGACTCCTGAAATGATTGCTGTAGTGTGTAGACGCACAAGTGATGCCGAAATTCTGGATGCTGTAGGACAGCGCCGTCACGTTTCACCGATCGCGGATGAACTCACATGGCTGCAGAGTGGCGGGCTTATGTAAAGAAACTTTATTGTTTGACAGGTTTCTCTCCCTTGCTCTGGTTTGTTTTGCTTGTCTTCCTTGGGGTGGTCAGAATTCTGGAATATCGGATGATATCTTGTTTGTAGGGGCGAGCTTCGGAATCGGGGTAGCCAGGCCCGGGCCTCTGGAGAAACATTTGAAGCTGAGAGGGCCGTGCTGTGCACGATATCCAGCTCATTTTGGAACAGATACAGATAATTCCTGCAGGCAAGTACAGTCACTTGTACCCTTCTTACTTTCAATTGGTTGAGCATAACGATGGCCAACTTTGTGGTCTGATTCAGTCTGAGGAGCTATGGCTGCAAAAGAAATTCAAGCAATATCCGGTTGATACAATACCATACTTATCATTTAGGGTCGTCGTCCTTCAGCCCTCCTTTTATGGCATCGGAACCATAAGTTTGAAAACCAAAATGTGAGCAGTTTACGCGTTTCACCTGCTCCCCGGTGGGACATGGTTTGTATTTTGAAATATATAGCAATGGACCTGCGCTTGCGCCAGTAATGCATAAATGCCAGTTATCCCAGTTATGGCCTTCACACAAGCATCTGGGACGATTTTGTGTAATAGAAGCTATGTTTGTTTTGGTGCCTCTTATTACGATACCACTGGCACTTGCACCAGCACCAACTATAACTGCCTATTTCAGGACTTGAAATAAACATAATAACTATGGAATTGTGCAAGGTTCGTTGCACGTTGACTGTACATGCCTATGTATACAAAGTCATGGCTTGGATTGTCATAAAATTCGAATATATGGTTTTACAGCTACATAAATGACGGTTGACGCAAGTGCTGGTCCGATACTATACGAGAAACGTGTTTCACCCGGCCTGGAAGAGGTTAGAGGACGTCGTGCCACCTTCAGGAATGTGCTCTGATTAGCACGTAGTTATAAAGATGGATTCCCAGTTGTCTCCGGGTATCCGTTTGATTACCCGGTCAGCTGGACTTCTTCAGAGTTAAGTTTGAACTCAGAACATCTGTCACACGCCACAATGATTATACGTACTTGCAATGCGTACCGTTTGGGATACTTTCGCCGATTTTAAGGGGAAGTTTAACTTCTCCAAAAACATTCTCGGCAACTGCCAGGTTAGCATTGATGGTCATATTCCTATTTCTCTGGGTGTGATCGGATTTTTCTGCTGTGGTACTGGTTCACCCCGCGGTAATCTGGAGTTACTGTAAGATTCTCCTCGCATTTAACGTACACGTGGACCGCCAACCACTTGCGTTCGCTCTGCATAAAAGGCTCAGCGCTCATTGTTAACTGTCTTCTTTCACCAGGAATGGAAATATTTGGGTCCACTTCACGCAGGAATTGGACGGCGTTCCGCATCTTAGACTCATCGTAAACGCTAAAGATAAGAATTCCCTGCTGTGGGTTCTGGTAAACCGTACGGTAGTTGGTAACTGGGTACTGAGTCTCCAGATCACCATTGCCATAGCTGACCGGAAGAAATTATGATGCATGAAGCCTTGTACAAGCCATCTTGCATAGAGGCAGTAACTGGTTTGTGGCCAGCGCTGTATGGCGAAGCCACTCGCATGAGCACCTGCAGAACATTGCTTCCTACACTGCGATCATTGCTTTGAGAGATGAGTCACTAAATTTTTGAATCTGCACATGATATGTTACTACTAATCTGCTAAGCTGACGGCGAAAGCCCCGAACGTAAACAGGATAACCCGAGGCGCTTGCCATGTGAACATGGATAGTACGTGTTTCAAATAGACATGAGTAGCATGAAGGCTTCCGCTACCTATGTTGTTTGAGCACACCGAATCTACGTCCGCGTGTTACTTCTGGGCGTCGTGTTCGGTGGCGTCTCATCATTTTGGCATCGCAGATCACATTTCATGCATGTTAGAAGGTAGGGGTCACCTGATAATTTGATAAAGGGTGCATCGGTAGCTCTTCTGTTAGGGGGGGGGAGGAGAGCTCCTTATCGTTCGATCCTGGCGCAAGATCTACTGCGCCACAAAGTCGTTGGCTGCTGAGGCCACATTCAACAGGCCTAGATAGATGCCTGGGTTACATGCATACGGAACCCGTTGCACGCATACGCCCTGGACGTATAAAAAGGTGGCGTGTTGCAGAGTCCCAACACTGTGTCAGTAAAACCATACCGCATTGATAATGTCCGACAATACATACTCGCAGTCTTTCCATGCTGGCCCGGAAGGGCTCGAAACGGTGGAATCAAATGATTCCACACATGACCTCTCGGAAACATTCCCTGTCGCCATGATTTGCCCCAATTGCAAGTCAGCTTACCTACAGGTCCAAGGCCAGTTATTTTACAATGCTGGTGCCAGTCAACGCCATCGCAACGACGAAGCCCCTGTTCACTACCAGGGCACCAATCCGTAAGTCGCTTCTCTCTGCTTTATTCGGCATGTACCCCATGCAGCGACACAGGCGTTCTTACACACTTGATCGCGCTGTGTGATACGCCACTGTTTTTTACTTAGTCCAGTGCCGTTGACATGCGCAGAAACTCCATCACCAGGATATGATGTTTGCGGCCGCTGGTATTAACAAGACCTTGAAGGATGGGCGTGATAGACCTGGCATGGAACCTACATTGCTGCTGTGCCGTATATGATGTTATCTGTATGCTTTCCGTCCATTCAATTTCATTCCAGAAATATGCATGTAATAAAATACTTACTCTCAGAAGTGTGCATCGTGATTGGAAGGAAGTTTCAGCGTATTTGTTCTCTGGCCGCGATGTCATCACGCACGGGCGGGTTATGAGTCAACTACTGTGACATGGGAATCATATCATCAATGAACTGAGCTCAGAAAGTAGAGAGGAAATACCTTGTGATATAACAACAAAGCGTGGAGTCGCGAAGTCGACTGGCATCGGACATATCGGAGTTCAAATCTGCCCCTTGCCATACTGGTAGTATGTAGCGGTACTATTAATACCTCTTACGCCAGCAACATGCACCAGGTGACCGTTGGAAGACTCTATCTCGGACAGATGGTCTCGGCCCTCCTATCTTCACCCCGTGTTCCCGGAACAGACGCGTTATCGTGCATGTTAGATGCCTTCGGGACCGCCATTGCAAAATGTCTTCGTGATGCACTTCCGCCACATGCTCGAGCAGGCATACACCGGCATCGACTGTCCGCGCCCCCCATTTCCATGGATTCTACCGCCAATTGGTAATTCTAGATGTTCCGCGTATAGTTCCAACCCGACAACTTTATGGTGTCCGTCACGCACGATAAACGACAGTTCCTTATTACATCATATGGAACGAATACATCAAGAGCAGGGGAAAATGTCGTCATTGAATTCTTACCTTCTAATATCGTAAAAGTCATTCCATGTGGCACATTTTTGGTTAACTTGTACAAGGCCTGCAGGGTGATGTCACTTATCTTGGTGATTGGGGGATACAGGTAACCCTTATTTATACGTGGAAAGTGAATTAATACAACACTTCCGACCCAAGGTTCGATTTGGCATGGTCGCAGTTGGTTTTGAGGTGCCTCGAGAAGCAGAATCTGCCCTTAATGTCAGTTGATACCAGTCAATTCTTCAAACGGTGGAGGATGGAGACTAACGTGCTCTCGTAAACCGGAGAGAGTGGCGAGAGTCGAGTGTCAAAGAATACATGGAACTTTTACCCGTACAGAGGCGTAAGTGAGGTTGGCGGAGAATAGAAAAACATAGCCCTGGAACGGCTGGGCCAGCTGGGCTTGATCACTGACGTGAATGGTACCAAGGTCGTCGACCTGGAAAGATGGAAAGCAGTTCTCCGGAACGTGGGCGAGTACCTCCGATTACATTAGCTAAACCTCACTATATACGTGACCGAAGATGGTAAATCGATTTACCTAACCCGAGACATCGCAGGTGCGACCAAACGGCGCGAACAATGCCATTCTGACAAGATGGTTTATGTAGTGGCTTGCAGCAGGATCTTCATTTTGCGCGATGCTTCAAAATCCCGGATCCGGGGGGCTTCCCTTGGGCCAATTGACCCGAACACATGAATTCCCGATCGGTATTGGGTATGAGTACAAGTAGCGGCACCGCTGTCCTTCTCGATCAGATCATCAAGGAGTCATCATCTGCATTGACATCACGGCGGAATAAACAACTAAACCCTTCAATTCGGTCAGGTTGTTACCCCTAAAGCGACGGTCAGTACGCTCACGTATGTTTGCCATGATGAAACCCAAGAATCACGAAGTTTTACCACCGCCGCCTGAGGTCGACGCACCTTCTTTGGCAGTGTCTATACGTACCTGCGATATCATTATCCCACCCGAGGCTTCCATGCTATCTCATCTGCATGGGAGGCGCGGGTGGGCAAGTTGTTGAGTCAGACCGTTACAAAGGATATGATGTTAGATCGGTATATTGGATGATTGTACGCGTAGACTCCAGTAAAAGTTGCAGGATGGTCAATATGATGGTACATATCCTTTTACGCGGGAAAACGTATTTCGGCCTCGGAACCCAAACTATATCAGTCTCAAATGTAACTACAGTAGACTCACAACGTAGATGGGCATATCCACCAGGTGCTTGGTCATGTGGTAGGTCATGAAGAACATTACCGACAGCATTAACATAGAGTCACGCCTATTTCATCCACGATCAGGTCTCCAGTCACACTACATAGCGTGTACGCCTCCTTTCTGTCCAGACCATGTTCGGCCACTAAATAAGCAATGATGCTATGCACAGCAGTACAACTCAGTCCGCTGATATCTGCGAGTCGCGCTCAAGTAGCACGGCAACAATATGGGAAGAACCGAATACTGACCAGAGCCGGCCCCCAAGGTGTGTAATGGTATTCCTCTTCTCAAGGAGTGGAACTGGATTCCACGGGTGTCGGGCTGATGTATCAGTCGCCTGGTGCGAGGTCCCGAACGGCAGAGTGCTCCCGCACAATTAGTGTACTTTTCCCACTTTGGAATCGTTGCTGGTTCAAACTGGGGGCGAGTGAGTGCGCACGTAAGGATGAAGGACTTGTTTTTGAAGCCATCTAAGCATGTTCAAGATCTACCCCCATCCCGGACACATGCTCGTCGTCGGGACTGGCACAAAGTGTGTCCTGGGATGTGGGTCTCTCATCCAATCCCAAGGTTGACTGCCCTTGCGATTTCTTCTTTGGGCCAGGAAACGACGATTGCGATGGTATCTCTCTGTGAATGGCACTCTCGTTTTCGTCGACCATCATCAAACCGACGGAAGAACCCTGGTCATCGTGGTCATCGTGGTCATCGTCGCTCTCCCATACGCCAGGTAATTCGCGGCCTCAATTAAAGGAGTCTCGAGTGACCCTGGGGCATTGGCGTGTTCCGAAGTTCTGTTTCTTCCTCACTGCAGAGGGAGCACGGGGAGATATTGGCTTGAATCTTCTGCACAGGCCAAGTACATGTATGCGTCCCGAGGAATAAAATTGACGGTCCATGTGAGACAACTCATATGATCAGTGGGCACTCGGCTACATCAATCTTGTCAAAGCCAAGCATATAACCCTTCACAAACAGTGTGCTGCAGCACACTGAAATCAACGTTCAAGATTACCATTGTTCTCACCCACTCACCTTTGATACATGGCAGGCTGAGGCAGAGTCACGTGCTTCAGGAATTTTGTATACATCACCTGACCTTTATAAAAGTTATGCAGGGTTTGAATTTTATTGCCCCGCCGCCTCGGTGCCTCATACGAACAGTTGAGCCTGGCCCTTGAGCTTGACCACCCCTCAACGTTCTCAACAATGCCACGATGGAATACTTGGACAACGTATTACCTTATGGACACATTTACACTTGTCACCAATTCATACTTCCCACCGAAGTCCATCACGTCAGTCAACTCACCTCCGTCATCTTGTGCAGCATGTCCATCCTGTTACGGATATCCACAGTAAGCCCAGCATCATTCATTCCGACGGCATGTCACCTGAACCACTGCAAACCAAGTCAGCCACTTTACCCCGATAGAACAAAATGCGCGGTCCAGTTAGACGCGTAGATACAGCGCGATGGATCCCTTACACAATTGTTTGGCAGCCAAATTCATACCGCTCACATAGGGTGGCCTGGGATAGTCGACCACAGCCCGGGTTCCCAGTTCCTACCGTTCCTCTCGCCTCCACATCCAGTCTAGTACTAGTGCCCACCGGCAAGAAGTCCCAAATCTTGAGTGCAGGCCTGTAAACATGCACGGGCCCATTGACTGGTCGCCAAAGGATCGCCTGAGACTAGCGATGTCCGATTTGGGTGATGTTGGGCTCAGCTGACCATTGAAGGCGTTACATAAGAGCCGGAGAATGTTACGATGGTTCCTGATGGAATGGTTGGGATACTGGGAAGTAGAAAGCCTGTAGGCAACATTCCTTTGTGCGCATCAGCAGCGAATTTGAATATAGTGGTGATTTCGTTCGCGTCTAATAGCAAGGGTCGACATCTCGCGGTTCTAGGAGTTTTACGAAGTTGGATCATGGAAGTCAACGTAGCGAGGTGGCTCATTATAGAATTAGATTTCGCAAAGCTCTAAATATACTCCTGTCAAGAATTAAGTCCTGCGTAGCACATGCAGACAATAAACCAAGACATGTCTCTTGCATGTCGCGATCACACTATATCCTCTTCATCCCTCACGCGTCATCATCCAACATCTTCCTCGGCGCCGAATCCCTGCCAGTTAACTGCACGTGAGGGTGGATCGTAACCTCCGAAGGATGTCAGGTCTGATAGATGCCGCATCGTGGGTCTTCCATGGGGACAATTCCAAGGTTGGTCCATAGATGCCATGTGTCGTACGATCTGCTCGGCCCCAGAGCATATTTGCAACTTAGTTACTCATGCGAAAAAATTGGCTGAAGAACGCACAGCAGTCATACGCGACTTGTCTAGCGGTCGTCCTATCATGACACTCCGTCTACAGGCACGCATCGCAAACATAGCTCGCGCTTTCGAACATCGCACCATCGTACCCCTTGGACGGTCTTGCATTAGGTGGATGAGCTCTTCCAGATCTAGTAAATAGGCGTCTTGTGGGTTAGTGGCAATCGGACGCGTCAAAGGGACGATTACCTTTCATATCGAATACTGTATCCTTGGAAACAGGTTGCGCTATGAGGTGCAATCGAGCGCTTGGCGAGCTTTCCTCCTCATCACTTTCAACGTCAGTAGCGCAAGCACGATGGCCCGCGCCACCCGATACCTCGACCGGACCAACCTCGAAGCCGTTGCGTGTTAGTACATCCATATTCTCAAGCAGCCAGCTCGTCTGCCGCTGTAAGATTCAATGATCGGGGCCTACAGGAACAATCACTGTCATCAAACTAGACGGGATGACACGAGCGTGAAAATACAAGCCATACTTGAACAGGCGCTGGGACTCGATGACTGTTGTCTCTTGCAGAGTTTCAAAATTCCATTTTTCATCTGCAGCATGTTGGTCCACCACGAACAGGTCATCCTCCACGCGTCTCTCAGGCTCTCCCTTGTCCGTGTCCATATCGGTTGTACATTTTCGAACGATGATGAACCCGAGGTTAAATTGCCCCACCACGTCCATATGCGTGAAATCTTCCTTGGAAATTATCCTAGAAAGAGCAGCGGAGGCGATCTCGTTTGAAGTGTCGCTCACGAGGTTGGCGTGCTCGACAACTGCGTCATTTCTCTGCGCGGCTGCATTTTGCGATCGTATCCTAACCGATAGCGGGGTGGCATGACTTCGGGAACCGTAATCCTCGTAGAGGGCTCGCAAACTATCTAAATCAACACGAAGCATGACGTCGCTGTCGTAGGATTTCGGCGTTTTGCATAGTTTAGACTTGGAAACTACTTTCGCATTATCGGGGACGTGACTCTCCACGAGTGTCGGGCTGATGTCCCAGTCGCCTGGTGAGAGGTCTGCAACGCCAGAGTCCTCCCGCACAACTGGTGTACTTTCGCCGCCTTCGGATCGTCGCCGGTTCAAACTGGAGACGAGCGAATGCGCACGTGAGGACGAAGGTTTTTTTGAAGCTACCTGAGGATGTTCGAGATCCACCTCCATCCTGGAAACATGTTCATCGTCGGAACTGACGCAAAGTGTGTCCTGGGAAGAAGGTCCCTCGTCCAGGTCCAAGGTCGATTTCCCTTGCGATTTGTTCTTTGGGCCGGGAAACGACGATCGCGACGGCACCCCTCTAAGAGTGATATTGTCATTTTCGTCGACCTCCATCGAATTATCGGTAGAACCCCGGTCATCATCGCCACCCTTCCTTATCCCCTGCCGACTGCCCTCAGCGGCAAACCTTGAAAGATCCCCTCGTCCAGGTCCAGTGTCAGATACCTTCGCGCGCTTTGCAAGTCGTCCGTCCCTTCCACCAGCATCACTCATGTTCTCCCCCAGGACCCTTTTCAAATTCCACACTGCCCCACTCGTGTTCAGTACAGCTTGTACTGAACGTGGCTTCGCACGTTCGGAGCCCGGGTATACAGGTGCAGCTTCCGATCCTGACGTAGATACCGGCAATCCTCGTACTTCAGTAGTCGAAAGGGGTGCCCTAGACCTTGGTGCCGATATGGGACTTATCCGTGCCTGATCTACACCTTCACTTCCCATCGTGCCATTTTCTACGGTAGGCTCCCCACTCGCTATATTCATCCCGTCATTCACGTGTACTGGAGGAAAGGATGGCTTTTTTCTCGTGTTCCCCTCTGTAGCGGCCTCGGATACCAGTCCTTTACCCGTTCGGGGAATCCCCGTATCTGGAATGGCATACGCGGGCGCGACGAGCGTAGGAGACGGAGGTGGGCACCCATCTGGATCGTCATTCACTCCTGATGGCTCTGGAGGGATATACGGTCCACCGGATGTCAACGATTCTATTACTGATCGTGGGTCTCCAGTTGTCTTCGTCCGATGGCTATTTTGCGATCCGCTGAGTGTGGGTGTGGGTGAAGGTGATGATACGAGAGTTTGTCCCTGCGATTCCGTTTGCGTTTTATTGGACGTCGACTGCTCGGAGTTGACGTTAACATCGTAGGTCGACCGTGCAGACGAAAACGCTTTCTCGAGGGATTCCTGATCATACACGTAGCGGTTCAGGAGAAAAGAAGACATTAGAAGTGTTTACAGGATGAATCATATAGCCTACCTTGAGAGCCAGTACAAAGTTATTCTCGCTGTGCAAGAAGATAGTCCTTTTGTCGGGGCTTACATTGATATCGCACGCATCTGCGAGATGACGAGTGCCCCCAGGCGGGTGGGTCAATAAATCAGCGACGGTGTTGGATGAATGACTTACGTGTTGGCAGGACAAAGTCAGCTATGACAAAAGGGGCCTGGTTGACATTAAAAGTGCGGTATACTTCGTTGAAGGCTTTTTGAACCTGATGTGTTGGGCTATTAGCGGGCACAACTATTCCTGTTAACTACACTTACCTTTCCCGCGTTGTATGGCCGGCCATTGATGAAAAAGTACTGGCGATCGCTTGTTGTTCGCCCCGCACCAATCACAAACTTGGACACCAGACCCTGTGCGCGAACAGGTGTTATAGGGGAGCTGGCATTCGGTATTCAACACATAGAAACACGAGTAGACGAATTGAGACATACATTTCTGAATCAGCACCAGTTTGGCTCTGTCTCCTGAGAACAGACTTCTCTGTTTCGACGTCAAAGGAGAGATCAAGGTCAGTAACGTTGTCCAATGCCCTAGTGCCCCAAAGTGCAGTGGCGGATGCACGTAGAGAGGGAGTCCCATCTGTTTTAAGCTGCACGACCTTGCGGCTAAAAGGTGTTCATGGCATGTGAGAATGAGGCTTCCCCACTCACCCTTTCTCCATTTGATTAGTTACTGTAAGACGGACACCCTTGTTCTCTTTTGAACAGGGGACGAGCGCATATGCATGCAATATATTCAAAGCTTTCTGGAACTCGCGTTTGATATTGCGCTCTAGCTCCTTTCGACGCACAGGAAGGGGTCTGAATAGATTGGTGACTGTAACTGTCGTACCTCGCTGGTGAAAAGAGACCCAATGAATAATCACGTCGAATTTGGTTTGGGACTAGACTTCAACAAACCTGTCGAGCAACCTTGCCTTTCTGATTCTTTAAGCGCCCATTTCCATCTATTTCGAGGACGGTACCCATAGGAGCTTCTGAGGCCGTTGCTGTCACGATGGTGAGACCATCGCTTAGGGCAGAGAGGGAGGAAAGGGCTTCTCCGCGAAAGCCAAAAGTGTGGATGCGAGAGACATCCTCAAACGATGATAGTTTCGACGTGTAGTGTTTGAGCGCTGTGGAGGTGTTGGGATACCTCCGTTAGTAGACTAACAAGATACAGTACGCAAAAAAGTCTTCTTACCGATGCCTTCGTAGTCTCGTGGTGCAATCCCAGCTCCGTTGTCGATGACCTCGATAGACTTGAGTCCGTAGTTTTGAAAGCGAACCTCTTAACACCGGAAAAGTGAGCACGTTTCAGGACATGACACACAAAATGGTACCACACCGACGGCAGTTGCACCGGCGTCGAAGGAATTTTCAACTAGTTCTTTGACTGCTGATTGCAAGTCTATAACAACTTGACCAGATGTGATGTGGTGAACGGAGTGCGCGTCGATTGCTCTAATACTATTGTCGCGACCACCGTCGGACATGCTTTCCTCCGATACTTGACAAGTAGCCGGTGTGACGGGCGAAATCTGACTAATAGCGCATCGAAGAGTTGCGTTTGTGTCTGGTACAACGGCTTGCTATGGCGCTGGCGAGCAAGATCACCGCGACAGTGTTCCTTTCTCGGACTACCGGAGCCCTCACACAAAACCAACTGCAGTCTGCATCCTCGACTGCTTATTCGGATCGTCTTCTCTGGGTGTCTGGTCTAAGAGAACATCACCGGGTGTTAACACGTATTTCGCAGCCTCAAGAAGTCTCAGGCACTGGCATGTTTACAGGGTCTTCAAATTGGAAAGACTATTCTACCCGCTTACACGTAGAGAAGTGGTTACCCCCCCGTGTCGTGACGTGCTCGGGGGGGAATGGTCTTCGTAAGTAAGTGGAAGGTGTTTCGATAACTGCCGATCAACAAAAACTTACTGTAAAGGAAAAAGGATGATCCTATCCTTCCTTTTCATACGTTACGCACCACACGCAAACGAATGGGAGCGAGCCACGCGTATTTTAACCTAGAGTGAGTGTTAGCATATCATATAAGACTTTTCAAAGTGCCCTACGAAACCAATGATTTTCTTCCCTTCCTTGTCTCTTCTCCTAGCAACCGGAGCGTTCGCCACCAGGATTATAACAGACCCACGTGCAGTCAGTGAGACTTGCGAGACCATTTCTGCTGCCGTTTCCTTCGCATCTGCAGTGCACTATTCTGGTGCGTTGGTTGTTTCTTATACTTTTCTATATATCTCTAGCTTGATTTTACAGGACCTTCGTATGAAGAGAACATTCGTCATTGGGCCTCCTCAAGTACCCAGCGGGCGACGTGCTTCATTCGAGCCGGGTACCGCCTCGGACATTGGGATAGCGGTAGGTGAAGAGTATGACCCGCCTCTGGCTGACTTTAAGCGAGACTCTTCCAGCTGCAAATTCTGGGGAAGGACAGAGTTCCTTTTGCTGTTCGTCTTCCTTATGTTGTAACTGGTCATACCACCCAACTAACGGGCCGTGTAAGGTTAAAGGCGGCGGCCATACGTTGAATCCGGGCTTCTCCTCTACCACTGGCATACAAATTGCTATGTCCCGGTTTTCAGAAATCGTGTATGATCCCGAATCACGGACTGTCGCTGTAGGAGCTGGTGTGATTTGGGATGATGTTTACGCCGCTCTTGAGCCTCACGGCGTGAATGTCGTTGGTGGAAGAGCAAGTGGAATAGGTGTTGCAGGTTTCACTCTTGGCGGAGGCATGAATGGCTCTTACGGTTTGGTGCAAGCGGCTGACCGGGTCCCACAGGATACTCATGGTTAACAAATCAATACGGCTTGGCGCTCGATAATGTCGAGTCCTTCGAATTGGTTCTACCTAATGGCACAGTGATCGATGTCACGGAATCATTCCATCCTGATCTGTTTTTCGGTCTTAGGGTGCGTCATCGTCATCTCTTGTATTCTTCGGAAGTTAATAACTCAATTATGTTATTTCAGGGAGGCTACAACAACTTCGTGTGTAACACTTGCCTCCGCCATCCGTCAGACTGACAGATCTCAAGGGTATCGTAACGAAATTTGTTCTGAACACTTATCCTCAAGGGCAAATCTGGGTCAGTCTTTCCATAGCATTCCACGTGTCAAGATTGAACCGCGACTTCAGGGTGGTGTCATGATCTATCCTGAAACATCTGTCGATCAAGTTACGCATGCAACTGCCAACTTCTCAGCGAGTAACGACGACCCCAAGGCCCAAATGATCATGACGACTAATTATGCTGCCGGAAATGTAAGCTACGTTCATGCCAACCCACGAGAACATACTGCTTGACAAATTGGATATAGCACTTCGTAGTCACCATACTTTTCTATGATAGCCCGGATCCAGCACCTGGGGTTTTCGATGCCTTCTTAGGCATCCCAGTGCTGATCAAGGACGTCAAAACGCGGTCATTCCTGTCTCTAGTCCTAGCAGCCTCTTCGTTTCCAGAGGCGGATCCATCGCCATCAGAATCTTTAGTAGAGCCCTTCCCCCAAGGGTTGGTGGTTGAAGAGTTTCCTTCGATTCAGTTATCCCGGCCTGACCCTATCAACACTACCCTAGCATTGCGGTAAGTCAAGTATCCGTCTACATCTCGGGTCAATTTTGGCTTATACCGCTCAGTGGGGCATTCAACACCGTGACCGTGACGAAATATTCCGTAGAGCTGATTGAAGCGGCTATCAACGAATCCATTGTATGTTCACATTGTGATTTGAGGACGAGCGTCACTCATTTTCTTCGTAGCACTGGGGGCAGACGCTGATGGCCTTTTCGGGGGTATTCACTTCGTACGATTTCACCCCCGTCATGCCCACAACACTGAAACGCAGCTCTACCTCATCCGCCTGGCCCCCTACGTACAAGGATGCCATTATACCAATCGTTCTATACATCGCGTGGATTTCTGAGTCTTCTGACGACGTGATGCATGACATGGTTCAACGAAGCATGTCTACGCTCCTTGAAAAGGCGGTCTCCCTTGGCCTGGACATCATGGATGCCCCACTCTACAGCAACTGCGCGCTCTTCGATACTCCGATAGAGCGCATGTACGGCAACAACATCGAGCGCTTAAGGAAAATCAAGAACGACGTTGATCCTTACAGCGTGATGAGCCTGACAGGTGGATTCAAGTTCTAATCTTGATCAATAACTGGAAGAGAAAGAATTGCTATCTTCTTTGGAGACATGGACAGAATAGCAGGTAGAGCAATTTACTTACTGTGCGCATTTGTCAGCGAAAACTCCTGCCGTGTATGCACTGCTGTTGTACTCGAAACCGACCCCCAAACCGCATACCGCGAGCAGGTCGTTCGGAAATTCATCGAAGTCCTTCAGGTGCTGTCCTCTGTGACACACACGTAAATGTCCAAGGCTGAACGTTGAACGTCGAAGTCACGTTTCGTGCATAAAGAATATGCAGGGTTATAAATTGGTGATATCCATGGAGTATGACTGAATTCTCAAGCGAGGCCGGTAACCACCTTGGCGAGCAGCCGTGCAGCGTCAATCAGGTAAAGCCGCACCGATCCGTGCCCTGGGAATACATACCAATGGAAGGATTCGGCTACGCTCGGTGGACTCCCTCAGCGCGTTTACATAAGTAAGCACCTCCGGAACCATACGTTTTGACCTATCTTCATTGACTCCGCCCCATTTGAAATGGGCTGAACTTGCCAGCAGAGAGCCATATGTCACAATCCGAGTGTTGTCTGCGGCCTGCAGGGATGACGGTGGAAGAACTATTCATGAAGGCTGACGAATCAGCCGCTGGCTACAGTATGATCGATCTACTATCTCTATCATTGGTGTCAAGCACAATTTCGCCAATCAAGGATAGACGTGGCACCTCAGAACTGTGCCAGCAAAAAGAGGATAGTAATGAACTACGAGTGACTCTGTTCCCCACCCGCACGGCTATACATCGAACTGTCTAGGCTAATGGCGGACTGCATGATTTCATTATGGACGACTGAGTGAAGACGCATGCGAGATCGCACAATACATTGTGATGGAACTGTAGCTTGTTGATGCGGTCACAAGGAATAGCCACAGATATTATGACGCATATGCCTGCCATGTTAGACTTTAATGATATCTGTCACCATCTACACCACACGATCAAAGATATCATAATTCTCAACTTCTTTGCTTTGGATGGCTACGTGAACCTTGCATTGCATTTAATGAGAAACCGATGATATCTTCGCTGAAATGGTCGCTGTTAAAATTTTCAGCAAATCTACAATATCTGTTGCCTACCTACTCCACAATACACGTGGCTTGCTCCTATTTGTTTCCGAATGCGTCGCGCACACTGTTAGAAGGATGGGATTATCCTCCTTTCCTTTACATCAATATCCTTTGATCGAAACATATGAAGACCATTTTTCTCAGGGTACGTTACGACCGAAGGCATGGCCGCCTTCCTACGTGTAAGGCGGTTAAAAAATCTTCCCATTTAGGGGCCTCTTTTCATTTCTCACTATATGGTGCAACGGGGATTTCACGTTGAGGGGTCGGGGCAAGGCGTACTGGCCCGGAACTTTACATAGTGGAGTGATTATACTTACTGTGGGACGACTACGCTACGCAGGGCTGTTGGAGTTAGGGTGTAAACACATATAAATATTCCGTCGTTCCGAAACATGCCAGAATTATCAAATTCGACAAGTATTTTGAGATGGGAGGAGGCAGTATAGTAAGTGGTTCGGAATATCAGAAGAGGCCCACACTCACGGCGGAAAGGGATATTATATGGACGGCTTACCCTCATATCCGTCCGGGTAGAAGGACCCACTCTTCATACCATAAAGTGATTGATCCTCAGCACAGCAAATGCATAACTTGAGGCCACACGGACACATCGTCGGTGAAGAAACGCTCAGCGACGTGAGGAGGATTTCGTCTTAGCCTCTTAGGGTGGGACTCCCTCTAAAAGCAGGGACTTAGGTCGGCGCACTTAGGACAATCGTGTTGTAGGTGTGTAAGGCTTGAAGCCTACTTACCGCGCTCTTCCACATGTCACGCCGAAATCGATTGTGTCATCAAGCCTGCGGCCGCTGCTCGAACGCTCGGCGTACCCCCACACCACCAGCCTGCCAGAATTTCGGACTGCACTTAAGCCACATCTTCGTGCTGATAGCCGGATGGAAGACAGCCTGAAGCCGATGTTGTGTGCAATAATGTTTGATCGCTGCAGAAATCGAACCCCCATGCAGTTGATACACTGTCCCAAACTGTACGCGGATGTGGGGCCGACGGTCCTGTTGACGAATTGCGCCACCAGCTTGATATATTTTGGCGTCAGGAACTTCCGTTTAACAGGCTAAAGAAGGACAAGGACACTTGCGTGGCTTTCAGCTGTACCCTAATCTGCCGATCAGCCCTGCTTATTTCTTGTTCCTTCCCGTAATAAGTGCAGATAAATACTTCCGAGGAACGATGATATTAAGGGATATGGGTCCAGCACTCGCTCTGCCACCTACTTCTCCCTGATCAAAGGACTGGTGGCTTGGCCGTGTTTTTCGAGCACCTGGACGACCGTCCCGCATTCGCACCCCCCTTTTCAAGTCTGTGTAAGTATCTGTAAACTTGCCTTTACTTTTTTCTTGACTTGACTATCCGCAGAAAAATGTCTACAGGATACGCTGACGGTCGCCAAGAAAAGCGTCTGGAGCGCTATACCAAGTTCTGGCAAAAGGACCTCACCCATGAGAGCAAAGCCGATAGCAAAAACCGCCTCGACAAGTATATCGATGTCGTCAACGGTTTGCTCTACTTTTTTCGTCGGTCTTTGTGCCAAGGCTCACCCACATCGCCCGGTGCCTAGGATATTATGATGGTGCGACAGAGTTGTCTGAGTACGGCTGGGCACAGTCGTTCCATTTCTCGCGTTTCTACAAAGGCGAGGGTTTCGCTGAATCCATAGCTCGCCACGAACACTATCTAGCAGCCCACATGGGCCTTCGCCCTGGCATGAGAGTGCTGGATGTTGGGTGTGGTGTTGGTGCGCCGGCACGTGAAATTGCTCGTTTTTCCGACGTCAACATCGTCGGTATCAACATTAACGACTTCCAACTCGGTCGCGCTCGGCAATACACTGAGGCAGCTGGTCTCTCCGACCAAGTCACTTTCGTCAAGGGTGACTTCATGAGGCTTTCAGAGCAATTCGGCGAAAATTCCTTCGATGCCGGTACGTAAACTTTATCTTTATGTAAATGGACACAATCAATATTGAATGATTCACACGTGATACCCGTGATGCAGTATATGCCATCGAGGCTACTCTCCATGCACCCACGTGGGAGGGCGTCTACGGTGGAATTTTCAAGGTCCTCAAACCCGGCGGTATTGTACGTGTTGTTTCCGTTTCATCCTGCTCGCCCACGTACCCAGTCACCTAGTTCGGTATCTATGAATGGGGCATGACTGATGCGTGGGATCCGTCCATTCCGTCCCATGCAGAACTCGCCCATCAAATTGAAATTGGCAGTGGCATTCCAGAACTCCGACCCATAAGACTCGCTCGTCAGGCTATGAAAAACGTTGGCTTCCAAATCGAGCATGAAGAAGACCTTGCCGACCGCCCAGACGAAATCCGTTGGTATTACCCTCTGGAGGGTGACATCTCAAAAGCACAGACTGCCTGGGATTACTTCACCGTTTGGCGAATGAGCTGGAGTGGCAAGCTCGTTACGCATACCGCTGTCAAATTTATGGAGTTGTTCGGTCTTTTACCCAAAGGCACTTGGGAAGTGGGTGAATCGCTCAAGGTTGCAGGGGATGCACTGGTCAAAGCGGGTCAGGCCAAAGTCAGTTCATTTACTCCACTACTGAGCGAGATACCAATTGGCTAATCTGCTGATTTCCAGCTGTTCACGCCCATGTTCTTCATGATCAGCCGCAAGCCCACTCTAGCGAACTGATGGCATTCATTGATCTGACTACTAGTTGTTATGCTTATACTGTCCGTGATTTCTGAGCTTGGGATTTCTAGTTGGTCTCCTTCCCACAAGAATGTCATCCCACTGTTGTTAGAGGTGTGCCAGATATGGCACAGATCAATCACAGGCATATGACACCTTAGCATCTCATACCTGCTAGCTAAGTACCTGTGTAAGTGTCTCAGTTTTGTAGATACAAAATACCCCTTGTCTTTATGTATCATATCTGTGAATATCAAGTGGTAAAGTTTGTGGGAGTTATATTAAGGCAAGATAATCCTACCTTATAGTTTTTTGAACTTTATTATCAAGTATTCACAAAGTGATTTGCACAGCTACTCACACATGTGCATCTGCAGTGAAAATAGGACTACCCACACTGCTGGATGCTGCAGTGACTCAAAAAACCCCTTCAATGTGTTACCATTTTGTATTGATGGTGCAGCCAATAATCAGGGAAATTAGATAAAGTCTCCAAAATATTTGTATGGATGGCCTTATGTCTTGGCTTCAATATGCCACCTTATGTGATGAGTTTCATGGTGTTGTAGTTGAGATATCCCATATTTAATCAGGCCTACTCATTGAAAGGGTTTGTTTGCTGATGAAAATGCAGTGAATTTGTGGCATTTGGACAGGGATTGTTGTGGTATATTTGGATATTATTGCTTAATACTGCTTACTTGATCTCTCACATGGTCCTTGAATGTTTTGTCAGCAAATACATGATGCCAAACATTGAATTCACACCATGCAGCCATTCTCCTTGCCACCACTCAAAAAACACCTTTTTGGTTCATCATGTTGGAGATATGTGCTATTGAGTGCAGTGAGCACCACTTACACAATACTACCATACTTGTCAGCTTCACCTTTTTTCCTTTCACACCTCAGACTTTGTCCTGATTTGAAGACTGAGGTAATGTTACTTCTCTATTACTATAGCCTGTTTTTCACTTATATTCTTTAGTAGTTCACACTCTTAGGTTAGCTAATAGAAACCAGACTTCATCCTGATTTTGAAGACTGAGTTCACATTCTGAGATAAATTTTCACCACTGTGAACACCTCTTAAAACATCAGGGTGGGAAAATATCAATAAACACTATTGCCTATTATGGCACCATCAGTCTAATATACTTGCAGCATGATAGCTTGCTTAAAAACTCAACTCAAAGTCTTCCCTGGACTAATACCCCATTAGTGTTGTCCAGGCCCAGCCTGGCTCAGAAGCTGTGGCTTGGGCCTGGCTTTTGAGGGCTCACAGCCCAAGAAATCTCAGGCTGGGCCATGAGCTGGGCCAGGCCCTATATGGGGGTTCAGCCCAGCCTGAACATGTTCTCATGCAATCCAGGCTCTTGTTGACACACCTACCCTACTGACAGAACTGGATCCTAGTTATGAACTTTGATATCTGTATGCTTATGCCTGTGCCAGCAGTACGCACACTGGGTTATTCAACTACAATAATCTCCATTGATCTGGACATATTCCTACAGAAAATGGTTGAGATCAGTGCATGCACATCATAAAAGCTCTTCTGCAGACTCACATAAATAAAATGGCATGTCCAATACATTGCTGCCTCTTTTCCACCTACACTCTGACCCCCCTAGATCCACCACAATGCTGAACTTGTCCTGTCCCAATATTTTTGATGCCTGTGCTTTTGTCAACACCTGTGGTTTGCCATTGATGAGGATGGGTAGGGGGGAAGGGTTGGTAGACACTGAGTTCATAGCTAGTGAGGGTACAAATGAGATGCTTATGCAGGATGGGATTGAGTACTGAGCAGTGCTGAACCTGTGGAGGATAGGATGCAGCCTCAGGTGTGGGATTGGGTAGTTACCTGGTCTGGTGTTCTTGTAACTCCGTACATGCCTGATGTGTCCAGTAATTCTTTGGTACTCAGATGGCTGAAAATATGATAGAGGTCACTTTTGAACTGCAGAACATGAAGATCTGACTGCTCCCATCTCATCTACTGCATTTCCACCAATGGGAAGCTGCCAAGCAGGCTGGATGGGGCACAATCCTCCTTTTCTTGTGAAGTGTCATGAGAGAAGGTTGGCTAAACTGTGCTCTGAGCTGAAGTGTGATGACTAGAAAGCAGTTATTTGGTCATAGGAGACCAGGTGAAATATCTGGGGCCAGATGAATGACAGAAATTTGTAATTTTCTAGCTCAGTAGTCTATCCCTTGCATGACACCTGGGGTGTAGGGCATAGTTTTACTTCACCCCAAGCATCAAGCCAGGTTCTGTCATGATCATGCAATCCACAGCTACCACAATTTATGTACTAATTGACACCAATTCTAGTAGGTAGCTTTCCTCCAGCACATGTATGGCTGATCTCTGGTCTCCAGAGTTCAGACTCCAGTACACTGCCTCTGGCTTGTTCTGTATTTATGTATAACCACTGGTGTTGGATGAATGATCTTTGCATTGGGAACACCCCTCCTGTTGGTGATTTCCATAGATTCTGTCTTCAGGTCAGTTTCATCCTGCTTTTCTATCAGTCCATTGAAGAAGCATGTGCTAGGATTTGCCATTGGGCATGTGGGCTACTGACTTTGTAACTGTGTTCCCTGCTGGCATCACTACTGTATCTATGTATGTGACCACATCCCTCATTTTGCATATCCATGTTGACTGTTTGCTTCAGGTGGAATCATGCCCTGATTTGTGCTCATGGCCTTGCAATGGGTCAAGAGTTCAATGCAAAAGGTGTCAATGTTGCCCTTGGCCCAATGATGAACATGGGTTGCATAGCACAGCTGGGAAGGCTTTAGTGCAGACCCCTTCCTCACTGGTGAGGTGGCATGTGAGACTATTCTTGGCTTGCAACAAGGTGACATGCCTTGCTATCACATTCATGGTGGGAACAGGACCATAACAATACCACACACATGTAACTACCATTTTGTATGGTATCAGTTTTGTATGTATGTATGCTGCAGCAAGATATACAGTGAGCAACAAAAACAGTTGCAATGTTTGCAACATTTTGATTGTGTGTAAAATAGCTTGTGATTGGTTGTGGCTGTGCTAATGCCATAGGGAAGACAATTGTAGCCCTTGGTCCCAGCTTGCTATTAGTGGTCTTCCCAAGCTCAGGAGTGAAGTGGCTGTGATGGTATGGGCCAATTACTAAGGCCTATGCATTGCAATGTTTTTGTTGCTGACATCATGGTGGATGCAATCTACAGTGTGGAGTATGTATTCATGGCAGGAATGCCAGCTATTGCTTACATAATATATCACATGATCAATCCAATGATTTGTCAGCATGTAAACAAAGCCAAACATTGAACTTGCATCATTTATCCTCTATCCTGTACCACAACTCCAAAAACTGCCTATCTGGCTCATCAGGGTTACTCTCTCAGGGAAGTGTCAGCAAAATCTGGTCCTCACAGCACTACCATGAGTAGGATGTATGGCCAGCACCATTTGTTCCTAAAAAAACTCACCCCTGTGCTGTTTCTCCCACCAATGCCTGAGGGGTCCTGATGCTAATCCACACTGGGAAAGCTGAAAATTCCATGGAGGTCAGTCTGGCACTTCAGGACATGAAGAGTGAACTAATATGCTCCCAACTAATGTATTTCTGCCAAAGAGATGCTGGCACCAAGGTTGGGTTGAGGCATAGCCTCCTTTCCACACCAGGTGTCATCAAGGGTCAGCAAGAATATGCGCTGTACTGAACTGTGGATGTCTGGGTAAAGGAACATTTGGTCATTAGTGACCAATGGAAACACTGAGGGACATATTTCAGCAAGGAATCTGCACCCTGGAAGCCCAGTAGGCTATCCCACCCATGACCACCTAGTGTGCAAAGAAGGCTATGCCTCAACCCAACCTTGGTGCCAGCATCTCTTTGGCAGAAATACATTAGTTGGGAGCATATTAGTTCACTCTTCATGTCCTGAAGTGCCAGACTGACCTCCATGGAATTTTCAGCTTTCCCAGTGTGGATTAGCATCAGGACCCCTCAGGCATTGGTGGGAGAAACAGCACAGGGGTGAGTTTTTTTAGGAACAAATGGTGCTGGCCATACATCCTACTCATGGTAGTGCTGTGAGGACCAGATTTTGCTGACACTTCCCTGAGAGAGTAACCCTGATGAGCCAGATAGGCAGTTTTTGGAGTTGTGGTACAGGATAGAGGATAAATGATGCAGGTTCAATGTTTGGCTTTGTTTACATGCTGACAAATCATTGGATTGATCATGTGATATATTATGTAAGCAATAGCTGGCATTCCTGCCATGAATACATACTCCACACTGTAGATTGCATCCACCATGATGTCAGCAACAAAAACATTGCAATGCATAGCCTTAGTAATTGGCCCATACCATCACAGCCACTTCACTCCTGAGCTTGAGAAGACCACTAATAGAAAGCTGGGACCAAGGGCCACAATTGTCTTCCCTATGGCATTAGCACAGCCACAACCAATCACAAGCTATCTTACACACAATCAAAATGTTGCAAACATTGCAATGTTTTTGTTGCTCACTGTATAGTACTGGATAGCAGCTCAATGTGGACTGGAGTCTATGGCTGGCTATGTACTGGCAGTAGCACACCACTATGAAACCTGTGGGGTGTCTAAGTGTAAATATGTAGTCTGGGTAGCCTACATAGCACACTAACCATGGTAGTAACACACTTTTTGGGCAAACTACTGGTACTTTGAAGTACTACATATAGAAACCCTTCAGCTACATTGACTACATATGGGGAACTTAACTACCAGGCTATTGGCACTACAAAGTCTACATAGCCCTATGTAGTTAGGTTTTTTTTTCCTGATGTTCCTGCACTTACTGCTTCTTCTTGGATGCTACTTACCTTGTTTTATCTACCCTACTATGAGACATGTGTTCCTCACAGCATGCCAGTTTTTCCCTCTTGCTTTTAGTGATGTTTGATAGTTCTGCAATATTCTGACTTTTACATCAGGAAAGCTACAAGTAGTCTAATTCATCTGCATTCATCTGCAGCAGACAAATGCAGACACTGCAGACAGATGATTAGACATCTGACATTGGAGTTTCAATGCCTATGCCCTCATCTGATTGGTCAATCCAAGACATTAAGTCAGTTTAGCTGAGGTTGTCAGACACTGTCAGACATAATCAGACACCTCAGACACAGTAGACACATGTAACTTTGCTGATGTACCTTAGATACCACTGTCCCTTGGTACAAAAACCCTGCTGTACTTAGAGAAAAATCACCCACCTTTTGGCATCACAATCTGCATGTCTAAGAGTCTCATTGAGTCCCCACAGTCATTTTCCTGAGTTTATTTGAGTAACCTGAGCTTCCACAAAGTCCCCAAGAGCCCATCTGACAGTCTCCTTGTCCTCTCTGAGTACCCTGCACCATAAAATTTCAGCCAGCTTACAGAGTGGGTCCCCTGCATCCACCAAAATTTCCCTACTGACTACAAGAGTCTACTATTGCTGCATTCAAGTTCCAAACCTCTACAAGTCTCCCATTTACCTAGAAAAGTCCTTCACCACCCTCTTAGTGGTGGAATTTCAACCTCTTCATCACCAACACTTCCCTGAGCTTTGGGAAAATTTTCCCTACCCTCTAGACACTTCTCTCTGTCTCCTTCTGACTCATGACCCATTGGGACAAGCTTAGGAAATTCCTACAGCTTTCCTTCTTTCCACTTCACACTTTCACAAGAAGAGTTGCCCACAGTGCCATAGTAGACAACAGTGTTTATTGATATTTGCCCACTCTGATGAACCAAAAAGATATTTTTTGAGTGGTGGTAAGGAGAATGGCTACATGGTGTGAATTCAATGTTTGGCATTATGTATTTGCTAACAAAATCATTTCAGGGACCATGTGAGAGATTAAATCAGCAGTATTAAGCAATAATATAATATACCACAACAAATCCTGTCCAAATGCCACAAATTCACTGCATTTTCATCAGCAAAAAAATGCATTCAATGAGTAGGCCTGATTAAATATGTGATATCTCAACTACAACACCATGAAACTCATCACATAAGGTGGCAAATTGAACCCAAGATATGGGGCCATCCATACAAATATTTTTGAGACTTTATCAAATTTCCCTGATTATTGGCTGCACCATCAGTACAAAATGGCAACATATTGAAAGGGTTTCTTGAGTCAATGTATCTTTGTCTCTTTGTGAATGATCAACAGCATACCTGGCCCTCTTGGCTCAAAATAACTCAATTCTCTTATAATGTTAAATGACAGGAGTCTACAGGTTTCTCCCCTTTCTCTGTCACCTGTACCAATTCTCCACATATGGGCATGGAACCCTCCTCATCTAAGGCAGACTCAGCCACTGTTGCTGCTGACAACATTGTGAAGGTTCTGAAGCAAACCCAATGGGCTTTGACTAAAGCAGCTGAATGAATGGTCATGCAGTCAGAAGCCACCAGGTCAGAGGCCCCAGCCTACCAGGTCAATGATGAGGTGTGGCTTAACACTACCCATGTTGGGATGGATGGTCATCCCTCCCACAAACTCACTGAGAAATGGGTGGGTCCTTACAAGGTGGTTGGCTTGAGGCCAAATGTGGTTGAACTTTGTCTCTCCAAGACTCTGCAAATTTACCCAGTACTCAAATTGAGAAAGTGGAATTTCCTACAGATGTCATTTTGATCCTGGCCTACATGCTTCCATGTGGAACCTTTCATTATACCAATCCAAACACTTTTGAATGTGCTAAACAAGCACATTGCTTGACAGCAATAATCATTCATCATGCCTGACATGGGGACAAGTCCCAAATTAGATTCAGCCCCAATGATCTGACACTGTATCCACTCTCCAAGGATGATCACATTTCCTGTTCCCTTGAGGCCAATATTACTGCAAGGAAGAGCAAGGAAGATGAATTGGGTACTCAGGAGGATGAGATTGAGGATGATCTTGAAAATGATGCAGACATGGGCATCCCAGACTTAGAGGCTGACCAGGATCCAAACTTGTCTCTTGCTGTCCCTAAGGACTATGCAAGCAAGTGTATGTGATTGTTCATTTCCTTTATATGATATATTAATAGCCCATGCTTAGTTTTTATTCCTCATAGTCCTTCAAGTAGGTGCTAGTTTACACCAACAAAAAGTTACATCCCATGGTCAAATCTCTGCAAGACCCTCTATATTTCAGTATGTGGTTGATACACTCAGCTTGGTTCAAATGCCCAGTATTTTCACAGGGCTATATCTGAAGAGTGGCAATTTTCCATGACAGCCACCCCCTATGGGCATCTCAAATTTGTTTCATTCATTACTGGCAAGGTAGTGAGAATGGAAAAGGGGCCATCTCCTGACTTTAGGCTCATGGATGATGGGGAGGGCCTAATCATATACCCTCACTCTGGTGATCCATTCTATTCATTATTCTCTGAAATGGAGATTTCAGTCCACACTGCCATCCTGAAGGTATAAGAAGCAATTTGCTCATGCATTCCTCTAGACTGCAAGCCCAGTTACTCATCCTTCCCTTGGCAAGCTCTTAAAGATGACCTCATATCCCTTGCCTCACTTGTTTCTCACCCCTGCAATGGTTCCACTCTACAACCTCTTCAACACAATCTTCTGCAGTCACTACTCAAAAAATTGTTCTGTGCAACACTCCTCTCATAAACTCTGTCCTTTCACATCAGCAGCAAGGGCTTTGCAAGTTTTGTTTTTCTTTTGTTCTGTATTTAAGTGTGTGTGAGGGCTCAGGTGACCTATGTTACACTAGTCTATTGTATACATACATCCTTCTATCAACTGGACCCCTGTGGTCTGCCCAAACTCTGCCAGTGTGCAAATGCCCTGTTTGATAGAGCCTAAGCTCCCCAACAATCCACCATTCCTGCCAGCCATTTTAGACACACCACCTTTTACAGTAGAGTTGGTTTGAGACTTCCATAGATGGATTGTGATCTGGTTACAATGTACTGGCCATCCATAAGGACATTTTGGTGCTGTTATAGTGACAAGCTTGTTGGGTTGCATTCAGAATTGATATTTGGTATTTGTGTGCTTGTGTTGCATCTTGAGGTACCCTCTTGCTTGGTGGGGCCCTACAGACAATCAGTGTGATAGTTGATGCTTTTCCATATCTGTGCTATATGTCACTAGTGCTGAGATGGTAACATTGGTACTTCACCAAATAAATGTGTCTTTCAATCTTTTTGTGGCATTGATGTATTTCAGCAGGTGGGCTTATGCATTTGGGTTAGAAAGAAGAAAATTGATGGAGGGAGCTGCGCTGCCAAGTGTGGGATACAGGGTGTGCCATGCTCTACCATACCTTGGACATTGAAAGAGAAAGTGATGAACATTTTCTTGCATGGTCTCCCTGCATTGGAGACACACTGGTGTGTCACTTCTGTTAATATGTACATATGATGTAGGCACTGGTTGGACAGGACATGGTTGATGCAAACTGGATGTAGGTGCCTGCTTGCTTCTTGCATAACAAACCAGCTGGCTTGAAAAATGAATTGGATGGGAAGTTGGGGTGCAAGAGTATCTTGGTGACTTCCTTCTTCCACATGGCTGCTAGTTGGGCATTGTGTTGTTACTTCAGTGCTGATATACTGTGAGGTAGAGGTAAGCAGAGAAGACAGATGCATCTGAATGCACCAGTGCATGATGTGGTACTCAAGGAAGTGTGCAAGTGCTGATGCAATTTCTGCCACACAGAAGCACACCATGTCTTCAGGAAGAGTTCCTAACCCTTCAAGATGAACTGAGCTGAATCACATTAGGTCAATATCAGAGAGAGGGAAATACACACATTGCACAGTCAGCATGACATAGTCATCACCAGGGAAGATCTTGACTGATGTCCAGCCTAAAAGTTTAACAATAGCAGGCATACACATACCTGGCCAACTGCATTGCCTGTATGGTCTCTGTGAAGGATGAGATAGGGCTGATTGTGCTGTGCAATCAGCAGGACATACAGATCTTCTCTTCTCAGCCAGACCAGTGCACCATTAGCATACTTGGTTAAGCTCTCTGCAAAGTATAATTTGGAAGGGTGGTTCATGTGTCCATAGTGGCTCTCAAATTTGGCCTGGAACATTGGATCATTCCACATTGTGTTGTAGCCCCCCTCTAACTCAATGAGATAGTTGAAAAGAGCTTCAAGTATGTACTGGCTACTGAACTGGCCAAAGCACAGTGGAATCCAGTCAGTTGAGATATGCCAGTGACAACAAGGTAATGGCATTGTGAGCTTTGGACTTGGACAGTAGAGCTGGAAGAAGAAGATCCCCTGAGCCCTCCACAAAAGTTCTCAACTACCTGCAGAATGAAACCCACAACAAGGGGCATGGAGGTGTACTTGCAGATATGAGTGATGATATTGGGAAGCTTGCTGTTCATGAACCCTTGACAGGACAACATCAGCAAACCAACCCTCCATCTGTCCAGGCTGGACAGACTGGACCATACTGGAAAACTGTCCCAGAACCCCAGTTACCCCCAACAAGGTACCTAACTGGCTATTTCTGTCCAGATTATCACAGTGCTGTGCCAGACTGTTCCACCCTTTTACTACACTTTTTTTGCTAATCCCACTACCATTTTTTGCTAATACAACTACTACACTTTTTGTTAATCCCACTACCATTTTTCACTAATACCACTACTACACTTTTTTGCTAATCCCACTACACTTCAAGCTAATAGGACTATCACTCTGTCACACAGAAATCAAATCAAAGTACTACCACATGATAACCTAATAGTGCTATGCTTTATTGCTAATAACACTACCTACTACACTTTCCTAATACTACTATCTACTACCCTTTCTCCTAATACTACTACCTACTACACTTGTTCCTAATACCACCAGTACCTACTACACTTTTTCCTAATACCACTACACTTTTTCCTAATACTACCGTGCTTTTTCCTAATACTACTATGGTGCCATTCACTTAAACACTGCAACTTTTGTATAAGGATTTTAGCACAATCAAGTTTTACTCTTTTTTAATTTCTTTTTTCCAAAACACTCTACTTTGTAGTAGGAACAGATCCCTAAAAGCAATTCAAAAATATGTAAAACTGACAGAAAAAAAAAGGGGGTTAGGAGAAATTTGGCACTTCTCTAGAAATAGCTATACAACACTGTCAAAAGCACTTGCAAGACCTTTCCAGCACTTTCCTATGTGATTTCTATTTGTCTGGTCATGATCAACACCACCAGCATATCCACAGTTGTTGTCATTGTCTTCAGCTTCTGATGGCAGGTCCACAGCATCCACCTGCTCTTGGATGGTTGAATCCTGTGGTCTACTGGCAGGGGACTTGAAAGTACAGGGACAGAAACAGAGTGATGAGCCTTTTTGTGCCTTTCACTGCAAGCATTTCATAATTTTTCATGCCAAAATATTATGTTGCAAAGATTGAAAGAAGTGATACTCTTTTATTTGGGCTGTGTTCACAGAAAAAATGCAAATATAATCTTTTGGTTTCTTTGTCTTTTCTGTGGAAACACATGAATTGATGGTAGTGCTGATTAGCTTCTACACTAATGGGTATTACCATCAATCAATGTTTTGTGGCAAGTCATGCAAAGAAAAGAAAATATTATTTTTGCCTTTTCTCTTTGAAAACAGCTGTCAAAAAGAGTATCACTTTCATCAGTTTTTTTCAGCATGTTCTCTGAAGAAAAATTGTGAAATGCTTGCAGTGTTTCATGCCATGATTGCTTAAAAAAGCTAACAGTTCATCATCTTTGATGACACTACACTATGTTCAATCTAGTGTCCTACATAGTATTAGGGTTAGGGTTAAGATCTGAGTTTTCCTCTGGCAAAATTGGCATCTGTACAAAGGTTGCAGTGTTTAAGTGAATGGCACCATATGCTTTTTTGCTGATACAACTACTCACTACTACACTTTCTCCCTAATGAAGTAGTTGGTAGTAGTGGATTAATAGCATACCCACCCCCATAGTAGGAAATGGGCTTTGTTTGGTCAGCTTTGGCAGCTTGCACAGAAGGCATGAGTTTTGGTGTCCACTATATTGCATTTTGGGGTATTTTTGTGACTTTGCAAAATTTCAAGCTATTAGTGGCTGTTTCAACTACACAACAAAGCTAATCATGACTATGCTTTTTGCTAATCAGCACTACACTACAATGCCTAGTCACAAATATTTGGTAGTCAAAAAGTGGCACAACACTACACTTTGCTAATCAAACATTACAAAACACTACACTTAATTGGTAGTCAAAAATGTGCCACAACACTACACTTTTGGTAATACAAATGTACACTACACTTTGCTAATCAAACACTACAAAATGCTACACTTATTTGGTAGTCAAAAAAGCAGACTTTACTACACTTTGCTAATCAAAACAATTAACACTACACTCATTGTGTAATAAAAAATGTGCCACAACACTACACTTTTGGTAATAAATGTACACTACACTACATTAATTGTATTTTGCCTGTATCTCAACCATTTTTGCAGGTATGGATGAGATAAGCATACCTCTGGGGTCCTCTTGTCAGGCACTATAACTTTTGTTATGACATCTTTCAAATTTAATTTTTGAAATGTCCAATTTTTTCTGTATTTTGTATTTTTCTCACCCATTTTTGGTCATATCAATGAGATAAGCATATTCCCATGATCCTGTGATCCAGCCTACAACTTTTGTTATGATG